>OX376372.1:40007375-40524596 GCA_947369275.1 Nemotelus nigrinus
CGAGGAATGACTTTGCCAGGTCAGCCGCCATCACGCTCACGGAAGCCCCCGTGTCGATCAAGCCTGCAATTGGTTGGTCGAACAGCAGAACCTGCGCGTATGGACGGACGTCACCTGAAGGCACGTCCATCAAAGTGGCACAGTTAAGCTGGTAACGCCAATGCCGAAAGCGAGAATAGAAAGCTCTCATTCTCAGCGTTGAGCGCTTTGTTTTGGAACGAATAGGTTTTAGTCGTGAAATTTCGGAATTAAAAATTCGGTCTCGGACCGCCGTATATTTCTGCCATCTTAGGTGGTATGGCAGAAAAGCCAATGGTGCGTGTTGTGTTATAGCTGGGGGAAAACTGTCAGGGCTCTTGGGCGCAGATATAGAAGCGTCGGAGGCATCGTGAGGGTTTCCGAGAGACGTCCGCCTGTCCTCAGTCCTGTCTATCTGCTGGAATTCGGAGGGGGGTGTGTCCCACTGTTTGGGAGGCTCTTGCTGGAATTCGGCACTCCCGGTTGGCGGTTTTTTGATTGGCATACTGCGCAATGAGGTTTGTAAGTGTTTTCCTTACCGCAACCGTAGCAGAATACACGCCTTTCTTCCAAGCAGTTATCAAATCTGTGTCCCACCTTCCTGCAATTCCAGCAGGTAGGCAGGACTGTCGCAGCACATAGTGTTTCGTCGGCGGGTCTCTCACTCGACCGGCTCCCTAGCTCACCGTCTAACTCAGTCCAATCCGGCGGATCCGTCAGCGCCGACAGATGCCGGCGAGTCCCGAAGACTCTCTCTGGCTGGCCTAGAGCTTTGGCCAATCTCTCCCGCATTTTAACATGCTCTCGAAGCTGCTGGGTGCTAATGAACTGGCGATCCACCAGCTGCCACTGCAACTCCGGGAGCATATTCCCCTGCACGATATCCAAGAGGTCATTGTCGTGCAGAGGGACTGGAAGGCTGCTTGCCATGCGACGGAGATCTCTATAAAATTCATCGAAAGACTCGCCCACTTTCTGTCGTCGCTGGCGGATCCTCCGCATGATTTCGCTATTGGATGCGAAATCTTGGAATTCGCGCCTCATGGCGTCCCTCAGGGAATGCCAGTCGTGGAGCTCTGCTTCTCGATGGTATTGCCAATACCACTCCTCGGCGACACCTGTCAACAGGCTGTCAATATGTCGGGTGACCGCCCGGAAATCGCCTTGGAGTTGCTGACGTGTCAGTGCATTGACCCGGTAGAGGAAAGTCTCTACCGGCATACTTCCTGCCTGGCCGCTGAACGATAAATTCCACCCAGCCATTATTGTTGTTATACGGTCTGGCGTCAGACGCTCGTCTCGGAAGTTTCGAAGCCCTCCGCGAGGTGGTTCATAATTATGGGGGTCTCGGTGAGAAGGTGGAGCTTGGTGAGGTGGCCTAGGGAGTGGCACAAAGGAGTTCGCCCTAGGATTGAGTCTGGGCGACTCAACTCTATCGGATGGTGGTGGAAGGCTCCGGTCAAATCCTTGGTTTAATAATGACTGCATGGTACGCTGCAGATCCAGAATTTGTTGTTGAAAAGTGCTCAGCTCTTCTTGAACAATGGAGCGAACACCAACGGCCGTTGCGGATTCCTCCGAGGTGGGCTGGATGTGCCTTTTTGGAACTGGGGATTTACCCAAACTTTCTTCCCCATTGGGGTCTTCCATCGAGAAGTCCCGAATTCCTTCCTCCTGACGGTCCATCCCACGGGTCCTTACTCCTCCTCTACCTGTTTTAGGACGAGCGCCTTTTCCCGAGGCTGCTCCTACCGAAGAGACCTGTACCGCCTCCAGGGGGAGTCTCAATGCTCCACGGCACAGCGGACAATCCTGCCTCGTCTTTAACCATTTTTCGAGACATGGCCCATGAAATTGGTGGCCGCAGGAGGTGGTAGACGCAGGCCTGTCTGGCGTAAATGGAGCCTGGCAGATGGAGCATTGTTCCTCCACCTGGACACGGGACAGGTCCTCGTTACTCCTTGTGAGTGGCATCTCGTCTTGAGGAAAATATGAAATTCTATAAACAATGAACAATATAAGAGTTGCGTCTGGCAAGAAGCTTAAACTAAAGCAGCGTCAAAACGCTTTGCTTTTCAAGTATCTTACTAACTAATAGGCCAAAGTGCCAAATTCAAAATAAGTGGATGCACACCAGTGGTGTGACTAACTCTTCAATGAGTCTTAATAACTAATAGGGCATGAATGCCAAAAATTCAAAAATATATATAAAATATATATATAAGTGGGTGCACACCAGGTGGTGTGACTAACTCTCAACTAGTATAAAGATTTTAAAGCCAAATGCTAGAGTTAATGAGAAAAAATATATAACTTCCAAAAAGTTTAGAAAAAATTTTCTAAAGTTGTAAACTTCCAAAGTTGAATCAAAAAAAAAATATAATTATAATTTTCAAGAGATGGCCTTCTTACTAGACGGAACCCGATCCGTCCCTCCCCAATTCAGGTCCGCTGGCTGGCTGGCTTTTGATTTCAAAAAATGCAGGAAATTTAAATTTTAATTACCAAATGTTTAAGTATGAGAAGTATTTACGTATGAAAAATGTTTTGGTGAGAAAAATGTTCAAATGTGAAAACTGTTTAAGTGTGAAAAGTATTTAAGTTCAGTAATTTAATTAGGTCGATTCCAAAAGGGGAATCGCCCAGTATGGGGGACTGTACTCTCACCCGAAATTCCTCGAAAAGAGAGGAGCAAAGGACCAAAACAACTATGTTGCTGCTTGACTCAACCTCAGCAAATGGTTCAAGTTTGGCCACGCTGCAGGGACGTGTAGGCGGCACCACGCCAACCCCACGTAATCCACTACAGCCTGAACCAAACCCAAGCCAAGAGCCGAAGCCGGGTCAAGACAGCAAGGATATACAAATTTGGGACAGCTTCCCAACATAAAGTGGGGCAGGGGCCCTTCGGCTGACCGGGACAGGAGTGGCGGTAAACCACCACAACCTGTTATCCGCGGCCAACCTCCAGGTTGCACCCAGAGTCAAAAAACTCAAAAAGACGGACACAACGAGAAGCTGCCCAAAAGGTAAGCTAAAAGGAAATGATTTTAAAAGGAAAGGATTGGGAAGGATGTTTGCGGCTAGTAAGGAAAGAGCGAGCAATGCAGGTCTTAATTCAAGGGGTTTGTTCTCTCGAACGAAGATATATCGAATCGCAAAGGAGGCGATTCTAAGACCTGCTAGTGAGAATGGAATTATTAGGATTTAAGACGTAAAGTCTTAAGGGGAGTATGAGTCGAAACTCATAAGTATTTTCTCACTGTGGTGTGGGTTGCCCAAAACAAGTTTCGGGCCCCACGTTGGGCGCCATTTGTAGCGAATATTATGATGGAGATGGCCTTAGCACAACTTAGAACCAGACCGAAGTCCAGAACCAAGAGTGCTAAGGTCTGAAAGGAGAATGGCTGGTGCCATTCAAGAGGCAAAACAAAAAAAAAGAATTGCCCCGAGAGCAGGGTGCCCTAGAAATGGCCGTGAAGGCCCCTCGTCCGCATTAGCGGAGCACCCTTTAACCAACCCCGACGGATGCTGGTGTGCCGCTTTGCTGGCTCGCTGCGGCTGGGGTGGGTTCTTTAAACAAATGGGGATGGTTGGCTCTCAAAGAAAACGGGAAGCTACGTATATTCATCCGTCATGAATTGTAGCCGCAAACTGATATGAAACATATCCAGAGACCAAAAGGGGGCATAGTTCCGTAAAGGAAACCACCCAGGCTCTGCAACATGGGCTGACTAAGCAGACCCAGTGCTCGTGACAAAACACGGAGCCAAAACTTGAAAAATCTACAAAAGGAAAAATAGGAAAAAGGCTACCTCTCTTTACAAGGAACCCGGGTGAGGCAGACAGCCCCGGGCCCCCGATGTTAGTGGAGCCCTGACCCCGATGGTCCGGGGTCCTCCACCCTCTGATACTGGCCATGAAGTTTCAAAATTCAAAAACAAAAGCTAATCAAAAATCACGGAAACTACTAACAATGTTTGGCCAGTATCCCTCCCTTTAAAGTAATGCTGAATAAAAAAACCACGAAAATTCACCAAACTATCTCATTATTTGTAGGCCAGCCAGGCCACGCGCAGACCCTGAAATGCGTGAAAGAACTTCTCAGGCTTTCGCCCAATAAGAAGGCCAATTGGTTCCAGTTTACAAATTCATTATTATTTACTCTTTAAAAATCCAGGTAAGTTGAAGTTCTAAGTTCTATAAAACAAAAATGAATATTAACAGTCCTGATCAACTCATGGAATATAGATTATAATGGAACAATCAGTTAGAATAAAGTATTACTTTACGCTGGTACCGCCGCACCAGGAGTAACAATAAAAAAAAAAAGATCTTAAAATCTATGGACATAGTAAACGGGGCTAATATGCCAAGCAGAGGCCGTCTTTGCAAATTCATTATCATTCAAAAAAAACGTTTTAATTGAATTTCGACTGTACCCAAAGGTTCTCTTTGATTTCTTAGAATATTAATTTAAGACTTTCGAGGAAATGCAAACAGGAACAACAAAAAACCCGTTTGATTACAATTATAATTCATGAGTTATATTCAAGGGCCGTGATTGCCAACCGAACTCCTCGTTATTATATTTTTTTTTTTTTCTTTTCTCTAATTCATTGAGCAAACCGTAGTTAAGTATGTATGAATATGGTTACTATACATATATAAATATTAGATAAGTATGTGTAAATATATACATAGAATATAAATTGGTTAGATGTATTATGGCGCCATAATTTACAAAGATCCTGCTCGAACTAGAACCATGTTTTTGTCTTTACCTCATAATCTTCTTATGAATCTCCATTCTATTTTCCATATGAACACATATTGTAGCAACATAACCAAAATGCATACTTAATTAGAATTACAAAATTATCTCCATCAACCCTGAATGGTTGCTATTTTTTTTTTTTTTTCAAAAGAAGCTATCAATTTTTTTATAAAGACATGCATCCATGTACTTGCTACTGCCAACTAGGTTCTTGTTGCAGACAAGAAGTATCTGCTTTTGTTTATTTTTAACGGATATTTTAAGCTGGCTTGATTCAACTACTTTCATGAATGCTCATATTGTCATATGATCACATTTATTTGCTCTTATACCAAATACATTATTATATTATGTTTCATGTTGTATAGTATACTACAAGAACTTAACGGCGTTCTTTAAATAATAATAAAATTCAACTAAGTATCGAATTTGATAATAAACATCGATTTTCTTGCTTAAGAGATTTCCGTTCGGGTAAAGTTCAAGATAGGAAAAATAATGCTGACTTCGGTTTGCATAAAAATAATTTTTCCAAATACTTCCAATCAACCAAAACCAAATAAATAAGCATATCTAAATAAGAGATTTATAACCAATAGTTTTCCACTTGTGGTGTAACATCAAACTTGCATGCACTGAAGTCAGCATTCCCTTTTTTTTTTTTTTTTTTTTTTGTTTTTACGTTTGCAACTATATACTTGGATATAAAAGAATATAAACTTATATCAGTACTCACTGTCTTGAACAAGATACTGTTACTTTCTTATAGGATTGTTTCTATCTATGCATGGTCTGCAACTCTAGTATCCTCAAGTAATTAAATAGTCCCCAAGTTTTCCAAAGATAGAGGCTGCTTGTTGTGGTTGAACGAGATCTTCATAGATTGAAACTATTACGGCTTGCTGTGATTTCATACAATGTACGCCACTTCGTCCCAATGCCAATCAGCATCACAAACAATGATCTTTCCAATGCTTGGAGTTGAAAGCAAGATGACTGTTGCTATCAATGTTGTCGTAATGGACAATGAGGCTGTACCCGAACATCACGATAACTTCATGACACTCGTTTTCACAAAGAAACTTTTTCGCAATTAGCCAATGGAATTCACAAACGGTCTCCGTTTCAGGCCACGACTTCACACAAACGTTCTTCACTCAGTCATAATTTCTTGGAAACTTTTTTTTTTCTTTAGCTAGATTTTGTCGAACTAATTCACTTTCTTAGCCTTCACACACAATATTCCGCGAGCTTTTCGGGAACACTCTTAAATTGCTCTAGCACTGGAACATGTCATTGATCCATGCGCTGCGTCGCAGTCACCAAATACTAAGCCACATGAATCTCAAAAAAGGAGTTTTTCAAAACATTCAAGTAGTCCCATCGGATAATTGAATTCACGAAAACTTTCGGGCGTACACACTTTCGCAGAACTTGTTTCAGTCTCCAAATTCGATGGCACTGGTTGATTTCTCCTTAATTCGTCCAAAATTTACATTTCGAAATGCACTAGGCCTTCCAGTATGCCCAACGTCCACTTTCAATGCTATTTACAGCAAGCACTTTACCGAAATCCCTCGTCCACTTATCAAGCGATATGATTATGGAAAACTAACAAAACATTATCATATCACACTGAATCAATCAATGCCACCGCAACAGTTTAACACTGTAACTCTATCACAAAAAAATAACTTTTCCGGTACCACGGCCATCCACATGTTTTCGGTTGTTACAAAAATCAAAGACCTTTTTCGGAATGGCTCCCGATTCGTCGCCTTCCACAACCGCCACGGCTACGAGTTTTTATCCGACTGTCCAGATTTTGAGCGTCCCAGCTCGCAAGCCTCATGCACAGCCACGAAATCTAACGGGATTTCCTCTTGGCTGTGCGAAAACAACAATAAGGTCACCCGGGGGACTTGCGGGATTTTGTTTTTGTGCAATTGAAAGGTAGTTTCAATTGCAAAATGTTGTAGCGTCTCCGATCCATACAGTGTGGGTCGGAGATATGTGACCAGTAATTTTTAAATGAAAAATATAAAAATTACTGGATGCTACAATATATATATATATATATATATATATATGTATATATATATATATATATATATATATATATATATATATATATATATATATATATATATATATATATATATATATATATATATATATATATATATATATATATATATATATATATATATATATATATATATATATATCTATATATATATCTATATATAGATATATATCTATATATATATATCTATATATATATATATATATATATATATATATATATATATATATATATATATATATATATATATATATATATATATATATATATATATATATAATGGAATATATATATTCCATTTCTACTATCTCACTCAAATTATCAGCCAACAAATACAGAAACGTCAACATGCTGACAAATGACACGTTCCGCCAATATTACTAGATTAAAAATGCAGGACTGTGGAGTCGGGAAGAAAAACTTGTGACTCCGACTCAGTAGCAAATTGTAATTTTGAAACCGGGAGAAATTTAACTTTTCACTATTCCCAGTCAGCTCCCCTCATTCGTACCGAAGCACGAATGAGAGACCGACAAGGAATAGCGAAGAGGGTGATGGTGAATCATCAAGGAGGCAAAAAAAATAATTAATTGCCCCTGGAGCAGGGTGCCCTAGAATTGGCCGTTAAGGCCCCTAGTCCGCTTATAGCGGAGCACCCTTTTATCCAACCCCGACGGATGCTGGTGTGCCGCTTTGCTAGCTCTACGCGGCTGGGGTGGGTCATTACAGAAATGGGGTGGATATGCTCCGAGAAAGAAAAGACTGCTACTTGTATCTCATCCGTCATACAAAGTAGTAACCGCAAAGTGCAATTTTACAAAAGGGATTTAAGGCCTAAGTTCGTAAAGAACCGCCATACAAAACTCTCAGGCATGAGCTGTCATCAGACTCAGCCGAGACGTGTCCACACACGTAAGGGAACCTGAAAAACGTTACTTTAAAAGAGAAGAATAAATTGCCTTAATTTTTGTGCGGACCCGAGGCAAGGCACACAACCTCAGGCCCCTGATATCATTGGGGCCTTTACCCCCGATATAGGTGGGGTAACGCCACCCTCTGGTTCCGACATTCAAATGCGTCGAAATACCACTCCTATTAATTTAAGCCAGCCTGGCCTTCACGCGCCTATCGCCACTCAGTTCCCATGGGCCGAGACCCAATAACAAGACCACAGAGTTTAATTTTTACCACCACATTATTTTTATTTATGTAGAAAAAGAATTTAGTTTATTTTTCATCAATGTTTGTGTTTTATATGTCTTATTTCTAAAGGCCTTGTACAAGTTTGATTTTTTTCTTGTATTGGGTATAAAGCTAGATTTATTTAAAAAAAATTAAATTTTTTTTTTGTTTTTCTTTCTTTTTGAAAGAGGTTTTGGTTTAATTGTGTGTTGATTCGTTTAAATTCAAGAGTGTAATTTAGTAATTTGATTATCTTCATTTCTATAAATAGTTTCTTGACATCCAATATCGACATAATAAGAGTAATGTGAAAGACTACATCACAAACAGCATGCCTACAAAAACTTGGATTTTAGATTTCATTTTTTTTTCTTGTGTATGTTTGAAGTTTTAGGTAACAAAATATCCATAATATATTACTACGTTTTCTTTACATTTAATTTTCTTGCTTCATATATCTCAATCGATTTCCATACGGACAACTCTTTATCAGTCTGCCTGGCTACTTGAGCTGGCTGTACTATTAATCACATAATATAATAGGTCTATGATGATATTCGGTGTCCCATTTCACAAACATCCGATATTGTGACAAACATAGAACTGAGTTCACTGAAATTTTTCAGATTTTATTCAAATACAAATTTAATTTAATAAATAAAATATCGAAATCATCATATCACTTTTTATGACTTTCAAGTGGCAGCATTCCATTCCAATTCAATCAATTATTTTGTCTCGGGTTTGCAGCCCCATAAATTCCATTGAATAGTTTAGAGAACTTCATGTAAGCAATTTGAGCTTTTATGTTATTATCGTTGTTTTTCTAAACATACCTATAATACAAAATTGTGTTGTGAATCAACCGCGTATTGTACTCAGGAGCAACAGCTGCAGCAGTGATCGCACCATAGTAACCTTATCACTACAACTGTATGATGTAAGCAATGTTGCGTTTCATCGATCGTAGTTCTTAATTCCACAAAAATATTGTACATAAAATTGATCCTGCACGATTATTATCGATGGCAGCTCTCTTAATGATATGCCGCGTTTACACACATGGCAAATGTTGGCGAGCCGAGTGTGTAAATGGTCCCCTTGTTTATTTTCGGCTGTTTTTTTTACATACGAAGATATGGAGGGAAGTAATTTCACAAGTTCCTCGGCGAAACGTTTGCCATATGTGTAAACCAGGCAATATATCAGCAGCTCGTGTTTAGTATCAATGATATGCCGCTGACTGTTCCAAACATGATCAGTTGTGCCTTAACGCAGCAGTAATATCACAACCGGATCTTCCGAATCATTTGCCAAGGTCGTGGGCCATCCTCGAAACAGACAACACCGTTGTTGAGAGATTCGGTAATCCGCCAGTTACTTTACTTATAATCAGCTGACGTAACATTGTCACAACAAAATTAAAAATTGCGATTATCACCAGTTCACAATTTATTTCCACTTAAAGCACAGGGACCAAACAGATCTGCTTATAAATTCTTCGCGTTTTTAGCGGGGCACTTGTTAGACATCTATAAGGCGATTTTTTTCTGCGAAAGCGCAACGAAATTTTCGATAAAAGATGCCAGCAGAAATTTTTCACTCCGCGTCGTCAAAATTAACCAACACACCCTCGTCCACTGCATGCAAATGATTCAATCCATGGATATCAAAGCCGGCCGGTGAATTCTTCTGTCATTTTACGCCTAATGGCCGTATAAATGCAAAGAATAAATCTAAACTTCCTATCATAAAACCAACGATAGTTTCACCCAAATACACTTTTTCAAATACTCCATGGTATATGTTGCGAATATCGCGGAATCAATTGATCACTTTTAGAACCGACTCAAGTTTTTCCGTTCTTATCCCACATCACAAGAATTTTCAATTTCACGTCCGACTCGATCGACGTTTCAACTACCAATCCCAACACCCAAACGCAACCCATCTCGGCACACAATTTTTCTGGCGATTTCATATCGTCCAGGTTCCAAGAATTTTCTTGGAAACTTCTCGTGTGTATTTGGCCGACTGAACGTTTTCCCACGTTCAGTATTAGCGACATTCCGTAGATGGGGTCCGAGAATTGAATCTATGTTGTTGTTAGTGGGTTATTTTCCATGCCGCCACAGAAAACGTCGTTGTGAGATTTTGAGTCGCGGTGGTTCGAATTTTCACCCAAATTCAACAACAACAATTTCAGAGTTCCGAGCTCATTGCTAGTAATTAATATTAGCTGGGAATGAACCCCGGAAATACCAAAGTCTTGTTGTTATTGGATTTGGTAGAATTTCCGAGCCGATGCCGTTTTGATAATGATTATGGGGAAAATGGAATATGGGCGGTTAAAGAGACATATGCATGTTGAGATGCATATGTGAATTAGGGTATTTATGCATGTTGAAATTGCATAGTATGATATGGGGACATATGCATTTTGAGATGCATATGCGAATTAAAGAATATATGCATATGAAATTTGCATATTAGGATATGGGGACATATGCATTTTGAGATGCATATGCGAATCGGGGCAGGGATGCACATTGAATTTGCCTAGGTGCCTAAGGGTACCTTTACACATGATCATGCACAGGGCGATCACATGTCGCCGAAAGGATTCTGGTAGGCAGATGCTACATATTTCGCAAAACTTCTAATTTCTTCGAATAGAAAGAAATGTTTGTGTAGACGATAAGTTGCCAATGATCCGAGTAAAATTTTACGTGACCTATCTGCTCGTAAAATAGTCCACTACCAACTTGAATCGGATCAATTTTATAGGAATTCGCTAAAACTAAGAAAATCGAGATGCATCTGAAATGAGAGATTATAGACAAGAGTTATCATTTCAGATCATCAACGGATACGTATGTGTATATCTTAACCCTACAAAAAGTGTAATATTAAGAGATTAGTAGCTAACTTATTCGTTGGATGAGTAAAATAGAAATATTATTAGCATAGTTATTAATTATTCAGAAGGTTTAAGGCGATTTAAGTGTACTCTGACATACTTATTTCTAATTTTAATAGTCGCGTTCTGCTTACGATGTAATTTAATTATTCGGTAAGGACCGACAAACTTAGGACTTAATTTTCGAGAATGACCTATTTTTACTTTATTATTTTCTAGATATACTAAGTCGTTTTCATTATATTGAGGAATATTCGCTACCTTATCGTAGTAAGTTTTTGAACTTAATTTAGATTGTACCCAGTTTTCTCGTGCGATTTGGTGGCACTTGTTCATTTTGTACTTCAATTGATCGAAGTATGAATCGTATGTATACTTGAATTCAGGATTTGATGTAATTGAACTGGGAAGGATTGGTTTATGACCAAAGATTAGCTCGAACGGAGTAAATTTTGTAGAGGAATGAACACTTGTATTATAAGCAAACATTGCAAGTGGAATAAACTTATCCCAATCATTTTGCTTGTCGCCGACGTAATGTTTTAAGTAATCTTTTAGGGTGGAGTGTGAACGCTCAAGAGCTCCGTTGCTCTGAGGGTGATAAGCTGTAGTGATAATATGTTTAATATTTAATAGTTTCGTAAGTTCCTTTGTAAGGTTTGACATGAACTCGGAACCCTGATCGGTCAAAATCGATTTAGGAATTCCAAACATTGAAATAAATTTTACAAGACTATCACTAACAGATTTGGCGTCGTGTCGAGATAATGGAATAGCGTATGAGAATTTCGTTAAATCGTCTTGCATTGTAAGAACGTATTCGTTGCCATCCTCCGTCATAGGCAATTGGACAATGTCAAGCGCTAGTTTTTCGAAGGGTTGGTTACTAGTACTTGTAACTTCCATAGGGGCCCTGTATGATCTACGCAATGTTTTATTTGTTTGGCACGAAGAACATTTTTTTATGAATGTTTTAATATCCTTTCTCATTCGAGGCCACTTGAAACTTTGAGAAATACGGTTGTACATTCGGTGATATCCACAATGACCGGATGTAGGAGAATTATGGTTGTCCTTCAATATTATAGGAATTTGCTCGGGGGTTGGATTTGTTATAACATTTTTATAGATAGTTATCTTGATTTTCGAGTTTCTAAAAATGAATAATATTATGTCCTTACATTTCTGGTAGCAAAATTGATTAAATTTATCAACCGGGTTCGCTATTGCTATAGCGTGTACTTTGTCTTTTTCCAATTCAATTCTAACGTTTTGAATGGTGTAGAAAAAGTCTGAATACGAAGGTTTATCATAGAAGTTTTGTTTAACAAAGCAATGGTAGGTTACTTTTCCATTCTTATCGTGAGTTTTATAATTTGAAAACAACTCATGTGGATGCGAAGTAATAATTTCTGCATTAACTGATTTTGAAATAATTTCAGCCACATATGGATTTTCTTCATCCAAATCGAGAGCAGTTATATAGGCCATACTGTCTGAACAATTCAGGATATTATCATTGGTTTCGTTAAAATCGTGTATTTTCGGAGTTAAAGAGCAATAGTAAAACTTGACATAATCGTTGAACGTTTCTTTTGTTTCAACATAAGAAATAGTAGCTTCCGGAGGAATTCTAGATAAACAGTCTGCATTAGAATTAACGCGACCTGGTTTATAAATTACTTTGTAATCGTATTGCTCAAGTTTCAGTCTCCAGCGGATAAGTCTCGATCCGGGATCTTTGACATTCATGAGCCACGTTAGTGGTCTATGATCCGTTACAACCTTAAAATGGTTTCCGTACAGGTAAGGGCGAAAATGATTTATAGCCCACACGATGGCTAGAAGCTCTCTTTCGGTGCTGCTGTAATTTAATTCAGCTTTGTTCAATGTTCTGCTTGCATAAGCGATAGGAAGGTCTGAACCTTGATTATCCTGACTTAGCACGGCACCAATGGCAAAATTAGAAGCGTCCGTGGTTAATATAAATTCTCTAGAAAAATCAGGGTACTGTAGAATTGGCTCAGATGTAAGTTTTTCCTTTAATAAATTGAAAGCAGTATCCTGTTCAATAGACCAATGAAATGGTGCGTCCTTTTTTAATAAATTAGTAAGCGGACGAGTAATTTTTGAAAAGTTTTCAATAAAACGGCGATAGTAGCCAGCTAGTCCTAAGAATGATTTCACACTCTTGGCATTTTTTGGAACAGGAAAGTCTGAAACAGCTTTTACTTTTGAAGGGTTCGGTTTAACACCTTGGTCTGTGATTATGTGTCCCAGGTATGTAACTTCTTTTCGCATAAACTCACATTTGTCGGGTTGTAATTTTAAATTATTAAATCGAAGCCTTTCAAATACGTTTTTCAATTTTGTCTCATGATCAGTGATAGAGGAAGCGTAAATTACGATGTCGTCTAGGTATACAAAACACTGTAAGCCTTGAAGGCCAGTTAATACAGCATTCATTAGTCTTTGAAACCTAGCAGGAGCATTCTTCAACCCGAACGGCATACGAACGTATTCGTAATGTCCTGTTGGTGTTGAAAATGCTGTTTTGGGTGCATCGACCTCTTTCATCTATCAAATTTGATGGAAGCCAGAGGCCAGGTCCAACGTAGTAAAATATGAAGAATGGCTTAATTGATCCAAAATATCAGAGATATTTGGAAGCGGATAGGCATCACCGACAGTTACCTCATTTAATTTGCGGTAATCGATTACAACGCGCCATTTTTGTTCACCAGATGCGTCCATCTTTTTGGGAACTACCCATAATGGAGCAGACCATGGAGAAAGAGAAGGTTTTATGATACCTTGTTTTAGCATTTTTGCTATTTGCCGATTGACTTCTTCTTTATGTTTTTCGGGATAACGGTACGTTTTCGCGACAATAGGACTTGTACCGTTAGTAAGAATTTCATGTTTTGTGGCTCTAGTAGCCGTGAGCACATCGTCTTTTAAATGAAAAATATCGTTATATTTAGAGCAAATGTCTAGAATAGATTTTTTCTCTTCATCGTTTAGATGAGAAAGACGGAGATTTTCGAATAACTGTGCTGTACGGTTCAAAGTACAATTACTAGGAGTTGAAGGCTCAGAAAACATTATCATTGCGTTATTTGGAAGTGGCTCCAAAAATAAACTAATCTCTTTGATTTTAAACTTGTTAGCGGTAGTGTTAAGAATTGAAGCTATTGCTTTGGAATTATCACCAACTTTAGTTATAGCCTTAGAAATGTATACTCCATCCTGAATAAGTGTTTCGGGGATGACTCCCTCTTTGATCTCAGGGTTAAGGACATTAAATTCAATTATAGTTTCAGTCCTGGGGTTTAAGAAAATTGATGAATCTTCAGTAGAACCTCCATTGTAGATAGGTATGGAATTATTCAGATCAATTTCCATACGTTGGGATTTGTAATTTATGAGACAATTGTGGTCGATTAAGAAATCGTTGCCCAAAATCCCATCAAACGGTATATTGGAAGGTTGTGTTAAAACATGAAATTTAAAATGTATGGTTTCCGTAGGAAACAAAAGGGTGAGATTTGTGAATCCAGCCGATAAGAGTGGATTATTTTGGCTAATGCCGTTTAATTTTATTTGTTCACTACAATCAACAATTGTTTTTGGCTTTAGGGTTTTGTTTTTTATTATGGATACATTTGCACCAGTATCGATGAGTAGTTTGATTATTTTATTGTTTGCTTGAGCGCAACGAATTATTACGAACGAGTTTGGGTTATTTAAAAAGATATTCTCAGAATGAGTGTAGTGAAGTTTATATTGACCGTCCATTTTTAATGAGAATTCTCTAGCTGGACAGCTTGCACTAAAGAATTGTTGGCGTTTTTTGAAACGTTTCCATTTCCTGAGGTGTCGGGAATAGGTTTTGGACTCCACTGAGTCTTATTTTTCCTTTTGAAACAATCTCTCAGAAGGTGACCTTTTCGTTTGCAATAATTGCAAACCTTTACGGTCTCGGCTGCGATGCCAGGTTTCTCATCAACTGAAGCTCTATTTACTTGTGAGCCACTAGGGTATTTTGGCTTGGTGTGAAAAGTTTTTGTGTTATTTAGGGTTTTAGTGCGAAAGTCTGAAGAAATATTTGAGTTTTTGTTAGAATAGTTTTTTCCACTATTATACATATTCTGGACTTGCTCTTCAGCAATTGCCACAGATATAGCCTCATTAAGGGTTTTTATTTCACGAATGCGTAAGACATTAGAAATTAAAGGAGTTGTGAAGTAGATAAAACGATTGACGGCGATTTCGTTTCACATTTCAATTTTCCCATCTAAATTTGAACGAGATATTTCAGCTGTTTGCTGCTGTGTAGCGTTAATAGTTCTTTTCAAACATGTTTCGACTCGACAGACAAATTGGGATATAGATTCATTAGAGCCCTGTTTTAAATTTGTAACTTCACACAAAAGTTGAGAATAATGTTTCTTGTCCTGGTACATTGTTTTCAGAAAGTTTTTCAGTTCGTCCCAATTAGAAAAGGAACGATTAATGCAAGCAGCTTTTGCTTTTCCCGAAATTTGGGTTAGAATGTAATCAAGCAAGATAAATTTATTCTGCGTAGAAGCCAAAGCAAAGGCTTTGTTGCAGTCACTAATGAATGACGTCAATTCGTCCCGATTGCCATCGAAAGGTTTAATAAGTTTTATTAAGAATGTTATTGGTAACTCCGTGGATGTTGATTGATCAACAATTTCGTTAGTTTCAACAATTTCGTTAGTTTCAACAGACATGTCGAAGTTAAAATTCGAATTAAACGTAAAACTGTTAAAATTTCGAACTCGAAGTTTCCACGGGGAAACCAAATAAAATGTTATTTATAAAATTTCATAAAATGAAATGAGAATGAAGTTTCAGAGAACAATTCACCAGAATTATAGTTATCGAATCGATGAATATCAAACAGTTCGATGAGGTTTTCGAAAAGAACATCGACAAGGATATAAAAATTTAAAGCACAATTTAACGCGTTTTGAAGAGAATGTCACGGTCGATCACGCCCGCGAGCCGGACCGGTGGCAGATAGAAGTTCAGGTTAATTTATAGACGCGGACACGCTTGCGGTAGGGAGTCGAAGGTTGGTTGTAAACTATGTAATCGTAGGACAAGTAATAACGTAGGTCATAGAGCTGTATTACAAATGGTATCGAGTCGTGGAGTAGGCTTCGAGTCTCAGCGAGCCCTGACAAGAACGGCCAATATCAAAACCAAGGCGCGCACTCGTCAGGACCCGGTATTCCTCGAAGCTGATAGTGGGGCCGAGGTAACTTCCATGTCAGCCGCGATATTAAGGAAGAAAAAGGGAAAATCGTCATAGTACTCACCTGACAGTATCGAACGCAACGTCGAAACGTATAAAATCACTTCTTTATCTTCGCCTACAAGAATAATCACCAAGGCCATCGTCCGTCGCCTCATCGTCGTGGATGACCGTCAGCAGTATATTTGGAAAAGCACCGTCATAATGAGATCATAAATCCTCTAAATAAGCTTCATTCGTTAGTCCTGATGTTGATTTCAACGTTTCGTAATGATCTTCCGTATGCTTGATAAGAATTTCTTCCTTGGTCGCTCTTCGAGATTCAATGCGTTTGCATCGATCTAGTAACCTCAATTCAGCACACCTCGCCAGGAGACTTTAGAAGCGTTGTGGACATTCGGGTTGCTCTGGAAACCACAAGCATCCATGTCGTCGTCAGCACCGTCATCATCATCATCATCTACAAATACCGAACATAATAACTGTCGCGATAATAATAACATAATAATCATGCAACAAATCGACTTGCGGTTGGATCTGCAGCGATAAATTTGAACAGTCGAAACACGCACGGGTCACCGTCATCAGGAGCAGCAACATCGATGTCGTCGTCAGCATCATCATCATCATCATCTACAAGTATCGAACATATCAACTGTTACGATGATAATAATATGATGAAAGGGGCCGATTAATACAAGGAAGGAAAAAGAATCCAAGGCTGACCAGCCACTTTGACATAGACAGCAATGCAAGGTGTACCTAGCTCGAGAAACTTACCTATCACAACAAATTCTGCCGGTCTGATTATTCTGGAACCAAACAAATGTCTCAGAATCCGTTTCCCGGTTTATTCACACTCAATTCACAGGATTCACGCGGCCCATCAGGAATCGTAGTCGTATTTTGTGAGTTTCAACTTCGAGATTTCACCATTAAACTTTGTATTTCAACCGAAATTGTGAACTATCGATCACTCGAAAAACTAGGCCGTGTCGTAGCGAAAGAAAGACATGATTTTGACAGTTCGTATGTCAATTGCAACTTGGCGGAACGCCAGAGGAACGGACCGCGTTCCGAGATGTACCAAGGCGTTGCCATACATGTGTCTCATTAGATCGAGCGCAATGCCAGGTGCAATGACCGAATGCACTTGGGCTGCACATGCAGATTGCGGCAATGCACATTAACGAAGAAAGTGCAATGACCGGGAACTGAATGCAACGGCCGAAATGCATTTGAAATGCATTGTGATATTTTTTTCGCCAAACGGACAATCTAGGATCCCGTCTAAGCGGGATCAGAAAGCGGAGCCGAGGTTGCTTGCGAGGTGATCAAGGCATGGATCGCGCTCTTATTTTCTGGACGTGGTAAGGAACAGACGAGTGTGCAGAGTAGCAGAATCGAAATACGAAGAGTCGAATTTTTTATTTATTACATGTACTTGGCGAGGAACAAGCTTGGTCAGTTGGCGGTCGACAAAGAATAGTCATCGAGGGCGACAACTGTTGTAAAAGGGTTGAGTAAAAGAAAACGACAATCGGACGGAAACGAGTGGCGTAGATGGTCGAGGCTGCAGAACGAAAAAGATTGAGGAGAAGATCGAGTTTCCCGAACGGGTTATTGTGGAGATATAGGCGAAGTGACGGTGAATCAGGCGAATCGCGACGAGTCCACCGAGAGAAGATATTAAATTGTAAGTAGGTTAAGTTTATTTTGTTCCTAATATCACAATTTGCAAAACCAGAAAGATGGTAAATGTTATTCATAGAGGAAATTATTAGAGGTGTTAAAGTTTAACTTTCGCGGCGCCGTTTTAGGATAGTGTGTAAGTGCCGATATTGTGAATTGAAAACCTTCGTTAATAAACGGTAGTGTAAATTTTTCTTTGGAAACCGCTAGCGTGTATTTTTCCTTCTTGGCACTCTACATTTCGCGCGAAACCGTCGCATTTTCTCGCTTCCGAGCGTCGGCAAGCGTAGTTTCGGGGTTGTGAAGCGAGTGGCGCCCGACCCACCCCCATCTCCGGTGAGCATAGGCCCCCGAAATTATCGACTTGGGGTTCAAGAAAGTTAAACGCTTGATAAATACCACCGTGGAAGAATAACGGTAACAAGAATTTCAACGAAATTTTAAATATTTAATCACAAAACAGTATCGAGATCGTTTCTATGATTCTGCTTTCAAAAGATCGAACATTCCTATTCACTTTTCCAATAGTTAAAGATTTTGCAATAATAAAATTTAGTCACAATTTATTATATTATAATTAATTATTTATGACGTAGTTGGAACGTGTGCATGGAACGAATTGTGAACGTGAAATAGAAAATTAATAATTTCTCCGAACAATAAAGTGTTAATTTAAAGGCGAGCAATAAAATTGGTTGCTCTTGAAAGAGACAACGTTAAAAGAATCACACCATGGATTTAAAACACGTAACACGATATCACTATACCGTAATTTTCACTTTCACTTTCGTTGGACTTAGAAATGCACAGATACATAAAATTTTTTTTTTTGTAACTTGTGCTAATAAATAAGTAGTTTTGTAAGGTATTGTGACAAAGCTAATAAGCTGAATGCATAAAATTTCAAAAATCGAAATTTGAAGAAAAAGACTTTAAATGCAAGATAAGCGCATAAATATTTTTATTTTATTTATTTTGTCCTTTTATTTCGTGGACCCAATGAAAGATTTAATTGTTACATAAATAAATCAATAGCACAATATGTTTTGCAAAAAGGATATGAGGGTGGTGATTAAAAGGATGTGAGAGGAAAAAAGGTGAGTTGCAATCACAAACTTACCGAAATCCAGTTGAGAAGTATTTTACTTCTGACACCATTTTTGTTATATATATATATTCGGCAACTGCAAACTCCTTCAAAAAATTCTAGACACTTTCACAAGACTGAAAAACTCGGTAGACGTTTTAAATGAACTTTTACTTCTTTATTACTGGTCTATTCAATTCAAAGTCTGGACTACAACTGATTTTCTAAATCTATCTTAACTAAGAATATCGACTTGAAAGTATTTGGGTTTCACATGTGTATACAAACAATATGAATTATGAGCATCGAGCATCGTTTGTGTACACATGTGCAACGAAATCAAAATTTTATGTTGCCATGCATATGCATGCAAATCATTCTGAAAGACGAACCAAACGTAAACATTCACTTGAGTTTTTAATGGTCATCTTCTTGGACCGAGAAATATTGCCACACATCTAGTGTGCATAAATATTAAAATCATGTGAACGTCCACGATTGTTTACGTTGGTGTCGTCTTGTGTCGTCTCAATTGGTTTGAGAATGTACATAACACTAGCTCTACGCGGCTGGAGTGGGTCATTACAGAAACGGGGTGGATATGCTCCGAGAAAGAAATGACTGCTACTTGTATCTCATCCGTCATACAAAGTAGTAACCGCAAAGTGCAAATTTACAAAAGGGATTTAAGGCCTAAGTTCGTAAAGAATCGCCATACAAAACTCTCAGGCATGAGCTGTTATCAGACTCAGCCGACACGTGTCAACACACGTAAGGGAACCTGAAAAACGTTACTTTAAGAGGGAAAATAAATTGCCTTGATTTTGTGCGGACCCGAGGCAAGGCACACAACCTCAGGCCCCTGATATAATTGGGGCCTTTAGCCCCGATATAGGTGGGGTAACGCCACCCACTGAATTCGACATCAAAATTCGTCGAAATTCCACTCCTATCAAACTGATGCCAGCCAGGCCAGAACGCACCTACCGCTTATAGTACTTCATGGGTAAAGACCCAATAACAAGACCACAGAGTTTAATTTTTAATACAACATTATTTTTATTTACGTAGAAAAAGAATTTTTTGTTTTTTTTTTGTTTTTCATAAATTTTAGTGTTTTGTGTGTCTTACTTCTAAAGGCCTTGTACAAATAATTACGGGTTCCGTACATTGCATCGTTTTTGCACACGAAACGTATAGGCTCCTTTAGAGCAGTGATATTAACCTTTAACCTTCGGAAGGTAACATGATTTTTGCATGCTCAAATGGTAACAGGGGTGATGAGTCACCCGTGTTACTATAATAGCCCAGTCATTTTAGCAATCAACCTCGGAATGAGAGATAATAAGCTGAATTTTTGTATATACCTTCATTTTAGGGTCCTCAAAGTTGCCTCAATAGTCTCATAAAATCTCGTGTCTGCGTCGAAAGTTATTCAAGGTCAAAGGTGAGAAAAAACAGTTTTTTGCAATTATCCCGGCTTCTATTGGTCCAATGATGTTAACACTTAGGGTCGAAATTGTAGAACATAAAATTTGCGATAAATCTTATTTGAAGCATTTTTTCATGCGCTCAACCGTTTCTCCGGTAGAGGGCGATAGGCGCGCAGCACTCAGCCATATGTACTGTAATGCAAGGTCAACCGTGAAACCTTCAGTTTTGAATCAATTGTAATATATGTCAGTAAATACATTGTATTTAATAATATTTTACATATATTGAATTTATTTTAATATATAAATATTATACATATTTTTAATCTATCAATCTTTAATAATTTAAATAACAAAAGTATTACATTTCTTCTTCTTCATCGTCATCTTCTGGACGTTCGGGAATTTCTGTATCATTGTCATAATCTTCGTTGCCTTAACTTACCTGACCTTCCTGAATTTCATGGTCAAAAGCACTCTCTTGCTCACAGTCACTTTGCAATGAAACAGCATTGAGGCAAGCTTGCCCATTACACTGGCCACAAGCTTAAGTGTATTGCAGCCCCGATTTTCTACATGGGCACAGTGCACCACATCCATTCTTACAATTACAACATAGAGTATTCAGTAATTCATCGGAAGCTGGTGGTATTATTGTTATCATTGGCTCCAGGAACTCATTTTGGAGCACCCAACCCCATTCCTGGGGTTCTGAATCATGCCCTAACTATTTTTGAACTTGGTAATAGACACGGTTTATATGCTGATGGGCCGCTGCACTTGTTGGTGGAAGCTTAGATAATTGGACAGGTTTATTAAGTTTTGTAGATTTAATGAACTGAGTATATCGAAGATGATCGATATTATCCTCAGATTTTGGAGCATTGTATATCGCTAGTAAGATCCGAATGCAATTATCGTATAATTGTTGGACAGGACAGTTTTCTTCTGGAAAAACTTGAGCTAGTTCGTCGAAATTGTCAAGTTGTTGTAGTGCTTTTATGAAAGTTTTTTTTTGTCCTTTTTTAAACAGCGCAGAAGTTGTATCACATCCACTGAATGCATGTAAAAATAAAACATGTTTTTTAGAAATGAAAATATTAAAAATAGGTAAAATGCTATTAAATACAATGTATTTACTGATGAATAATACAAAAAATTCAAAACTGAAGGTAGTATTTAGGTATTCACGGTTGACCTTGCATTACAGTACATATGGCTGAGCGCTGCGCGCTTACCGCCCTCTATCAGAAAAACGGTAGAGCGCATGAAAAAATGCTTCAAATAAAATTTAACGCAAATTTTATGCTCTACAATTTCAATCCTGTGTGTTAACATCGTTGGAGCAATAGAAACCAAGATAATCGCAAAAAACTGTTTTTTCTCACCTTTGACCTTGAATAACTTTCGACGCAGACACGAGATTTTATGAGACTTTTGAGGCAACTTTGAGGACCCCAAAATGAAGGTATATACAAAAATTCAGCTTATTATCTCCCATTCCGAGGTTGACCCATTTTTTATGCTAAAATGACTGGGCCATAAGTTAAGTTTATAGGTAAGTAAAACCAGATTTTATTAGAAATTTGCTTTTAATTATTCTTAGTATCACTAAATTTTACGTTGCAATCAGTCTTTGGAAAAAAAAATAAAAATATAAGAAAAAAAAAAAACAATTGAACTCAATTTAGACGAATTTCTTGTCTGTGTTTAGGACATACAGGCTGATGGCATTTTATGCAGGTAATTTTGACTTTTTTGTCATTTTTTCGAGGGCATAGTGCACATCTTGCTTGTTTCTGTAATTTAGCAGGTGGTTCTCCTGGAATTTCCTCCTCAAGTACATTTAGAATCACAGGTATATTTGCACTCACCTCGCGCGGTAAGTTAGTTGCGAAGCGACGGTTCATATGAGGTTCAGCCAATTGTATTGAAAGGTTTTTCAAAAAAGTGCATCTGTACTTATTAGCAGGCTTATTAAAATGTTTAGCAAGTAAATAAAGAATCATTGAATTAATGCCAGCTTGATCTAACATGCCAAAAAAAGAAGCGAAGAGGCGAGCGTCGAGTACCCTTAGCAGTCGAATAATTGTGCATCATATCAACAATATGACAGATTTATTGGCTTTAGGAGTAAACAACACAAGTGTTTTCTCTCGATCGAATGCAAACTGGGATGCCATGGGTTGCTTTGTTTGACAAGAAAGTCGGTCGTGTCTCACACTTATTTTTACGCAAAGTTCCAATAGATGTTAAATTGTAATCTTTTACCAAGGTATCGGCAAGCGACACAGACGAAAACCAATTATCATAAGTAACATTTCGGCCAGATCCTTTGGTACTTTCAACTAATTTTAGGACGTACCTAATCTGCTGCAGTCTTTGTCTCGGTTCGTTTGCCTATATATGGAATTACATTATTTTTAGCGTCACAAATAGCAACTACTTTGATTCCATATTTATCAGGTTTCGATTGAATGTAGACTCTAAAAGGGCACTTGCCGCGAAAACCCAGGAGTTGTTCGTCTATTGTTACATGAATGTGAGGTTCGTATGAAATTCTGCACTTATCCATGAAAATATTCCAAATCGTGCGAACAGGAGCAAATTTGTCTTCCCTGTCACGATTATCATTGTCATCGAATCTAAGGCATAATAGCAAAAATCGGAAACGACTGTCACACATAATAGAATTATAAAGTGATGTGCTGAAGGGAGACCACATGTCAGGTACACTTTTTCTATTGTCTTTGTTTATGACACTAAATAAAAACAGACCAATAAAAGCCTCCATTTCAATAGCATCTGTTTTGTGCAAAAAACGCTGATCTTTGTACTTACTTGCTCATTTCTCAATTTCCTGGTTTGTATAGGTTACCGTTATTTCCAGGGGTTTCGAAAACAATGATATGAATACTTCTTTCTCTGATTCAAAATTGTACGTTTTTCATTGTATGTTTACAATATCACGCAGAGGTGTCGTGCTGCATGAAATTGGCTCTGTTGACCATAGATGCTTGTCTTTACCCCGCAAGATATTACCTCGTAACTGCGATAACGGAATGTCGTCTTCATCATCACCAGAAATTACATCATCCACTTCAGACTGCACGGAGCAACTATCTTCACTTTCTGAAGACTATTCTAACTCTAAAGGGTCTTCCGTATCGGATAAATCATCTGCCACATTATTTATAGATTCTTCAAGTTCTTTTTCTGATCGAAAAGCCATTTTGTGCTGAAAACACACATAAAATAAAAAATGTCATCCGTCCAAAAACTACATACGTAAACAGTAACAGGGGTGACGCATCACCCAATACATACTTGTAATATCTAATCCACGTCCTGTCGCTGCCACAGCGCACCGGTAACTGAGCACATACGTACTAACATGAGAATACGTGAAATGCCAGAGAGAGAAAGAAAATAGTTTAGAAGATATAAGCCATTATGTCGCTGGATGGGGTGACGTGTCACCCCTGTTACCTTCCGAAGGTTAATTATTTAATTTGAAAATCACAAGAAATTAATGCCGTGTTCAATTCTTTTTAAACAAAAATTGTTCATCATCAATTTATAAAAAATATCAGTCTGTAACTACATTGCTTCGAACGAGTGATTAGTTCTATTTAGTTTTAAATACGATATAAATTCATTGATGAGATGTCCTCAGACTTCGCTCTAATAACACTTCCAATTCATTAGAGCGATTTAAATTTATAGCCGTACGTTCCAAAACAAATCTTAACCAAACAAATTATTTTCAATTAAAATGTACTGGCTTACGACTTTTCTCGAAACGTGTTTGAAACTTTATTAACACTTGTAGCACCAGAAAAACGAGATACAAACGTACTCCACAAAAATCATTTCGAAATCTTTTATTTCAGTAAAAAACGTCCACTGTCAATTCTCGTACTCATCATTATTCTCGAATGTGAGAAATAAATTCAGCAATATATCGTCGTAACGCCAGAAAATGTTTGCGGTTGAAAAATGTATTATTTTCAACGATCTTTATTCGTAGAACATCATACAAACAAATTTGTTAATAATACAATGCATATAACAGATTTGAGAATGAAAAACTATTTGTTCACAAATACTTCAGTTATTTATTTTCTTCCTTTAACTCGCGGGTTTTTGCGAGTAACCGGAATTAAATCAAAATTCGTTCATAATTTTACCGATCATCACGATATTATTAATTTGCATTGTTTCCATACTTAGAAATTATTCGTATATAATGCACATTAGGTTGATCAACGATTCATCACCATTTGGAAAATAAATATTAAACTGTTATTGCGTCGAGCCAGGAAGTCCACCTCAGGCAATCCGCTAGCAATCAGATTTTGTGCGTAACTCTATCGATTTGCCGAGTTTTTCTTTTCCGAATCTGGGAAAAATAGCGGCGAAACGACTTGCAGACGGTCTACGATTTCGCTAGACTGGTAACAATATTCGCAGTACCATTCGCCAAAAATGATTTAAATCGCCCACAATAATGGACTCAGAGCGATGACAGACTAGACACAGGCTTTCGCCCATACATTCCCCAAAAGCACGTATGCGGTCATGAGCCGCATTATCCTTAAAGCCAAAACAAATCGGAACGTACTCACTCCTAAAGCAGCAGTACGACCACAACACTGATCATCCGAGTCATCCGCCAATGTCGTGGGCAATCTTTGAAGCAAACAACACCGATGCTGAGAGATTCGGTAATCCACAAGTGAATTCACTTCAAATCAGCTGACGTAACATTGTCACAAAAGTCTCCAATTGCAATTATCACTCGTTCACAATTCATTTATACTTAACGCACAGGGACCCAATAGATCTGCGTTAAAACTACAAAGGTACACTACCACATCAACTGCGAGATAACACGGTGAATTCACTGTGAATTAATTAGGGGACCACCGGGGCGTCGAGTATACTCGTCCTTGGCATGGTATCCCGCACTGCCAAGACGAGTATACTCGTCCTACTTTGAATATATTATAACATGCAGGCTTTTGAAGAAGCAAATTTTTTTTTTGCCACAAACATAATATAAAATGTAAAAAACTTGAAAAATACTACAAATAAATTTTTTTACAAAAATAATACTTTATTTCTTGTAGAAAATGATCTTTCTCGCAAAAATAAACTTCATCGTGCATTTAAAACAAAATTTTATAGCAACTAAATCACTTATGATACCTTATCTTCATGATAGGATTTGTAACAAAGTCCAATACATAATGGAGGTTTATCAGGACAGCTCGCACAGTAATAACGAGTCTCCTTTCGAATGCTTTTCATTGCACAAACTCTACACTTTTCAGTTGGGTTTTTCTTTTGTTGTGTGGGAGGAATAGCATCAAGATAATGAAGGGAACTTCGTTCTTGGGGTATGATTGACGTAGATTGATGAGATCGAATGACTGCATCTTGGCTTCTATTTAGCCAATATTGTAGAACTTCTTCTCTAAATTGAAGAGATGTTTTCTTTTCTGCGTTCGGTTGCTGACAATACAATATATATGCATTGTGCACAGCCATTTCTATGATGTGTACAGCTATTTTTTTATACCACCGAGGAGTTTTTCTCATAGCACTATAGTAGGACAGCATTTGTTCCGAACGGTTTACACCTGCCATACCTTTTGTGTAATCCCTTACAATATTGGGTTTGTTGGAGAATCGTCCATTTCGGTTAGCAGCTTCTACTATCTCAGCTTTGTGCATATTTGATATGGTAAGTACATCTCTTTTATCTCTCCACTTACAAATAACGACCGATTCGGATCGCTTCCAACTGTACTCGCCCTTCTTCAGTTTTTGATTGACCAATTCTTTTGGATTACCTTTACGATTGGATCGTAAAGTTCCACAAATATAAGTCGAGCGCAATGTTAACTCTTTTGCTAGTGATACGAAGTTGTAAAAATTGTCCATATACGACCCATATCAAGAAAACCATCCATAAGGGAAAACACAACTGAAGTACTGTGATTCTGCTGGTCCGTCCGAATTCCAGATTTTCCGCAATAAATTTGCATGCGTAGTATCATCTCCTGTGATTCGCATAATTCGTATAACTTTACGCCAAATTATTTTTTTTTATTTTTTATATATTGGCGAAAGTGAAGACGACCACGCCATAGTACCAAAGACTCATCAATAACTAAATCCTTGCCAGAATTGTACACTAAATTTATCACGTTATCAAAATGTTCAACAATCGGTTTGATTTTGTGTAGCTTACTTTCTTGGTTTGTGCTATTTGAAAAGTGTAGACATCGTAATAACATTTGAAAACGGTTTCGGCACATATGAGTTCTCCAAAATGGTAAATTATAGAAATGGCTTTTCTTCCAATAATGCTCAATGGAAGGCAGATTTATGCTTCCCATGTGAAGACGCAATGCCCAGAATTTTTGCATTTCCCGGCGATTAGTGGCTTCCCAATTATTGTATCTTGATGATTTTCTCAGTGTCCCTTTTCGTCCTATTATTTCTGCAATAAATTCATCAGAAATGAATACATCAATTAGCTCGCCTGGAGTTCGTAACTTTCCCGGAAGATTCAAGCCTTGATCCTTACCTCGAAATTCAAAAACTGGAGGATCTCTTTCCACTTCTGTCCACATATTGCCATTTCCGGTATCTTCATTTATACACTGCACATTGATAAAAGTACTAGGAACTTCATCTTCTCTTTCTGGTTCTTCCGAATCATACGCCACATTTATTCGTGGTCTTTTTTTGCAATAGGAGATAGACTGTCGTCTGATTCAGTCTCAGAATCACTATCATTTAGAAAATATTCTTCTTCTGAATCAAAATCACTGCTAGTTGATATATCGTCGTCCATTATAACTGTAGAAAATTCTCTCGAAAGCTTTAATTTCTTACTCCCTCTCAATTACTTGCTTTAATGTAGTTATGATATTGTAAGTTAGTTACCAATAAGCTATCGCCTAGTGCGCATCATTTGGATTATTTAGAACAATAAATCATTTGTGTAATAGCCGGGTGTTTTACGGAAAATAAGCAGTATTTTAAATATTTGGTGCCGAAACCCGGGAACGAAAACGTGGTAACTCAATTGTGAAACGACATCGCTTGTTTTTTCGAAAATGAAATTAGCAAGTCGTGCAGTGTACCGAGGTCAAGTGACAAAGGTGGTTAACGCGACAAATGACCTATTCAACAATATTAAAGGTAAAACGCAGGATGAAATTGTCCAAGACTGTGAAAGCATTTTGGAGGAGTTAATGGTTTTAAAGCAACGATTAACGGCTGCCCATGGAAGCCTTTGTAAAGCTAATATTGAGGTACGTCCCTTTTTAAAACCAGATGAACTTTTAAAGGAAAGTGAAGCAATTGTGGATTATGAGGATAGAGCCATAACCACACTTGCTAGGTTGGATCAGCGTATCGGTAAATTTAATTCGGTTCGTGTAATGCAAGTGAATCCCATACCGACGCATATTGAAAGCAGTAATACAGTTA
Source organism: Nemotelus nigrinus (assembly GCA_947369275.1). Taxonomy (NCBI): domain Eukaryota; kingdom Metazoa; phylum Arthropoda; class Insecta; order Diptera; family Stratiomyidae; genus Nemotelus; species Nemotelus nigrinus. Next base: position 40,035,364 of record OX376372.1, read on the forward strand.
GACTACCGAAACTAGAATTGAAAAGCTTTTTGGGGGATTTTCGGGAATGGCTTCCATTTTGGGAGCAATTCAAGACAACAATTCATGAAAATGATGCGTTAAGTGGAGCTAGTAAATTTAATTATTTACAATCAGCTGTCAAAGGTAAAGCAAGCAAAATTATAGCTGGCTTCACGCCAACGCCACAGTGCTATGAATCTGCCATAGCATTACTTCAAGACGAATTTGGAAGATCGGAGAAACTGATTGATAAAAACATGCAAACCTTAAGGGGGCAAGATGGTTTCCGAGGCCGAAGAAAAGCCGATTTTTGCGATTTTTTTTCTCAGCTTTGAGCGAAAATAATTACTAATTTTTTATAACACATTAAAGAACTATATTTTGAGAGTATGTAGGAATTATTGTACAAAAAAATATGAATTAGTTATCCCGTGGTGGCAGTAGATCAAAGGCGCTTCGAAAAAAAGGCGTCGTGCGGTGCGTAAAACCTGGCCTGACAGTGTTATCTGAAATCAAAAAATCGAAGTGATTTACTTAATATATTAGTTTTTTTCGCGGATGAACGAAACTATATTGAAAAATATGCGATATCCGATTTTTGGTGCGGTTTTTAATTTGGAGGTACCATTTTCACATAAAAAATCAGCCTTTGATTGCCTGTAAAAAATAGTAAAAAGTTTTTTTGAAAAAAAAAACGATCGTTCATCCGCGAGTATTTATCATATTAAAGATATCCGGCAAAGTTCATTGAGATCGGTGCATTACTTTTTGAGTTATGTTACGCACCGACTTCAAAAATGTAGTTCGGAGTTTCGAGCTAGACTATTTCGGCTTCTCGTGGAAATATACCTGGGAACACGATCATAAAATAACCGGTATCTCTGCGAGTTTAAGTCCGATCGCCTCGAAATTTTCAAAGGATATTCCTGAGATGTTGTACTTTCATATAAAAATATAATTGAAAAATTTTTTTTGTTTAAGTCGGAAACCATCCTGCCCCCTTAATGAATTTACCGGCAGTTAGTTCTAAAACCGATGCTAAAGCATTACGGAAACTATACAATACGGTCTTAGCGTGTTCCCGATCATTAACCGCAATGCAGGTCTCATTAAGCACATATTCGGTCATGCTCAAATCGAAACTCTTATGCCGGAATTACATTCTGGCCGAGTAATGCCAAATGACGACAAGTACTGTGTGTAAATGGTCTCCTTGTCTATTCTCGGCTGTTTTTTTCATGGCAAGCACGCGTGTGTAAATGGTTTGCTCGTCGGCTCTTGTTTGTTTTATGAAGGGATAATGATCCTTTTATTGCTGTGCCTGAGTGTTTATGACCGTCTCGTCCGAGCTCGCAGCCGCTGGAAGCGAAGTCGGTTTTATGCATCAAGTCAAAGGGATTCGCGAGGGTAGCATGTGCTCATTTAAATTTTCGAATTTTTCGCCGGGACTTCAAACATGTGTTTGCGTGTCCCAGATTGAAATAACTCAACGCACACCAGGCAGTTGCAATAGCCACAGCCCGTACCTCAGTCATCGTTCACTGAACTGAACAAAACAGCTCACAACTGTCGAAAGATGCGTGGTGCAATATCCTAAGTAAACAATTCACCCTATGAAAGGTGGATGGTGCAATATCCTAAGTAAACAATTCACCCTATGTCTTGTTGAGTCTCGTCCAATGTCTTGTTGAGTCTTGTTTACTCTTGTACCCGAGACGCTCGTCCCAGTGTATAAATTCGGCATTACATTGCCTACCAAACGAACTCCGAGTGAGTTTTTATCGTGTTCAAGATGACTCTGATATCAGCCAGAAAGAAGAAATGCCTTTGGACAGTACCGCATCAGTTGTTAGTGATGAGTTCGATTGTAGCAGTGAACGTCAACTCAAAGCTTTACTGAAATTCATCAAACGAGAAGCTGAGTCGTTGGAGAATGCCTCGGATGAGAGAGAAACGCGAAAAGAAAATAAAGTTTTCGCTACGGCTGCTGGATTATTTGCTTCTAACGCAAATAGCGCCTGCTTTTTTTGCAAATCAAAATTTCATAATTCGCGAGAATGCGATAATAGCATTACGGTGTCTCAACGAAAGATAATGCTGAAACGTGACGGCAGATGTTTTCGATGTATGGGCCGAGGACATACATCCAAAACGTGTTCTTACCGACAATTGACTTGTGCAAGGTGTAATGGTAGGCATGCTACATCGCTGTGTGACCCAAACTATCGAGCGAGATCTTCGAAGGTAAAACCAGAGACCGCCAAACCGGTCACGGGTAATGATAACCAAATGCTAAATCCTTTACACTGCTAACGAAATACACAAGAGAGTATTAGAAGTATACTTGCAAACCGCTGCTGTGTTTGCCTTCAACCCAAAGGAGAAACGTAAAATATATGTACGCATCATTATGGATGGCGGAAGCCAGATGACGTTCATCAAGGAAAGTCTTGCGAAAAGGTTGAACTTGGCACCTATTGGAAAACGAAAAGTCAGTGTTGTTACATTTGGTAGCTATGAAAAAGCTCCGGCCACAGAACACGATATTGTTTGTATTTGTTTAGCAGTATTCTCTTGTCCGTTGACCAGTTAACACAAATCGATAGTGTAAAGCACCGAGAAGCAAAACCTGTTACGGAATTATATTCTATAAATCAAAAGCAAATCAGCATAAACAGATCACCAGTGTAGTGTATCGGGAATCGAAACCGGTTACGGGATCACAATCTATAAATTTAAATTGTTTTAACAGCTTCTTCAAAATAACATCACTTTATTACTCTTCATAAACTAACACCAAAACAACTCTAAAATGGTTATGTGCGGTTTATGCAGCGAGGCCACCCAACGGGGAAATTCAATTACTTGTTCTAACTGCAACCTACAAATCCACATCAAATGTGCAGGCTTAACGCAATCAGACTTAAATTACCTAAAAGAAAACAATAAAACAAGCCATTGGATGTGCAAAAAATGTGCTACAAAGAAGCGAAATCTCTCACGTTCAGATGATACGCCAGTAAAAAGCAGCAGCGGAACCTTGGCTACGAATAACCCTTCACACGAGCACCAAGACTTAATCCTAAAAATAAGCCAATTAATTGATAGCAACACATTTTTGGCTAAACAGCAAGAAGATACAATGAAGCAGTTAAAAGAAATGACGGATGAAATTAAGCTACTTTTCGGGAAAATTAATTCTCTAGAGAATTCATGCACCCAAAAAGACATCCAGATAAGGAAACTGGAAACGCGCGTTAATCAATTGGAACAAAAGTCTATTGCAAACAAAGTTGAAATATCTGGAGTAGATTTCCAAAACCAGTCAAGTGTCTTGCTTTCTGTTAAAAACTTTTGTAAGGAAAAACATGGTCTAAGTGATGATACGATAATGGGTGCATTTCTTCGGCCAAAAAAAGGAAACAAAATTCCGTCAGTTGTGGTGGAATTTAAAACGACTGAGGCAGCAGCTCAATTTCTGGAAAAGGGCAGAGGTAGAAATGTTCTAGGTGATAATGTTTACTATGTAAACCAACATTTAACACCATTCTTGCGGAAACTTCTATGGAAAACGAAAACTAAGGCTAAAGAAACTAACTTTAAGTATGTGTGGTGTCGTGAAGGCATAATTAGATGCAGAAAAACAGATGGTGAGCGCGCACTAAAAATCGACACTGAAGAAGATTTGAATTTTTTAGTATAACTTTGCTAGCAAAAATCACCAAAATTAGAATTATATTCATATATCCACTCACTTTGTGCGACTATTTGTATACAACTAAGCACATTGTTCATTACCCTCATAATATATACATAGCACAAAACACAGTTCATTCCAAAACTTTATCATTCACACTATCAACATTTTCAACACACATCAATATCATAGCACAGAAATCAAATAGTTTCATAACATCAAAATTTATACTATCTACAATGTTATCACCTCTTTTTTTAATACCACATCACAGAAAAATGAAGCGCACATTAAATCTAATAGCACCAACATGCGAGTATTTGAATACAGCTGATTATAATGTAAATTACCCACTTTGTAAACACTTTGTAAACATAGCACAGATCTCTCCTAATTTTTATCACATTATCATTTACGCTATCAATCTCATCAACATCCCTTTTTTACAATCAAGGATTAAAACAAAGACTCAAATATTTAATTCACAAATACCGCCATGACTGACTCAGATTTTTTACGAAATTACCTTACGCACAACACAATTCAAAATGATTACACTAAAAACGCTTCAGAGTGTGTAAAGCTACTAACAACCTAACAACTACCAACATTTAATATCATTCACTTGAATATAAGAAGCATCAAAAAGCATATAGCCGAATTACAATGCTTACTAAACGAATTTCTAAACAATAACTTAGAAATAGACGTAATAGTGTTGACTGAAACACACCACCACAGCTATTCTATACCGCAAGGAAAATTTCAGTCAGCATTTGAAATAAATAACTTCAACATTCACTACACAACAAAAAAACTAAGCAAATGTGAAGGAGTAATCGTTTATGTAAATAAAAAACTAAGCTACAGCGTAGATGAAATACACTCCTTCATAAATTCAAACGCATTAAATGTAAAAGTGGTTACTCAAGGAATTACTGTTAATATACTAGGTACATATAGATCACCTAATAAAAATGTAAACGAATATATTCATGATCTAGAAAACTGGACAAACAACACTAGCAACAACACTGACATAGACATTATTATAGGTGATATTAACATTCACCTATTAGACCATCTAAATGATGACACAAACAGCTACATGACGACTCTACTCTCCAAGGGCTACCAACAATTCATAAATCAGCCAACACGAGTGACAAACAATACAGGAACTTGCATAGACCATGCATTCATAAAGCAAACTAACAGTACAAGCCATATTAAAATAAAAGCGTTAATTCATGAAACACATATAACAGACCACTATGGACAGATCATAAGCCTAGCTTGGCCTACATCTCATCACAATATAAAACAGGAAATGCCCAAACAGTCTAAGACAGTAATAGATTACGTAAAACTTAAAAATATTTTCGAACAAGACGAACTGTGGGAATTGAAGTATAGATTATGCCCAAATGTTGAAACATTCGCCCACGCATTAACTAACGACATCTCAACTAAGATAAAACTTGCATCACATACGATATCGGTTAATCAAAAAAAGTCAATTATCAAACCATGGATAACTCAGTCGATTGTTAAGTCTATTAAGAAACGGGACAAAATGGGACAGAAATCAAAACAGCAACCATTTAACACTGTACTAAGAGAGACATACAAAAACTACAGAAACATTCTAACGAAAACTATACGATTAGCCAAAGAGATGTATTACAGAAACAAAATACAAAATGCTGGGTCCGACCTAAAAAAGTTCTGGAGTATTATTAATGAGCTAACATTCAGATCAGAAAATAAAAAAAATTGTGAGGGCCTAAATGTAAAGGGAGTGTACTTAGATGGAAAATCAAATTCCAAATGTCTTGCAGATGAATTCAATAATTACTTTGTAAATATCGGAAAAAACATAGCCGCTGAACTGGAGACAGACCACGATGCATTGTACTTGGAATCGTACAATAATACATCTGAATTACATTTTTACAATACAACAGAATATGAAATAGGGGAAATAATAAATAATTTAAAAGGAAAAACTGCCCCAGGTAGGGACGGAATAGCTATGGATACTGTTAAAGTAGTGAAAAACTTCATCACAAAACCCCTAAAACTTCTTTTTAATACATGTTTGAAGCAGGGTAAATTCCCCAACATATTTAAGCAAACCATAACGATTCCACTATTCAAATCAGGAGATAAAACGCTTATTAGCAACTATAGGCCAATAGCACTGATAAACTCATTTGCGAAAATATTCGAACGTTGTATAAAAAATCGAATCTCGAACTTCCTAGAAGACAACAAACTGATTCCCGATTCTCAGTATGGTTTTCGAAAAGGAAAAGGAGTAGATGACGCATTGGGCAGCCTTACGCAATACGTATTGGAAAATTTTATAAACAAACGAAAAACGTTAGGCATTTTTCTGGATTTTTCTAAAGCCTTTGACACAATCTCCCACAGCAAGCTTAGGAAAATATTACAACAAATAGGAATAACGAATAAACCTTTAAAGTTATTGACTGACTATTTGTGCAATAGACCACATATAGTTAGGCTAAATGGAACAGACAGCAACCCAAATTTGAATACAAATTATGGTCTCCCACAAGGTACAGTTCTATCCCCCCTGCTGTATCTTATATATGTGATATCCTTCTTCAAATTAGTAAACAATAAAACTAAAATACTAGGTTTTGCTGACGACACGGTCATCTTAGTATCAGAGCCTGATTGGGAAACATGTAACAGTACAGCTACAGCAACGATGGAAAAAATTATCAAATGGACAAATGACCACTCACTCAAACTCAACATTAACAAAACTAATATTTTACCATTTGCCACTAAACAAAATGAACTCCCCCCAAATGACTATGGAATAAATATCGTTACAACAGAAAACGAAATTCAAAGTTCAATAAACCTCAAAATAACTTCAACGACAAGATACTTGGGAATAACTATAGATAGCCATCTAAGATGGAAAGATCATATAGCTAACTTAAACAATAAACTAAAACAACTCGTCTACATCTTTTACAAATTGAACCGAATAGTAAAATTTGAAGACATAAAAATGACATATAATACCTTATTCCAGTCAGTACTCTCTTACGGCATTATTGCATGGGGTGGAACATTTGACACTCATTTAAAACACTTGCAGATAACACAAAAAAGTGTACTAAAAACAATGGCAGGCGCTCCGCTGACGTATCCTTCAAATCAAATATATATACTTACAAGCACACTCAATCTAAAAAGTCTATGCACTGTAAAATTATTGACGTACGTAATTAAAAAGAATATACTCATACCTTTGAATCACACTGCAAATACGAGACAGAGAGATGTTTGTGTGACAACAATGCTTGCAAATACGACACTAGAACAAAAACAATTCATGTATATTGCCCCAAGATTATATAATGGACTCCCAAACCATTTGAAGGAGTTGTCAGGAAATGTCCAGGCATTCAAGAGGCAACTAAAACTACATTTACTAAGAACACAGACACCTGGCCAACTTGATCCCGACCGAGAATAACCCCATTGGACTACACCTTTATCTATAGTAAATTACAAAAATAGCAAATCTGATCTTGTTCCTCTTATACATAAATCGAACTTATTTAACTTTTCAACACCCACTAAGAAATCCGAATTTAATCTGTGTGACACTGTATGTGAACTTGTATATGACCTTTTGATCAACCAAACCCCGATCACCTATATTGATTAGACTATAAGATTTTAAATAACTTAGTATCTAAAATAATATCTACATATAAAATACTAGGCATAAGAAAAACTATTGTAAGATTACTCCTCCTTCCATGCCACAAGCCTAGCTTATTTTGGAAGGAGTAAAATAACACAAATAAATGAAATAAAAAAAAAAAAAAAAAAAAAAAAAAAAAAACCAACATAATGCGGAAAGCATTACAATCGAAGCTGTCGTCATACCAGAGATCTGTGTCGACGTGTTGACTGTGCCCAAAGTAGATAAGGAATTTGATTCATTATTACTAGCCGATGCTCGACCGTTTTGCTATCAGCCAGAACACGGAATCGGGTTGCTTATAGGTGCTGATAATTATTGGAAATGTAGTATTGGGAAAATAAAAAGGCTAACTGATAAGTTCACGGCTATCGATACGATTTTCGGTTGGACGTTACATGGGCCTGCTCCTATTCAAAAATCCAACGGCAATAGAGATGCAATAATGTTCTGTTCGGTAGGCGCGACTTTTATTGAAGATTTTGATTATCAACGTTTGTGGGAACTGGAAGTTATCAGAATTAAGTCGCCATCTGACGAAGCAAATTCATGTTTTGATAGTTATTGCAGTTCTTTAATAACGAAGCAAAATGGCAGGTTTGTTGTTTGCTTGCCTTGGAGAACGGATAAAATACTTACCGACAATCACAAGGCCGGAGCTGTAAGCAATTTAAAATCATTAATAACGTCTCTTAAACGATGTCCTAATAAGCTTGACGAATACGACAAAGCTATGAGAGAATTAATTGACAACGGAATAGCTGAGGCTGTTGAGGATGAAAATAATTCAAACAAACCTCGATCATACTATTTACCTCATCACCCAGTATATCGATATGATAAGTCCACTACCAAGCTTCGCATTGTATTTAACGCATCAGCTCACGCTGCCAATTGTCCATCGTTGAATGATTGTTTGAATACCGGGCCCAATCTGCTGCCAGATGTACTCAAAATACTATTGAATTTTCGCGTAGGCCCCATTGCCTTGGTCGCAGATATCGAAAAAACCTTTTTACAGCTAGAATTGCATTCTACGGAAAGAGACGTCCACAGATTATTCTGGTACTCGCAAAAATTAACATCAGTGCTTAATGATCCTAGCAAGCTTTCTTCTAAAACCTTTACGTATAACGTATTGCGTCGCAAGTGGAACTTCAGACAGAGAACTCTTCATATTTTTTGGAAACGATGGAAAAACGAGTATCTGATACAACTTCGATCGCTGATGCACTCTCGACCATCATCATCGTCAAACATTCAACGGGACGAAGTTGTCTTAGTATATGATAATTTAATGTCGAGGCTGCAATGGAAATTGGCGGTGGTTGAAGAAACCTTTCCAGGTCGCGACGGAAAGGTACGAGCTTGTCAAATACGATTCAGCAACGGGATGAAGACACGAAGAGCAGTACAGCATGTAGCGATTATGAAGATGGGAAGTGGCCTTAGCACAACTTAGAACCAGACCGAAGTCCAGAACCAAGAGTGCTAAGGTCCATAAGTGGAATAGCTAATGCCATTCGAGAGGCAAAACAAAAAAAAAAAAAGAATTGCCCCGAGAGCAGGGTGCCCTAGAAATGGCCGTAAAGGCCCCTTGTCCGCATTAGCGGAGCACCCTTTAACCAACCCCGACGGATGCTGGTTTGCCGCTTTGCTAGCTCGCTGCGGCTGGGGTGGGTTCATGAAAAATGGGGATGGTTTGCTCTCTAGAAAACGGGATGCTACGTAATATTCATCCGTCATGAATTCGTAGCCGCAAACTGGTATATAAAATACCCAGGGGCCAAAAGGGGGCATAGTTCCGTAAAAGAAACCACCCAGGCTCTGCAACATGGGCTGCTTAAGCAGACCCAGTGCTCGTGACAATGCACGGAGCCAAATAAATTGAAAATCTACAAAAGGGAAAAAGGAAAACGTACTACCTCTCTTTTCTAAGGAACCCGGGTGAGGCAGACAGCCCCGGGCCCCCGATGGTAGTGGAGCCCTGACCCCGATGGTCTGGGGTCCTCCACCCTCTGATACTGGCCATATCAATCAAAAATCCAAAAATAAGCTAATTAACACAGAAACTATCATTACGGATGGCCAGTATCCCTCCCTTGAAAGAAATTGCTGAGAGAAAAATCACGAAAAACTAATCAATCATAGGCCAGCCAGGCCAAGCGCAGACCCTGAAAAGAAGAATGAACTTCCCGGGCTTTCGCCCAATAAGAAGGCCAGCTATTAAGTTTAATACAAATTCATTTTTTATTTAAAACTTTGAGAGAAGAATTCAAAGTTATTGTTTTTACGACATCTAGAATACTAATTCATTTTAGTTTAACCATTAAGAAAAGAATCCCGAAGGTACTGTTATTACGACCTCTATAAATTGTGCGTTTTCTTTTTTCTTTTGTTTTTTTTTGCTTGAAAGTAGAACTTGATATCTGTAGTTCTTTTAAAATATTCGGCTACCTAACGTATAGCCGTTTACAAAGCAAACAAGAAGGATTCTACTAAGAGAGTGGCCACTATCTTATCGTCGTTCAACATCTAATAATTTAGAGTGTATTTCATAATGAACTGAGCCGAATTTATATATAACGTCCGAACTAAATACCTTCACGGGCGGTTAATGGAATTACAAAAGAACATATTTCAGGTACAGGTGAACACCTTCGACCTGGAATACGAATTAATCGAAAGTAAACTGAAGGTGACTCGTTTCCAACAGTGCATTTCAAGTTTCTAGTGTTTGTCTTCAGCGAAACAACAAAAAAAATGAAAACATAACGTAAATTTATGTCTGAGAGTATCTTTAGTTTCTTTTTTTTTTTCTCTCTCTCTCTCTCTCTCTCTTCTTGATTATCGTCGCAACAGCAAGAACTACGACAGCTTGGCGTATATGATACTGCCGTTTACAAAAGTTTAACTACTATCAAATTCCCTCCGCGATACTCTTCTCTCACATCTATAGGTAAAATTAATAATACTTAATGCCTAAATGAATATAATAACCAGACGAAAATATACTGGAAATAACCATATATAAAAACTACTTTCATAATAGTAAATAGTCGCGAAATAATATAATAATCATGGTTATGCAATATTATATAGTATTCAAAAATAGTGTCTATGTTCAGTGGCGTGGCGTGATAGTTTACCCTAGGGAAGCAATTAGATCATTTCAATGACTGATTTTCGCTATGCTTTCTTCAAATTTGTAACGTACTAATGGACTTTTAATATTGCTAATACAAAAGCTTCCAGGAATTACGAAGATGGACGTGAGAGTACATATACTGTATTGTTATCAGTACTAATTCAGATGTTACCAATATATAATTATTTTTTCTTTAAACAGATATTTGCAAAAATTATATATTCGCAAACTTATAAGTTAGCAATGTTGCAACAGCAAGCTATGTAAATAAAGCATTTGCAAATATGACTACGGCAACAATAACAACCACAGTGATTATGCAAATTAAATGTTTATACGCATAAAGAAAATTTCAATATTCTAGTACTTATGAAAAATAACAGTAAAATAACAACATTCCCATAACGAAAAACATGTATTTTTATATTGTTAAAAAAAAGGTAGTAAATTTAAAATAAATGAAGTAATAGTTTAAAAAAAATATATTATAAATCAATTTTGATGAGAAAATTCATGCATACTTCTATTTTAAATGTAATGCAATTCGCCTTTGTAATTCACCTTTTTTACCTTTTTATACGCAAAAGATCGAGATCCAAAAGGAAATCGAAAAAGGTCACTAATTATGCAATTATGATCCATGCTATTTACGGAACAAATAAATACATTCACCTTTTAATTGCACTCTCACTATTTTAAGTATAAAAGTGAAAAATCATGCAATTCCAGAAAGTAATTCTACGCACTCAATTCTTAACAATTGAAATTAATTTAATTTCAACAATACTGTAAACTATTAGTGAAATAAATACCTTCACTAACTAAAAATACCTTCACCAAATTTATATATAAAATATAGCACAAATTTCACTATCGAACTACAATCTGGCAGCCCTTGAAACATCTCGTAGTTCAAATTCATTCAAAAATTCACATAGTGTGTACGTACTACAGCAAACATTCTCATTAAAAAAAAAATACCCACAAGCAAATTATATGGGGAACGTGATAATTAGTTCCACAGCAACCAAACGTACGCGGCTTCTCTCTCAGTTTCTCGCTTGAGAGGAGAATTTCCCCTCAGAAGCATTTCTTCATTGCTTCCAAATAGCTAGTACAAGCATATTTTTTTGAATGACGTCACAATACAGTCTACATGGAATGAAATTAATGTTCATAGATGCAATTTTTGCGTTGCTTCCATCCGTCTTGTTCTCTCAATAGTTTCATTCGGTGGTGTTACCACCTTAGCCGTGTGAGATGTTCACTATTGGTTTTTGGGAAAATTTATTTAGAAAATTCTTCTCCATGATTTTTTTTCGCGATTTTTAAATAAATTAATTTGAAATATATATCAGTCAAATGTAAGGGAAGCAATGCTTCCCTTGCTTCCATGAACGCCACGCCACGCCACTGTCTATGTTGTATTAGAGATAATTTAGAGTCGTTTGATGTTCTCTTCTTTATATTATTATTCGTGATTAACGATGACGACGAATCTTTTTGATTGTTGAGAAATTCGAATATTTCTTCTATTGTATTATTGAATCGGCTGCAAATGGTATTGTGCAATGATGCTATGGACCGAATGGATTTATGGTTGGTGTTATAAAATCCGAACCATCAACAGTAACGACATCCATCTCGAAGTGTTATGGCCATATTTCTCGTTCGTAGGTTCCTGTTGTCCATTTGGTTTTAGGAGCCAACTAGAACCTTCTGTATACTAACCTTATTTCCAGTCGCGGTTTCCACGTACTCTTCCCAGTAACTTACAGCAAGCTCAAATTACCTAGCAAATGTAGTCCGCAATACAGCATGGGATGATATGCGACTTTCTTCTCGTTCGACGTCGTATACCCTACCAGGAATGATACACAAACTCACGTACCTGCGCTCGCCACGTTTGTAGAAGCTTTGCGCGCAAGTTGAAAACGAGCAACCCTGAACAGCTGACGATAGCTCTGGTCTCCGGATAGTCCTCAGCAAGTCAGGTAAGAATTGCTGGGAATTTGCAATTAGGGACTCGCCGGTTGCGATCTGCGCCGCCGGTAATTGAACAACTTAGTCGGTTGTTTGCGACCCGAAATGAAATGCACAAAACCAAAGACTGTTTGCGACGCCCGAGAAGCATCACTTGCAACACACGAGGGGCAACGACAAAGCGCTTAACGTCTCCGTATCAACAATCCGTGCCAGGCACGGCAAATCCCTCGCGAAACGAATGGTGGTTGTTATAGACGAAAACTATTTTTAGCTAGGTCCTCCCCGTATGCACTAATTACACATGCCACCACTCAAACGCTCATATGTTTTCAAGTGTTCATATACACAACAATTTCACTATTGCAGGACCGTATGTATGTTATTCTCGCTTTCCACTTGAATTCGCTAGTTTTGTTATATGCGTATCTTTTTTTTTGCTTTCTTTTCACGATTGCTTTGTACTCTAGCCTGAACTTATCACCAAACTTTACGAGTTCTCCAACCTATTCTTTCCGCCACTCAGAATAATTTCGGTTTTTTTTTCTTCTTTTCACAGCGACATAACAGCCACGCGGCAACACGAAAACCCCCAGCCGCCTTCGACCGCCGTCGCTTCCGATCTCGTCGCCGCCGCGAACTCACTAATGACTAATTTGGCCTAGGCCACGATTTATTTATTTATTTATTTATTTATTAATCCCTTGCGCTACAGATATAATTCCAATTACAGCAACAAGAAAGCAAAAATAACAAAAAAAAAAAGAAATATGAAAAAGGAAAAGAAGTAACTAAAATAATTAAAACTTAGAAAACTAAAAACTAAAATTAGAAAACTAAAACTAAAATTAGGACTAAGGTAAGTAGCAATTCAAGGTAACATTTTTAATACATGCTTGAATTGTAAAAAAGATTGAGGGAGAGGACCAAGCTTAAGGGCGTTGTGCGTTCTGGGTAGGCGCAGCAGAGGCGAATGGAAGTAGACTTCCGTACGTGCAAAATGAACAGAGAAAACTTCAGAAGAACGACTTGGACGGCAGGATACACGTCTGGTTATCTGTGAACCGAGATCAGTCAAGAAAATGCCTTGGCAAAGTTTGAAGAGGAAACACTCATCGAGGAACAACCTCCGTGATTGCAACGAGGACAAACGAAGGAGGGAAAGACGAGAGGAGTAGGGACAATAGGGGATATTAAATTTAAAAAGAAGTGAGCGAGTGAACCTGCGCTGAATAGATTCAATAGCATCAGATAAGTACTGAAAGCGCGGAGACCAGATTTGGCACGCATATTCCAGAATACTGCGTACTAAGGAGACATATAAATGAATACAGGAGGAAATGTTGGTAAACATATAGGAAGAACGCAAAACAAATCCAGCAATCCTAGAGGCCCTGGACGTCATATTCATAACGTGAATATCAAATCTTAATTTCGAATCAAACACCACACCCAGGTCTCTAAAATGCTGGACAACTGACAGGGAAATACCAGACAACGAATAAGAGAACACATGTGGAGTATTTTTATATGCGAAAGACATCTGGTGGCACTTCGAAATGTTCAGAGGCAAAAAGTTGTCTTGACACCAGAGATCAAGAGCAAACAAATCAGCTTGCAACTGGTGAAAATCGTTCGCGGACCTGATTGCTCTGTATAATTTTAAGTCATCCGCATATAAAAGACAAGGAGAATTGATTACAGAAGGAAGGTCATTGACAAACAAGATAAAAAGTAAGGGGCCAAGAATAGAACCTTGAGGAACTCCGGATGTGGGAAAAATAGGAGAAGAAATGGAACCATTAAAAGTAACTCTGCAGGGACGACTATGAAGATAAGAGGAAAGCCAGGAGAAGAGGGGACCAAAAACACCAAAACCATTAAGTTTAAGGAGCAGCAGGTTATGGTTCACAGAATCAAAAGCCTTCGAAAAGTCTGTGTAGATTACATCAACTTGATGTTGACAATCGAAGGCAGAGGCTACAAAATTAGTGAACTCCATAAGATTGGTCGATGTAGAGCGACCCTTGAAGAAACCATGCTGCTCAGGAGCAAGTAAGGGCTGTAGGGAAGGATAAATTCTATTGTAGACAAGACGTTCAAGGATTTTACTGAAACAGCAGAGGAGGGATATAGGACGATAGTTGGAAACAACATTTAAAACCCTTTTCGTCATTTTTCGCGAAACTTTTCGCAAATCCACTTTCGATTCACTGCACTTCATGCGTTGCCGACGAATTCCACTCGCTTCCCTGCGGTTGATTCGCACAACAGCTTTTACAACGGGTAACGGAACAAAGCACGTTGTTACCGCGAACAGAATATATCTTCAGTTTTTCGGACGCACAGAAGATGGAAACTCTTTAGGTGACGAATGGCAACGATATTGCGACGATATTGTGACTTAATTAACACAGGTACGAGGCTTGGAATCATTGTATTTTAATTGTACTAACAACACGTGAGACGCGACGACCAAGCACCTCGCCGTCACGACGTTTGGCCTCCGCCACGAATTTGATCCGACTGCCTCGAATTCTGCCTCCAGGCTCGCAATCCCCGATTGCACAGCAAGAGGAAATCCCGTTAGGAATTTCGTTGCTGTGCGAAAACAAAAATAAGGTCACCGGGGGACTTGCGGGACTTTATTTTTGTGCAATTGAAATGCGTTTCAATTGAAAATATGTTGTAGCGTCTCCGATCCATACAGTGTGGGTCGGAGATATGTGACCAGTAATTTTTTAATAAAACAAATAAAAATTACTGGATGCTACAAGCACTTGTAACCATTGGAGTTGCATTGAAGTTATTCCAGGCTGCCGGGGAGGATGTAGAAAATTCTCTCAAAAGCTTTAATTTCTTACTCCCTCTCAATTACTTGCTTGAATGTAGTTATGATATTGTAAGCTAGTTACCAATAAGCTATCGCCTAGTGCGCATCATTTGGATTATTTAGAACAATAAATCATTTGTGTAATAGCCGGGTGTTTTACGGAAAATAAGCAGTATTTTCAATAATAACTAATTTGAATTGTACAAGGGATAAAATAAATAATCATAAGCTATTTAACCACTGAGAATTTTCACTTTGAAAGTATACCTAATATGTACAGCAATTTATGATATCACAGCAAAATTTCTTCAAAATTTTGTTTCACAACTAATTATTTCTTGATCTGCACTCTACAAAACTATTGTGATTACTGAAAAGAGATGTTGCAGTTACTCAGCTCGAAATGAAAACAAAATACGCGGAATTACTTTATCCCGTTATGTGCTGAGACACTGTAATCGACAATATTGAATTTCTAAGTGTTGCGAAATTTCGCAATGTGTTTCGTTTTATTCAATTTTCTTTATTTTATCCATCTGCATGATTTATTATTTCTTTTTCTAAAACGTACGTAAATACGAAAAAGGATATCGAGTCCTTCTGCCTTCATAATGCCAACGACGAGTATACTCGTCTTTAGTTTTCTGCTTGTAAATAATTATGTATGATAATATATGTGCACTTAACAAGAAATAACAGGGTTTTGGTAAACAATAACACTCAAAATATAAATGGCAATGGGAATGACTTCAGATAATTTAGCCTTGGCAGCAAATGGGTTAAAAAAATTGTTCTGTGCTGCTGCGTTCTTCACAATTTTTTAATTACCAATAGTAATTGGTATGCCGAAAGCACCTCTGCAACAATAAATGGTGGACAAGATGGAAACTATCAAGAGTGCAGTGAAAGTCAACAGCAAACAATTAAGAAACATTCAAAACAAAGTGAGATGTTTAGAAAAGCATGGTTGGAGTATTTCAACAATGAAGGGAATATGTAATTCATTAATAACTTCCTTCAGCAATATATTAATACAATAAAGAGAATAAGTGTTTTATTTACTTGTAGTTTTCAATCGCAACATATTAATTCATCTTTCCCCATTTGCAATTTAAATTACATTGCATACTGATTCAATGAGTTCATATCGTTGCAATTTACTTCAAACAGTTAAATTTCCTAACAACGCAACCAAGCATCATTCTCCAAAAAAATAAGCTCGACCAGATTAAAAGTTACGAACGACCGATTGGCATATTAGCAATAGCCTTTGTTAGTCTTTGGATCTAAATTGTTCTGCATAAATTGCAATCTCATAAAAAGCTAATCGTCTGCAACAGCCAAAGTAGTCCCAAGCGACTGACACAATTATCAAGGCAGCTTATTAAAGGGTAGGGTAAACAAAAAGCCAAGACATTAACACAAACAAACTTTTATTAGGTTATTCTACATTATCATAATCGTCAAAAACACCCTCCATTGCCAATTGTAATGTGTTTTTTTTTTTTTCATCGGATGAACATTGTTGCTCGTTAGTTAACGCATAGGTTTCACACCAGTCAGATCAAGAATTTGCATACCAGTGTCGCTCATCGTCAAATTTTGAACTGCGTGTAACGAATTCATGCTGCTGGATGATAGCGACGTTGACGAGAATATCTCGGTATCGCTGCCCACACGACAATTGTGGACCGGCGTAGAAGCTAGAGAAGTATCGCTGAAATTCCACTTTGCTCTGAATTATATTGTTTTAATTTGGAACTATTTGCAATTTTTCCATGTTCATTGGTTTTTTTTAGACGAACATGGTATGCTCCTCGCACCGTAGCAAGTTTCGCCCGACTGCAGCAAAGCTCTCTCATCTGTAATTTTTCTGTTGACCAATTGCAAAATTTCCAATTTAACGTCATGGAACGTTTCCTCCAACCGGATTTGTTTAAGTTCCGAACATAAATAATCACAAAATGTCTCTTCTTTGCCAGCCACCTCGCGATCCTTCTGGTGGAAAAGTGATTTCGCCAAATCGATTGCTTCCACAGCTCGTGCTTGCATCTCGTCGCAGATTTTTTTCTTCTTTTTCTGTAAGTAGTTGAAAACCCTTATTGAAACACTGAAGTTCAAAAATAATTAAGATAATCGTCTGAACGCATCAGCGGTAATAATTTGAAAAACAGAAAATTTCCGCACAACGGAAATAATTGTATTAAGATATTATTGACACCAAAACATTTACAAACTGGAATAAATATTAACCAATAATAAATATTCCATTTCATTGTGGTTTATGCTTACAACAGACTCATTTTCAACTGCTTCGTAGGCGATTTCCACAGCATCGTACACTTCTTCATTCTGGAAAATAAACAAATAAAAGGTATATAGTACTTATGTGCAATTAAATTTTCGTGATTTTCTAAAGAAAAATAAGCCAGCGTATTTGCGTTTTCCACACCAGTGGCTTTTTATTTTCGATTTTTGTACCAAAATATTACTATTTCTTACCTGAAAAATTCTATATTAGACGAGCTTGGAACTCCATCATTGCAGTTCATTAAAAATTGTAGCTCCCCAGCAAACCAAATGCATCGTAAATAATTCATAAAAGAGTCATATTTTACGAATGTTTTTGTCATTAACGAGCTCGCAAATGAATCGAAAACGATTCATTGGTCCTACTAAAATGGCCATCCGAGAAGAATCATTTTTAACGATTCGTAAATGAGTTAGAAAAAATGTGGTTTTAGCGAGTATATATCACCTATATACTCGTTAAAAGTGATACTTTTATGAATTAAAAGTGGTACTTTTAACGATTTCAAATATATTTGCTTATACGAATTGAAAATGAGTTAAAATTATTTACTCATAGTAGAGTAAATTTGGAAGACTGGAAGAATAGAGCAATATAGGCTGCTAAAGACGAACATAAAACATCATTACATAAGAACACTGTTCAGCACAGACGAATTCACAGCACAGTCAGATTAAACTGAAATTTCGTTTGGGATACTGCGACCAGCAAACTAGGGGAAAAATGTATGTAAAATCTGTACTGAGCCGCATAGGCCATAGGGCAAATACACATGGCTTGCATAATTTATTGCGTCGATCATCCTAAGCAAAATCATTGCTGCGTATCGTTTTACGAACAGGCTCGGTCTCGTATGAGGGATATGTCTGTTGATTGTCGAGAAACTATCGTTTTTACTGAACGCTCACTTAATTGCTTGCTGGGTCATCATAACACCATAATGATGGCGTATACAGTTCAGTAGCCCCTGCACCACTTCTTCTGAATCGCACCATTTTAACCCTCTCCTTTGAAATCTGGCTATGGAGAGTCCTAATTTTATTCTTGACACATTTCACAGTAACATCAACTTTAAAGTCTTTTAATTTATTGACTATTTCATTGTATTTCTCACTCCGTTTAACTTTATTTGTGAAGTCTTTGTCCCTCGGATTGTACAAGCACGCACATTGACGCAACGAATCAATTAATATTTTCGTTTGCTCTTTACTCCAACGATCCATTTTTTAATTAAAATTTAAATTTATACACTATTCGAAAAAAACAACAAAATAACACTACACTAACTTCGTACACTAATTAAAAACTAACTCCGTACACTAATTAAAAACGAACTTCCACGCTACCACACTTATAATAGATCAAAATTCACTTCTTCTACGGCTTCAAATTTGTGTTGCTCAATCGCACGTAACAAATAGAATGCTAGCATTTAATTTCCAGAAAATATCCGGACCCCTGATCACTATGTTTATAGTTGTGTTAGTGATTTGCATCAGTTTCAAACGTGAGGAAAAATTCTCTCCAAGTGCATCACTTTTTGTAGAGATTTCCCCTCGATTCTTCTGCCTCTTGCCCAGAAAACCGGTTATAGGACTGTATCAAGAATACTAGTCTAAAAAGGCCCATTGAAGAAACAATAAACAGCTTAGTTTATTAGTTCCGTATTAAATTTCAATAGTATATGAACGTATCTGAAGATACACGCGTCTACGAAATTTAGATAAGAATTTGAACGTCGCGACAAAGATACTGTGCCACTCAAGTGGCACAATGCTGAACTGAACAAAAACTAAATACAGACTGCCAAGCCAATCAGTGTAAAAATTATTTGCTTGGTTTCAAGTTGCAACTTGCAAAAATGAAATCTGCGACGACGACAGCTTGACAGATCACTCTTCACCACTCGACGATCGCAACCAGACTCTCTCTCTACTCCGGTCCCAAACTCACTATCGTTACTCTGCCACCACTGCCACCATAGCCCAGTGAAATTCGACATGAAATAGGCGAAACTTCGGAAAAATTAGGGGAAAATTGAATTTTGGTGTGAACTTTGATACTGGCGTGTTGAACAAAATGTCAAAAGTCCCCATCGATCCGAGTGCTGCGTAACTTTTTATACGGATTCAAAGGTCACCAAAAGTGATCTTTCCTAAATATCTCAGTAAAGGTCACGTCTACGGAAAAACAATGTATGACGAATTTGTAGCTTAGAACTTTTGCAACAAAGAAATTTTTATAACTTTTTCTTGTAACCATAACCATTTTTGAGATATATTGATCTAAACATTTGTAACTAACAGTATCGACTTTCTCAACGGCGCAGATTGATATTATCCGATTTTGATTACGACTTGGAATGTTTGTGAGCTTATTTTTCTGTGTTTAAGAGGCCCATAAAAAAAACATGTAAGCAAACTTATCTACCACACCCCAGTGTAGCGATTAGTATGATTGGGGGAGTGCTAGACTTAGCACAACTCAGAACCAGACCGAAGTCCGGAACCAAGATGGCTAAGGTCCAGCACAAGTGGGAATGGCTGATCCCATTCAAGAGGCAAAACAAAAAAAAAAGAATTGCCCCGAGAGCAGGGTGCCCTAGAAATGGCCGTGAAGGCCCCTCGTCCGCATTAGCGGAGCACGCTTCAACCAACCCCGACGGATGCTAGCTTTGCTAGCTCGCTGCGGCTGGGGTGGGTTCTTTAAACAAGGGGGTTGATTAGCTCTCATGAGAAACGGGATGCTACGTGATATTCATCCGTCATGATTACGTAGCCGCAAACTGGTATGTTAAAATACCAAGGGGCAAAGGGGGCATATTTCCGTGAAGGAAACCACCCATGGCTCTGCGACATGGGCTGACTAAGCAGACCCAGTGCTCGTGACAACGCACGGAGCCAGAAAATTGAAATTCTGAAAAGGAAACAAGCGGGAAAAATGCTACCTCTCTTTTCAGAGGAACCCGGGTGAGGCAGACAGCCCCGGGCCCCCGATGGTGGCGGAGCCCTAACCCCGATGGTCTGGGGTTCTCCACCCTCTGATACTGGCCGTGTTTTAATAATCAAAAGCTAAATCAAACACAGAACCTAACTGACCGGCCAGTATCCCTCCCTTTAAAGTGCTGAAATACAAGGAAAACACTATAATTATTCACAGGCCAGACAGGCCATGCGCGGACCCTGAAAATGAGAAGAGAACTTCTCGGGCTTTTGCCCAATAAGAAGGCCAACAGTTAAATTTAATACAACATCATTATTTTTATTTGAGTATAATTAATATATCTTTATATGCATACTCTCTGTCTAACAAATTGGCACTTAGTTATCCTGTACATTGATAACTAGCCTTATAAGCAAAAACAAATACTAAACGAACTAAACCAATGATATTTCCATAAAAAAATGTAGAACCATGTATCTGAAGGTTTTGCAAATAAAATAAAAAAAAACTATAATGACCTAAAAAAATGAATTCATTTTTCTTTTATGTTAGGTTAACAAAGTTTAAGGAATTGTATTACTTAAATTAATACCACATTTGGTGGATTCCGAGTCAGCAATATAAACCCTTCAGCAGACATTCACATGTATATATTATCATCCTTACATATTTATATGCCTTCGTATACTTTAACCCTTCTTTCGAACTTTGTTTCACATCTTAGCGCTTGAGCGGCTCATTGGCAAGAATTATTGGAAGGTAATACATAGTAAACGTAATAATTGTCAAATACGTCCACATCAAAATTAAATTGACAGTTGCTAGAGTATTGCTCATCGACCAGTGCGTCTATTTAATAGAGAATATGGAAGGAATATTTAGTGTGAGACTAGGGCTATTTCGACATCATTCAAATTGTCTACCTTAATAGTGTTCCTTCTTTTGGAAATTGTTAGGTAAAAAGCTTTCTTTTTCTTCAGTATTCCTCTATCATATGTTTAATTTACATAACACGAGATACCAAATATCGATATATATAATCTAGTCAGAAATTAGGCTATTTGATTTTTCAAACAACTTCTAATACATTTTGTTTTGTATCTAACTTTAATTTTATATTTATAATTCCAATATTACCTATAATACTCTCTCTTTTTTTGTTTAAAATATTTGTTGCGAAACTATGACAGCCGAGCGGCCGTCAGTGCAACATATTAATTTAAGTCAGGTTCGGTTCGGTCTCGCGTGCCAAATCTGCCAGCTAACTCAGTCCGGCGTGGGTTTTTGGGACGAACCTGACCTTCGTGCTATGGCACGCATACGATACAACATTTAACACACCTCACAATACACAGGGGAAGGAATTAGAAATGTACGAATCATTATGAAAATGTGGAATTATTCACAAATCATTTTATTTATTTGTCTCATCCAAATTACAAATAAAAAAAGAAAAAAAAAAACTAAATAAAAAAATTTAATACTTATGAAAATTCAACAAAAAAAATTCCTACATTTAAAAATGAAAAAAAATGTACTTCATGCAAAAGAATATAATGGAGAGTATTCCATACGCTAACAAGAAAATTCAAAGCGCAAAAAAATAATAATAACAAATGAAATATGTCACTCAACCCCGGCCGGAATTGGTTTACACCAATCATACAGAAATGTGTAATTTCTTAGTACACGCATGTGACAATCGATATTGACTGAATTTAAATTTATGTAGAAGAACTTAATCTATTATTATGTGACAATCGATATTGACTGAATTTAAATTTATGTAGAAGAACTTAATCTATTATTTAAACAAAATGCAATGGATGAGTTAATTCAACTATGAACCAAAAATAGAAATATTAATCGTGAAATAAAATTCGGTACTCATCGGATTCCGTTACGTCCAGGAAAATTGACGATCCTAGTTGTCTCCGGCATAGTTAATATCACTTTAGTATTAAAATTTCGCATCTCTCTCCGATAAACTAATTGTCTGGAACAAAACAAACGATAAACTCGAAGCGGACACTACGTAATTCCATGATGTATGAACGCATCAATATGTATATTAACGTTTAAGATGCACAACACTTTTCTTATTGCTGGTCCCTTTTGTTTTTATTTGATTCCATTTAAATCACTCCATAATCAACTCGGCCACCAGCATTCGGTCACACAATTCACAACCGACTTTGTTTTCAATTTAAAAATCAAATTTTCTTTTTTTTTTCTTTTCCCGCACGACAATTTTCACTGCCCCGCCAATTTCACCGATCAGTGGTTTTTTAATCCTTTAGAATTTTTTACGATTCCAATTCAATCAACAAATGTCCGTGTTCACATTCACGACCTCTTCTTTCTTTTCTTTCACGTTCTAAAATGTTCTTTTTCTCTTGGTCACTTCGACACATTAAATTAGCAACAAACGTCTTTTTATTTTGTTCACAATTCACGTTCAACCGACAAATGTCGTACTCAATCGAAAAAAACGTTCACCTTCACCGTTCAATGCTTGCTTTTCGTTTTTCTTTGTTTCACAATCCAAAATTCTAATCTCACCACCACAGTCGTTATTCAGAAAAATCAAATAAATATCGCACTATCAGATATCTAAAAGAATTCAATGCACAAAAATTCCTCCTTTTCACTTATCAGGGCAATTAATGATAAAGTCCACTTCAAAAATCATACAGCCCCCCCCGTTTTTTCCAAAAATCGTCTTTTTCACCCAATTGCCAAATTCGAACTCTCCTAATCCCGCGCCAACTCACGAGCAATCAGTCTCCCGCTACCGCCACGTCCCGTTTTCGTTTTCGATCGTTGCTCAGCTGGCACAACCAGCACGCAAACGTTTCCCGTTTCGCTGGTCCGATAACACAGCTGAAGTAAGTATTGCTGCAAATCAGCTGCGTTCAGGTCAGCGAACCCGTTGTAGTACAATGATACATGCGACAGTCAAATGCACAGACAAAGCCCGTTTTCAAATGGCAATGCAATACATTTGACCGTCGCATGCAGCACTGCACTCCCAATGTTTGTGGGTGTGTGTAGACGCTCTTTTAGCGAGGCTGTTTCGCAACATATTATCCAATATCAATGTAAAAGAACTAAAATATTCAATTCATTAAACCAAAGCGATGAAATAGATATGCCACACCCACGAAATTGCGTGTCAGATTATCATCCACTAGTTTTTCGTTTTGCAAATTATACATATCAATGGAAAAGAATCAAAATATTTACACGAAAAAACCAAACCTTTCGTTGATATGTAAGTTTTCACGGTTATTGTTCGAAGCGCATAAAAATTGGCGCTTGAAAAAAATTGTCTACAGCATTCAGATACATAATGTTTTTGTCTTTCTTCTCAGCCAGCAAACGCTTGATTGTAGCTACCATTTTCACCTAGTCTCCTATGCAATTACTACCATCCTCGTAAACTGAAGCCGCCAAATTAATCTCCTTGAACCACCAAATTGGATACAGGGTAGAACGCTTTAGGTTAAAACTGACAACTATCACTCTATAAATGCGGGCAATAGAAGCTGGAGTCCCTCAAGATCCAGCACTCTTCCCAGTATTGTACAGTTTATACACAGCCGGTAGGCCCAATATGCGCAATGAAAAAGTAAGCTTGTACGCCGATGCTCCACGTATTTTTTTAATTGTCAAAGCAAGCTGGATCAATATATTCAAATTTATATATGGTTGCATTACCTTCTGCCAGAAGTGCAAGATCAACAAGCACCACTAATTGACTTACTCGTTGCACGACCAACTCGAATGTTCTTTTGTCAGCCCACTCGCTGTCGCTGTAGACACTTTTGTACATACGGAATGCACATAGAGTTCAACAAGGCGAAACTGGGCTACGCTGTGATATGGATTGTGGTCACGAATTGTACACGACAGACGAACTACCGATCCCACTGCTTTCGGGACAATTTCACAATTTATTTCGACCATACTTTCAGTACTGCACTCACAGTCACTTGGCCCTTCTACAACTTTCCCAAATATGAACACATCTCGCTCTCTCGAAATACAAATTTCGAAACGGGTACTGCACTTAACTGCACTTTCCAGCCACGGGATTAATTTGAATTAGAATCACGTTCTCGGAAGCGGTAAACAGTTTCCACTGGCGTATTTAGAAATTAACAGATCGTATCTTTCACGGCACTACAGCAACCCAAATCTCCACAACCCGCGGCAGCACCTTTTGCCCAAAAATAATTGCGGCCCGATATCAAATATTTCAATATGCGACACAAATCTCGATCGACCGCGTAGAACGACCTCGATGTAGCGATTTCGAGCACAGGACAGTGTGCGTCGAAATAATGGGTCCAGTAATTTCAATAGAAATTACTGGATGCTACACCAGGGAAGATGGAAAAGTGTGCTCCGAAAAGTTACCCCCTCCCCTTTGCCATAAAATGGTATCCCTGATCTTTAGGGATGAGCTCGTTGCCTTCTCATTGCCCACTGTTAAACAAGATAACATCACTTACATTATCCTGTCAATTGCCTATTCTTGACATCGCAGGACCACCCCGAAACAACCGCACGCTAAAAAATCATTGTTCTACCCTTAATATATTTTGCAGCAAACATTTCTTAACATTATTATATTGACCTAGCAAAATTATATTGCCTACACACTGCATTCTTAAAATTTTATATATTGATATACGTGTGGTGAATTTGTCTGTTGCAATATTATATTAGTATGCCAATATTTAAAATTAACATGGCAATAAGTTATGTTAACGTCTTACAAATACAATATTGAGGTGTCAACAATCAATATTAGCATGCAAATATATTATATTAACGCCTGTATTGGCTATAGTAGCATGCCAATATTTAATATTTATATTTTAACATACAATATTAGCGTGTAACAATACTAGATTATGCTTTGTTGTTGTTGTTGGGGTTTTTTGATCTGCTTTTTCTTTCAAATAAAGCAATTTGTAAATTTATCAACTCTTTATTGATATTTATTTAACTTAATGAAAACAAATTATTCAACATGAAAAGGATTACAATTTTTACTCATTCTAAGATGTAAAAAATTCATTACTACACCAAACAAAAATAGTGATGAATTACTAATGAAATTTAATGAAATTATTAGTAAAATAAAAAAAAGAATTCACAAAATATATATTATTGGTACTTTTGCTTAAATACGAAGTACGTTCTCTACGAATTGAATGAACAGGAATGGTCAAGAAATGGTCCAGTTTGTACCACAACATCTTTTTTTAAAACTAAGTTTCTAATAGAATTTTGCTTAGTTAGCTTAAAGGGAAGATCTATGCAAAACTTTTTGCTTATGTCTGCCAAATTAAGTGTGACATTACTTCCAAATCGTATATTTGTATCATGAAGTTGATCATAATTTAGTAAAAGTTTAGCAACATTAAGTTGATACTTCATTAAAAGTGTTTTAATTAAGTTAACTCTTGAATTGCAGGACACAGCATATTTTTTAAACGGTTGATGAATAGCCTAAAATCTCATGCAGGATAAATGTTTTAAGGGACCTACTTCATCCATAATCCTTCCATAAGGCCAATGACAAATACGACGGTTCCAGCGAAGCGTTTCCCAAGAGGAGAACCGAGTCGGTTTAGTTTTGCATTACCAAACCAAGAGGCGGCCAAACCGCGGTGTGTGTCATCGCAATGATAAATGAATGCACGGCTAAACCGACTCGGTTTTCCTCTTGGTAAGCGCCTCGCTGGAATCGCCGTGTTTTTGTCATTGGCCTAAACTGCCTTACTAAGCGCAAAAGCGGTATCTAAAAAAATGGAAAAATTGATTTTTATAACACTAAAAAGCTTACAACAATATGCATCTAATGAACTAAGCCTTTTAATGGCATCTTATTTAAAAGAAAACACCTTAAGAAAGTTTTGTTAAATCTAAGTACCCGATGTATCCAAGAGCGGAGAACCGCTCACCGAAAAAAGTGGAGTAAGGAGAATCCTCCACCAGCTCCAAACGAACCCAGTTCCTGGTCGCCTATCTCAATTTTACCTTAAATCACCAAGAATTAGAAGTATATCAATATTACTTTTTACCAAACTTCAATTATTTCGAAACTCGCTTTCATTGAAATACCGCTTTTGCGCTTAGTAGGGCAGTAATGCGTCATGAAATGGTATTTTGGTTTGAATGAATTCCCGGTCAGATTTATATACAAAGATTGATGCTCACTTATTAGATTTTCTAATAATAAATTAGTGTTTTCATCGACTACTTCAAAAGTACAACACAAATTTAGAATTTCCCTAAGTAACAAGTATAATGTCCGTTCAGGACATTCCGGAATTTTATCACCAATAATTATTGCGAAACTTATGACAAAAGTTTTCATTTCTGAAACTGATAGTTTAAATTTTGTTTTTGTTAATGCATCATTATTAAAAATTGGTGGTTTAATTTTACAGAGAGGACCGTAATTAAAAATTAACATACGATAATTTGATTTCTGGAGAGTAAAAAGATTATGCTGGTTGATAAAAGCGTTTAATAAAAAGGACATATTGTAGTGACATGCTCCCTCTAAAAGGCCGTGCATAACATCTACACTAAAATTATTTACTACATGGAAGCTATTTAGTGTATTCCACACAGAATCTTCTTTAATACCGGTTATTTTATAGTCGTTTCGTGTAATATATTCTCTGTAATCAACGATATTTCGTAAAAGTGTACCATTTTCTCGAACTGCTCTCTCTGTATCACTACGTTTTTCTTTACAAAACCTTGTTGCGGTACAACTGTGAACAGCCGCCACCACAACAGAAATTTTGGCCTGACCTGCTACCCTCGCGTGACTTTAGGTGCCGGCTAGTCACCGGTGTCGGGGGTTTATTGAGGGGCATTTCAAGCCCTAGCTAGGTCACGCATAGATAGACATAATCACAAGAGAAAAGAAGAAGAAAAAAAAAGCAAGGGGGGGGGGTGAAAGGAGCCCACTTCAATGCATGGCTTCACTGAACCTATGTAATTGTTGGGGACTACAAATCCGCTACTATCCCAATATCCATACAAAATAAAAAAAAATTTAGCGCATCAGAACCGCTAGAAAACTAATTTTCGAAGAAGTTGTCTTTGAGGGATTTAAAAATGTGTGAAGACGTTATACACTTCTTTGTAGTATCATATCAACAATTTCTTACTCAAAGGAACAAATATCATTTCCTGACAGCATTTCCTATTACACAAATGATGAAAATGCTCAGTGCTGGCGACATTTATCCAACACAGCAGCAATAAGTCTACCACTACATGCTCGTACTTAATCAGCCTATCCATTGAATTTCGTTTTCATCGAAGGATATCATCGAAAGTTTCAGCGATTAAATTATGTCTAGGGTTGCCATCTGAAAATTTTCCAAAACTCGGATAAATTTAAATATCGGTTGCTTATTTTATTGTAAATGCTTTGCTCATGAAAACAAAATGGAAGCATCTGTTTGTGCAATATTTACGAATTGTCTGGTGCTGGCAATCATGTGCTAGCACAAGAGCTGCTTCACGTTGTGCTAAACCCACCCTTTGAATTTAGTTTCGATTGAATGGCTGCGCTGTAATTTATAGGATTGAATATAACTTTAGGGTTAGCAACGTCCAAACTTTTTAAATTTTTGAAACGTAAATATGCGTCGTTAATTGTTATTGCAGGACCATTCCCATTTGGAAATTTTATGACAACATCGCTCGATAAAAAAATAAAAATAAATTACGAAATTCACCATAGCTAGCAACCCTTTCACGATTTTTCAACGAAATTCCTACAAAACTAGATATGCAACAAGATCCACTTATCACGTGAATTTCGTTTTGATATGGTTACTGCATCGAAAGCTATAGGGAAAAAAACCTGTATTGTCCTGATCAAATTTACACTATTTAGGGGACAAAAATTGCCATAGTTGGCGACCCTATACTAATTTTTCAACCAAATTTCTATGAAATTTATCTTAGAGTAAGGTTCACCTACTGAGTGAATTTTGTCGAAATCTGAGATTATTTCTACAGCTGAATGCCATTACCACACTATAACTACCTAGTACCTATTTACAGTGGCGGCTCATCAGGGTGGGCCCGGCCCGCTAGGCCCACCCTGACGAGCCGCCACTGGGCCCGCTCGACACAAAAACACTATTATAAGGTATACGCGGATACCAACAAGAAATATCTACTTTGCTTTAACTCAGTAGCGGCTCGTCAGGGTGTGCCAGGCGGGCCGGGCCCACCCTGACGAGCAGCCACTGCCTATTTAGTGTTTGTACTTAGATATACGATAATTGTAACAAATGCTAAAATTTGGCAGGAAGTTTTTCGCTTACGTTAATTTTAAGATAAGGGTTTGCCTCTGTTAATATGCCATATTAAACAAAAAGCGCCAATCAATCCTTGAACAATTCCACAGAAAAATACTCAAACTTATGGGAAAATAATTTTCTTAAACGATCAAACGGATTTATCATCTAGTGAACAGCGAAAAAGAATTATAGCGTTGTGATTATTAGATTGCTTCGTTCTAAGGTATTCTACAGGTATTTATTCCTTGCTATATGTTGAACTAATTAGCATATTCAAATATCCATTTTTCTACCTGTAAATCTTAATGTTTCAAGTTCATTCTTATATTCCGCTTGATTCAAAATTTATTTTTTCTTCTAGTTTTCTCTTTTTTTTCTTTTATAACAACAAAAAAAAGAAGAATTACTTCTAATAGTAGTTCTGCATGTTTTTTTTAAGGCCAGGTTCCTCCAGAAAACGTGTTTTTTTCAAACAAATTTTATTTATATTACAAAAAATATTTATACATTAAAGTTTTTATAGATTAGAAGACATATAAAAATACTAACTGAAAAAAGAATTTTTTGTTTATTTTTTTGAATGGCGGCTCCTAAAATGGCTGCTGAAAAACGTCCCTTTTGTTGATGGGTGACACGATAACTCAACAACGAATTATCTGAAAGCAAAAATCAAAACGATTTCTTATTTTGTATCACATTGGCTATGGTCGGTACTACAATGAAACATTTTCACAAACAAACAAAAAAATGGCGGACTTTTTAATTTTTTTTACGCTTTTTTTTACTTTTAATTGTTTATAACTTTTTCAAATAACAATGAATATTTTTGGTTGTAGTACCGAGTATAGAGAGACATTTTAAGAGTAAAATGCCGTTTGGTTCATGTCAATAAGTGCAATAGTTTCTAAATAAGAGTGTCACCCAGTTGAAAAAACGTGTTTTCGCGAAAAAGCCAATTAAAGTTTTTGATCGTAAAAAATCTTAAAAAAAAGTGATTTTTACTCACATATCCAATCCGGCTGCATACACAACTCCTTCCTGGTCTTCATAGGCGTCGTTTTGAAGAATTTTTGCATTTCTTGCTGCAGTCCTGTGCTCTTTAGATGCTTCAGTGGCTTCAAGCTCGGCTCGATCAACACGCTTGTCGTTGGCTTTATCAGCAAACTGCCTTGCTTGCGGGCCGATTTTGACACCCATGACTTCCATAACTTTCAATATCGGTAAAAGCCCTTCATTAAAAATGCAAGCAGCACTAAGAGCAGCAATTTCAAGTGTTTGTTTTCCAACAAACTTGTGTTTAGGAGCTATGTTCCAGACACACGAATTATAACTTTCATTATTGTTTTGAGTATTAGCCCCTAAACATCTCTCGAGCAACTTTTCGTCAGTTAATTCTTCATAAATTGGTTGTAGAAGATCTTTCACTTCTTGATCGAAAGCCGGAGGATGTTTGAAGGTATGTAATTGATGTGTAGCTACTGCCTTTTGATAACCGCACCATGAATCTGCTCCGGCTGGGCAGTACTCGTGTTGCGGCTTAGCGTCGGTGGAACACTTGTGATAAAGTGAGGCCAGAATTGCTTTCTTCATGTCTGCTACAGAATCGGGGTGAGCAAGCACAGCTTTTTTAAAATAGCCAGATAATTTTGACAGTTGCGCTTCAGTGAATTGTAAAGGTTTTACTGCAGGTTGGTCACTTTTTTTAGCCCTCTTCTTTTTGGGTACTTTTTCACCTCTTTCTAATTGCTCTTTTATTTCTTGTGCTTTCAGAGCTCCCTTTATTTTCGCAAGGTTTTTTTTTGCTTCTTTACCACGTCTATATATACTCTTGCCTACGTGTAAAACACATGCTTTTTTCTTCACTTTGAGAGCCTCACCATACGGTTCAGTTTCTTCGAGCCGCTTGAAAGTTTTACTGTCACCGTCGCCGATATAATATTCATACATAACATCGTACTGCTCCACAGACCTCAGAAACATCTCTTCCACTCCTTCAACTTCTATAAGACCGGCACTACCATTATGATCTCTTGTACAATTTCCTGCTTCACAGTGCTCCGTAAACCAAGCATCAAACTCTGGCGTATTTTTGGGAAACTTTTGGGAATAATTACTGCATGCTTGACAAATTTTCGATTTTACTGCTACATCTATGACTTTGTTCGTATACTTGCCAATCAAACTAACAATACCAAGTAAAGCTGTGAATCCTCTTTTTGGCCAGGAACCATCGCCCGAAACAGTAAGCCTATCTTCCGGTAATCCTTGTTCTTTATTGTTTTCTTGCTCTTCTCTGACAGCTTTTTTAAAAACTGTTTCAGTAACAGCCTTGACTGCAATATAAATATGCTGTAAGCATTTATAATAGCCAGTTAAACTTAATGTACTCGCTGAGATATCCATCAGTCCACAAAAATTTAATAAGCCATAAAAACCAACTCCTATCAAGCGCATTGCATAAACTATCCTTCTGTTTATTTCATAACCATTTTTTATTTTTGGAGATGAAGGGATTAGTTCACTCTCCTCACAATCACAGATGATTTCTAATTGAAAACCCAATCCTTTTAAGTCACTTTTTCCGAACTCCACTTTTTTACCACAGTTTACACAAGCAACTCTTTGCTGCAATAATACGAACACAGACCACTGAACGATCACGTAAGCCAGAGACGGATGGATAGTTACTTCAAATTGGGGATCGTCGTTTTTCAGTTTTCTAGCAGCAGAACTGGTTTTTTCAGTCTTATCGTCTGAAGTAAATCGATTACCTCGAAAACTCCTCTTTCTCAATCTATGCGGTACTCCTTGTAATTTTTTTCTGTCCATGATGATTCCTAGCACACACGAATGAAAAATTTACCAACACGTGCGAGGACTGAAGCGAACTGTCACCAACGAAAACTCCACGTGTACTGCCGTATACTACGCTACACACCTTCCTGAAACTCTAGAGAAGGAAATATTTTTTAAAAATGAAGGAAAAGAGAATACTAATTCGATCCGTCGGCACGCAACACCTGCCACCACCCGGGGTATTCGAGCGGCCGGATTTACCGCTTGGCGCGCTCCGCTTTCTCCTTTTGTATACCTACTTCTCTGTCGTGCGGACCTTCGGGACTAATTCTAAATTATTTCTAAGAATATTTTCTAGCAATTTACCGGAAAATTTTTTTTTCGATTTGTTGAAAATTGTTTGGAGGAACCTGGCCTTAAGAGTTCATCATGTCAAAACAAGAAAAAATTATAAATACCAGAATTACCAGCATCACCATCAAAACGCATTTTGAAAAGAAATCGGTATTCTGTATCCATCCTGGGTTAAGGATCTCCAGTCTATATTAGCAATCCCGATGTAAACGTGATTTCGGCCAACTATTCGTAATCTCGGGTGGAGCACTTCGCCACCGAGTAGTTCCGGGAAATGAACTGATTTTACTCCGGCGGTGCGTCGCTTAATTAAGTATTCTGTATTTCAGTTTGGCGGTTGTTGAATGGGAGCATTTTGCGCTTGCCAGGTTGACGGATAATTGTAGAGATCGTATCCGCGAGACGTCCAGAAAAGGACCCTATGTCAATCGAATCGTTTTCTAAATTTATTAGAGTTGACCGTGCATCGAAAGTTGATATAAATTTCGGACTGCCGTCGGGATTCACGAGACCCTTTAGAACGCTTTCGATTAGCTGAATAATGTTCATGTCATTTCATTCGGGTAAATAGCTTGAACACCGGTCAACCCATAACAATATACCATGACTTTCGACTGCCACTCTTAAGCACACGCATGGGCGACGTTGGAACTGGGAGCAATTCGTTTCATAAGATTTATATCACTTGATATCACAAAATTCATGACGTGAGCCCAATTGGACATTTCATATTTGAAACTCGAGTCGAAATCAGTCGCGGGCGGGTCTATTGTCTGTATATTCGGATTGACGATCAATTGAAATTATCTTCACCCAATGTAATCGCACCAGCTGATATGAAATTTTGTAGTTTTTTAAATCAATAAAATTTAAATTTCCGGAGGATCAAATGACACGGAAATCCACCCCGTACTTGCTAATCTTCTTCCCGAATTGACTCTCGGCACGTTTGTGGGAATCACTTTCTCGACCGCCGCCG
This sequence comes from Nemotelus nigrinus, assembly GCA_947369275.1. Taxonomy (NCBI): domain Eukaryota; kingdom Metazoa; phylum Arthropoda; class Insecta; order Diptera; family Stratiomyidae; genus Nemotelus; species Nemotelus nigrinus. Next base: position 40,068,516 of record OX376372.1, read on the forward strand.
GTCATTTCGGGGCGTTGTGTCTTAGCCGGATGATATCGTTCACTCTCACAACAAAAGGAGATCAGCAACGATCTTCAGTTCCGACTTAGAATAAGTCACTACAACAATAGAACGAACATCCAAAAGTCATTGTAGGATATCATATTCGAAGTATCTAATAGCCCGTCCAGACTACAGCTACTTAAGTATCCGGATACATAAGTATTGTCCACACTGCAGCGACACTTTTCATTGATTTTCATGGCAAGGGTAAAATGTATCTGCAGATGTCGCTGCAGTGTGGACAATACTTATGTATCCGGATACTTAAGTATTGTCCACACTGCAGCGACACTTTTCATTGATTTTCATGGCAAGGGTAAAATGTATCTGCAGATGTCGCTCCAGTGTGGACAATACTTATGTATCCGGATACTTAAGTAGCTGTAGTCTGGACGGGCTATAACGCATCATCCTGAACTATTTTTCCTTCGTAGCAAGCAACAGCAGCCGAAACCAGTGTCGATGGCACTCCGTCCAACGTGTTCAAACATGCCTATCTTGATCGTGAAAATCTCGCCAACGACGTACCTGCAGCCGTTCACGTCGGCTTCGTTAAATTTCAGGGTATTCGTTACGACATCTAATTTTGTACGCCAGCCAGTTGACGGCGTGGTAAATTCGCGTCGCGATCACTACACAATCCACAATTTAGAGAGGATGATGGAGGCATATGAAATTTGTTTTCATGATTCGATAGGGTTCCGAAGTATTATCATCGCGATTTTTATAGGGTTAAATGCCAACGAAACTCATTCAATTGAACGCCACAGACAGGTATGTAAAGGGCCGGGTCGTCACTGTGGTATTTTCACACAATTTAACGTTGCGAGATTATTTCAACTTTGAGCAGCAACAAATTTCTGCTGGTTTCAAGAAAACTACTCTTCGAAACACTCGTTCCGGTTTCTCACGAACCGAATCGGGAAACACCACAAATTCAAGAAAGTTATTTACAGATGTCCTACAGACATTTTTGAATAAGTCTGCCACAAAAATTTCTGCACCTATAACGCGATCCTCCTGGCTTGACTCTCGCACGGCCTCCCGTCGCCACGACTGCCTAACAAAGACTGTCTCGAGTTGCAATGTCTGTTTCAAGACGAGCGCGAAAGATCCCGTTGGATTTTCGCTCGCCTCGAAATTGAAGTAAACAAGGTCAAGTCGGACTATTATTATATTATTTTCTAATATTTTATCTAATTGTTTTTTAATATTATTTTCAAATCGAACATTATTTACAGCCAGTCCGATTTGAAAGAAATGTAGTAATTTCGAGCACGGTACAGTGTGCGTCGAAATAGTTGGTCCAGTAATTTCGATTGAAATTACTGGATGCTACAATACGTACTGCATTTGACGATGGCTCAATAGCTGTTCATGCACAATAGTTAATCTAACACTTTCCAAATTAATACTCAAAACTTGTCTTGAACTATGAACTTTATTTGTATTCGATAAATTTTACTTTCGCTAATTACACTTGTTTCTAATGACCACTTCACTTGCTTCTAACGATCAATTAACTTGCTTCTAACTATCAATTCACTTGCTTCTTCCTTTTCGTGGGACACGTTAAGACCAAAAAACTCTAGCGCACCTGAACCGCTAGAAAACTAATTTTCGAAGAAATTGTCTTTGAGTGACAAAAAAGTGTGGAAAGACGTAATACACTGTTTTTTAGAATCATATCAACCATTCCTTATCCAAAGCAACAAAACTCAACTATAACACATATAATTCAGTGCTGGCAACACTTTCCGAACGAAGCAGCAATAAGTTTACCATAACAAGCTCAAACTCAAATCAACGTATCCTTTGAATTTCGTTCTCTTCGCAGGATTTCATCGAAAGTTTCAGCGGTTAAACGTTGTTTGAGGCTGGCATCCAAAAAATGTTCAAAACTCGAAAAATTTAAAAAAGAATTCCTTATTTTTATTGCAAATGCTTTGCATATGAGAACGTTGTTTGAAGCATCTGTTGGTGCAATATTTACGGAAATGGCTAATGCTAGTTAGCCTGTGTCAACAGCAAAGCATAATACATACCAAATCTGCTTCACGTTAAGTTAAACCCAACCAGTAAATTTCGTTTCGATTGAATCACTGCGCTGGAAGTTATACGGGTGAAAAGAATTTTAGGGTTGCCACCCTCAAAACTTATCAAATTTTTAAAGCGTTAATATTTCTTGTTAATTTTCATTGCAGGATCATTTCCATTTGGAAATCTAATGACATAATCGCTCAGTAAAGAAATTAAACAAAATTAAAAAATTGTCATAGCTGGCAGCCCTTTCTTGATTTTGGTACGAAATTTCTACGACATTTGGTTCACATTAAAGTCCATTTACTGCGTGAACTTCGTTCTGATTTCTACACTCGACCGGAAGTTATAGGGAAAAAAGCTTTATTTTGCTGAGCAAATTTGCAAGATTTATGAGACAAAAATCACCATAGCTGGCAATTCTATTCTAATTTTTCAACCAAATTTTCATCAAATGTTATATAGAGTAAGATCCAAGTACTGGATGAATTTTGTCAAAATCTGATGGCTGAATCGGAAGTAATAGGCCAAAAACCGGTTTTTTTTCTCAGTGATTTTTCAAGATGGTACCACTGGCACAGGGTTGCGCGCATTTCAAAATCCCTTCTATCAGACCTGGTCCTAGCTAATACCAACATGTTCTGTAAATTTCACTATGATCGGATAATCCGGTCGTCAGTTCTCGTGAACAGAACTTTCGAGTGCTGAAAATAGAGGTAATTTGGTGATGGGTTGCCGTTCTTGTGCAAATCGGAATTTTGAAAATTTCAATTTGACGTGATGGACAAAGGTTAAAATTTATCAGTGATTTGATTTTTTTGTCAAAAACCAAAAATTTTTCAGGAAGGTCAATGATTTGAAGGTTTTTTTTTTCAAGAGCCTGCCGTAGCTGCAGGGTTACCCGCACTATCTTGAAAATCAACGTGTGCTAAATTTTAGTCAGCATTAATACGCTCTGCAAATTTCACGACGATCCATTGCTTTTCTTAGAAGTAATGACAAATCAAAATTTGAAAAAAAATCCTTGCCTACTTTTAGGCACCCTGCACCCACACACGGCTCAAAATTTCCAATTCTTTATCATAAACGAGCTTAGAACATAATTAGCTTTCATTCTCAATACTTTTCTTTACCAAAAATTTACACTGCTTGGATATATAGGAGTACCTCAAAATTCACTAAAACGCTCGCCGCCGCCAAAAGGTTTAGAGTATCTGAATTTGAGAAAATTGTGGACCTACCTACTATATACATCTACGTTCTCCGAAAATTTCAGCTCAATCGGATCGGCCACTCCAGAGATTACTTCTATTAACCGATTTGCTGATATATATATATATATATAAATAAAGAAATATGAATTTTCGGCGAAACGAGTTTAACACTATTGTTCTTCGAACATTAGTAAAAACTGAGAGTGAACCATGTGTTCCTTCTTATTTTATCATCGAGAAAATTGCGGTAAATTTCCAAGTACCGATATAACATTACGTTTCCCAACTATGACAAATGTACATTACAAATTCAACATCAAAATTTTACTTTTAAATATAGCATTAACATGACAGCGATCAGCCGGTTGGAATTCATCTCACTCTGGTACAGCTGATGCTGTTGACAATAATGGAGTGACAATTATTGACAAGTATCGTTCATTATTAAGTTCGATATTTATTAAATTCAAGCTCCGTTTTCCTTTTAGGTCGAGTCGCAACAATAGCTGTCGATGCGTTTAAATCCTGCATAGGTTTCGTTTCGAAGTTTGGTGTTGGTAGAGACGCAGCGAAGTTGAACGTCAACTTATCCAACTGCCCCATAACCAATATGTGGTCCATTGCCTGTTTTGCAAATATCTGTTACATCGGTTTTAGTTTTCGATATGATGCGGCCCAGGCGTCTGCGTATACGGCTGCCTCATCCTTCGTCTCTGATGTCAAACATTGTACAGCATCTTTCAGGGTGCTGTTCCTCTCTTCCATCCGTTCCTCAATGGTTCGCCGTTTCTTCGCAATATGCAAAGGTGTTTCCTGCTAATATATATTTTTTACAATCAATTTTTGTTTCAAGTTGAATTATATATACCTACCGCTCCTATCACAATCGTTTCGTCCTGCGCCTCAATATCCATGCTGGAAATAGTTGGTAACGTTATTTCTTGATCTCGCAAAAAATGCAGCTGGTCAAAAGTACCAAAAGCTAGGTACCTATATGTCGTCCGCACTCGCACCAGATTTTACACTTTTTTTATTTCCCACCGATAAACACTCCGAATGTTTCTTACTCTTTGTTTTAAAGCTTCTACATTACTTTCGGGATCTATCTCCAGATAATTTTTGAAAAACTTTTCCCATGCAAGCATATTTTTTGTTTATTTTTAAAAATGTTATTTTTTTTTTACTTGCCAAAGCTCTGGCAGTTGTTGGAAAAGTGACAAAAATTCTCCCCAAGTTTCGTTATTTTGGATGGAACACATTTCGCTCAGCAACGATTAAAAACGAAATATTCTAATTCAACAAAAAAACTGTAAATGTATATCCTGACCTTATCTCTTGTTTAGTGTCAATGAATCTAAATTTGAGCTCAACCTGAACCTCCTATTTATACGCTTTAGGGCGTTTTTCCTTTTTTAATTACCTGTATGCAAATTGCTTTCGAGATGCACTAAAAGATACCCGAACCTTGACTGTGAATCTTGTTGACAAAAAAATGTAGTCAAACGAAATATTGGCATACATGGTTTTTTTCAAAATATTTTTTTCTAAAGAATTATAGAGGTACTTGAAAATGTTTCGACTATAAATTTTATTTCACACTCAGTTCGTCGTGAAGGTAAAAGAAAAAATGAAGGTGCTGGAAATCATGAGCTGTGACTTGCTTTAAGTAAACACATTTATTCAAATAAAAATTTTGGTTAATGAAACAACAGTTGTGTATTAAAAATATTGTAATCGTAAGTGTTCGCAATCAGTAAAGAAAAGTGAAAATATTCATATCTGACATCATATTTACAGTATTATACCAATTCTTCTTGGCTTTTTAGCCATAATATTCAAAATCTCCTCAGTGGTGACATCTATATCTCTGTGTATGTTGAGGAGTGCTAACCCATTCAACCTTTGCTCTCCTGTTTTGTTACGCAAATAAGTCTTCAGCCTACGGAGAATTGAAAAAGAACGTTCGCTTGAAGCCACTTTAACCGGCAGTGTTGCTCCAATCTGAAGAAATCGATAAATTGATTGGAAAAACGTTTTTTTCGCAAATGTCCAAAGCACTGATAAACGTTGTTGGTCGTTTCTCCTTGGATACACGCAAGCAGTGTCTAATAAAAAAATCATTTCATTAAATATAAAAATGACTAATTTTCAAACAGAAATAATTACCTTTGCCACATTTTTATTTCGGCTTTGCAATCTTCAATAGATCCAAAGATGTCGTTTGGCCATTCTGCCTGGAATGTTTGTACTGTTTTGAATAATTCTGTTTCTTCGAGTTCAGCGCATTTCGCAGGGATGATATTTTGTATTTTGGATAGAAGTTTCCGGTGTTCCAGGAATTTCGACTGCAGCTCTGCCAAAAATTTGTCTAAAAACGGAATGAAGACTGATCGACGGTAGAACGCCTCAGGTTCCCCTTCGTAGTTCTCCCGATTGTTCTGTCGCCCTACTCTTCGTGGAACAGCCAGCTCCACGCCAATTTCATTCGCAGTTTCAGTTGCTGAGATGAAGATATCGTGGAACTTGTCGTCAGCCTTTGCACGCATTTCTTTGATTTCATCGTGCAAATCGTTTGCGTAACTGACGCACTTGCTCAAATCACAATCTTCCTTTTGTAAATACAGGCTCAAATTTTTTGTCAGGCTAAAAACTGGTTTTAGCACTTTTAGCGCAATGATGAATTGAGCTGTACTAATTGAACTGAGCAAGGCATGTGGTTATTATTTCAACTTATACACACTTATACAACTACTAACTTATCAATTCTCAAAATTAAATAAATTGAAGACACAATTAAATTGTGATCCCGCGCTACAAGAATAGGTAGATGATATTATACATATACATTTTATCTGAAAAAATCCTCTGAAAAAAAATCTTTGGACTCAGGGATTCAAACCTGCAACTTTGGCATCCGTATCCGTAGCACTAGAGCCTATTAGCCACCTGATCCAATCGATCACTTAGTTTCTGTCTATTTCTTTTAGAGCTATCAGAATAAAAGCAGACTAATGATTGTCAGAACAAGAGATAACGATTAAGAATGTTTACTCTACTCTTCGCAGTGCATTAGGCATCCGGCTCGACTGACTTGATCCGAGGTCGCAAAAGGCGGGTCGGGTGTATAAGAAAAAACTCCCAAGCGCAATCAAATCGGAAAAAAACTCGTTTTTCATGTATCAAAGACTTACTTTTGGATCAGCAGAATCTGGTTCCTCATGCCGTACTTTTTTCGATGGTGGAAAGTCGTCAGGTAAATCTTCACGATGTATAGGACCTGGAACTTCAGCTGCGGTTGCGACAATTGTTGCACTTTTTGGTTTGAAAAATGATGTTATTTTTCTTGAACTCATTTTTGCTGTACACTGACTTTAGCATGAGAAAACGCTGAGAGATCAGATATGCGAAAACTTAAGACAAATGTGGCAAAAAACTGAGAGAACTGAATCTATGATTGTTCAAACTGTCATTCAAAAAGATTTCCGAAAACGCACAGAATGACTTGTGTCAACGTGTCAAGTCAACCGGTTGCTTGGTTGCTACGGGTGATAGGAAAAACATTTTTCTCTCCCGCCCTGCGCATGCGCTCGAGCTGTTGAGTTCAAATTTCGTCTGGGAATTTTTTCTCAAGGATCGGTATGGAGTGCCCAGCCTTTGATGCCTTACGATGTTGATAAATGTTGCAGAAGCTAAAATTTGCGGCATTTTGAAATATCCACCTTTTCACCGTAAACAGCTAGTTCTTTATTTTGAAGCTAATGCCTATGAATTCGATTTTCTAATTTCCGGGGGGGTTTGAACCCCCAAAACCCCCCCCTGCGTTCGCCACTGGGGGTAGGTATGCATATTGCATTTGCATAGGTGCCTAAGGATACCTCTACACGTGGCCATGCACATGCCGAGTACATGTCGCCGAGGGGATTCTGGTAGGCGAATGCTACATGGTGGTATAGTGGTGTTGCGTCTGAAGATTTTATTTAGTTTCCAGATATTTCTCGCGTTTTCCCCTAGACTGCAAGCATTCTATTCCAATTTTCGTTTCGGGCTTGAGACAAACGGTCCTTGATAGATGTAGTAAAATGGTTAACAAGTTTTTTCGTATTCCTATCTCTTGTTCTTTGCCATTGCCTCCGAATTATGTTTCTCACTTTAATGATCGCTTTGGTTTCATTGTCAATATGAATAGGAGGATATGGTTTCCGTATGCTTTTAGGTGCATGTGAATCGAAACTGAACCAAATATAATCGTACAGTTTAGCTATTAATGCGTCAACTTGTGAGGTGCTATTGATTTGTAGTAGGTCGAGTCTACTAGTGTCAACTATAGAGCTCAGTGTGGCTTTAAATTCCGCCCAATTTGTTTTACAAAAATTATATATAAGTTTATCCTCAGTTTTCGAAAAGCGTTTGCCAGCAATGGAAACAAAGACAGAAAGATGTGGTGAACTTAGTTCATTTACGGTTAATGGACTTATAATATTTATTTGACCATTGCTAATTACGATGTTGTTGATGAGTTGAGTTGATTCTCGGCCTTTTGGGGGATAATATGTAAGGTGGGATGGATAATGGATGTACAAATTTCTAGCGCAAGTAAGGTCAAAAAGTATTTTTCCTGCTGAGTTTACCCTGGTGCAGTTCCACTGTCTATGTCGTGCATTGAAATCGCCACATAACAAAAATTTATTCCTATTTTCTTGTTAAAAGCTTCATTTTACTTGTAAACATACTCAGTTTGTCATTATTAAGTTTACTGCCAGGAAAATAGCCACCGATTATATACGTTTCGTGATCTGGTAAGAAAACAGCGAGATTTTCAACTATTTTAGTCTCAATACTAGTTTGTACGACGTGGCGTATGGTTTTTTGGATGCATATTGCAACTCCACCACCTTTAGTATTATTTCGATCAGATCTGTAGATTAATTAGAAAGGATGTGAAAGTTTATCAGTTGGTTTCAACCAGGTTTCTGTAAGTATTATCAAGTGTACATTGTTCCGCAAAGCATAGTCAAACAGTTCAATATTCTTGTTACGGATACTCTGGGCATTCCAGAGTAGTATATTGAATTCGACGTTACTATCCATACAGAAACCTGGCCGCAACACTGACTATTACATTAAATTGTTGTTGCTTATTAGAACAGGCTGCAAGTTTCTCGATTAGCTCAGTCGAAATTTCAATCAGCTGATCGGTTGTAAACAAGTTTTGATCAAAACTATTGTTACTTGATTGTTGTGATGGATTCGATCGTAGGATACTGCTGTACGATATCTGCGGTTGTTTTTGTTGACGTTGGACTGGTGTCACCGTTGAATTTATACTGTGCTGATTCACTTGAGAGATTTTCATTCGGTTCGGCAAGATTTGTGGAAAGTGATGTGAGCTAATCGAATATTACTGCGTTTGCTTATTTTCATGGTAGATATTTTGTGGACGGTAGCGCGATACTTTATTTTTGATATTTATGTATTCAAGACGTTTTTCGCAGGATTTATCGTTGGCTAAGTGACGTTTTGAGCAATTTGCACAAATAATCTCGTCGTCGGTGATTATGCGGTCCACCGCAAATCATGCATTTGGGTGGAAGATTATAAAAACTTGACCCGTGTCCATAGAGTTGACAATTCCTACCCTGTGTAAGTCCTGTTTTATTACGTGAATAGTAGTTCCATTGAACTGTGGTATGTAATATAGATTTGATTTTTCGTAAGTCAGTTATTTTGATTGTGCCGTAATTGAAGTAAATTATGTAAAGTGTTTGATCGCTGTACCTTCTTTGTGCGGGGGAAAATTTTTTAACGTCATAGCAGACTAAATTGTGTTCAGTATTTAGTGTTTTCTTTAGCTCGTCGCACGATATGTCATCGAGACCTGTTAGAACTACTTTAACAGGCTTTTGGTTGCTTGGCTGGTAAGTAAAGAAGTGCACTTTCTTTGATACTAGGTACTCGTGAGTCTTATTGAAGTCTACGACAGTATTCAAGTGTAGTCTGATACCAATTGACATATTTTTAATATCAAAGTGATTGATCAAAGTGACAGTATTCAAGTGTAGTCTCCTACCAATTGACATATTTTTAATATCAAAGTGATTGATTTCAATTTCTAACATCATAGCTACGATGGTATCTCGCTTTAAAACTGGAAAGACGATAGGTGAAACTTTTTCTTTTTTCACTGAATTTATGTCGTGTCTCGCAGAACTGGGGTTCTCGTCACTTCTGTCGGCAAGAATATCAAACCGGTTGCTACTGGTAGCCATGATCGTTTTTTCTTCACGGCGGGTTTTATTCTGTCCCGTATGAGAATTTCGAGAGGAGAATTCTCCCTAGGGTGTTTATTGACACTACTCACTATTGATATATTTCTCACTTGGACACAAATTAGATTTAGAGGTAAAAATTTGCGTAAGAGAGTTTCGCTAAAATAACTTGTAACAGTACACTTAATCTTCTGATTTCACTTCAAATTTCCGATTTCGATCCGCGTCCGATGTCTCTGAATGTTCAGAGCGAACTGTGTTAAAATAGAAAACACATTCGGAATAATGACGATGCGATCGAGAGTATTGCTTAATACTATAAATTGCTTCCCATATAACGCGGAAAAAATTGTTGAAGCTGTGGTAGTACTGTACAATTTCGTTAAAATGAATGATGGAGAATACTGTCCTGCAGAATACGTCGACAGTTTTCACAATTAGACTAGAGTTGAAGGATTATGGCGGAAGGAAGCTAGATCCTTCGAAACATGCAGGTTTTTCAGAAGGTTTAATGCTCCCAGAGATGCATTTGCTATCCGAGACACCTTAAAAGAATATCTTGCGAATGCTAGCACATAGAATATAAGTTTCGAACACATTTTTCACAGGTTTTAATAAATATGCCGCCTTTTTATATGAATATATTTTTATTCTTGTTTTTGTTGAACCTAATTTACTGCTTAAACTACCAATGTTCTTATGGACTAATTTATACTATTTACATAAACTTACATAAGCTTACTACTAAAATTGCTGGCTGGTTGATGGCATGGAATTCCATGAAATTTTCTGGAGGTAAATGCGCTGGCTTTAGCTGCACACGCAAGCTGTCGCAGAAGGCCGCTTCTGCGGAGGTAGTTTGGAAATCATCTTTCAAACTCCTCATTAAGTTTAATAGTTCGTCGTTTGTTTGTCTTCTTTGTACCTCTTCATTAGCACGCCGCTGCCTCCTTGCGCGCACACTGCTCGATGAGGACGATGGCCTGAATTCGGGGTTAGATGCACCTCCACCTACCTCATTTGATTGACATAGATGCGTTTCTAACTCCCCTACGATTGTACTTTCACCTATACTGCCACCATTGAAGATTTCGTCGAAATGATCCTCCTCAATTATTTCCTCAAAATATCTTGAGGCAGTTTCTTCGTCGTAACTGTAGTGTGTACTAAAAGATAATAAAACTATATTCCTGCATTGTAATGCATTGTATTTCAACTTACTTTTTATTCACACTGAAAAACGACAGCATTTCGCCAAATTTGTAGTTGGTACTTGTCGCCCTCTCACTATCACTTCCAGACGGTAGATTTTGTTTGCGCCTTAAACGCATGTAGCAGTCCTTAATCGCCGGCCACCTTTTTTTTGCGTTTTCACCTAAAATAAACATTTTATTAAAATAGTACACAATATTTTTGAATATGTAAGTTACCTTTAATATTTAGCTCCTTCCCGATTTCCTCCCAAGCTTTGTCCCTTTTATCGTTTTTTTTTATCATCTCTATGACTTATGTCATATAAAAACGATTTTCCTCTAACTTCTTCTATTAATTTTTCCTCCATTCTCGAATTTAAATTGTTCTTCACCGCTCAGCTACTCTCAAACGAATGCCAGCTGATGCAGTGTGCAGTGTTTTTAGAAATTAGCCAAAACGATGCAGTGCAATGCACTGCACTGCACTGCAATTAATGTAAATTGCCACATGGAAGTAAATCTTGGTAATCACTATCAGATTTCCCCGAAAATGACCGTTTGCAGCACTTTCAATGCACTGTTCGAGAATCGATTGGGCAAACTGGATTCTCTAAATACACACACAGAAGCAAATTATCCAGAGCCGCCATTTGTATAGTTTTTCCTGCATGTGACCATGTCTACTGATTGAATTTTCCACTACTGATGCTCTGCAGCAATAATCCGATGAGACTCGGAACCCACACTTGCATTAGAAGTAAACTAATTCCACCCATCACCCAAGCAAGCTACACATGTCTTAGCGCGAGTTTACAAAATAATTTCTTTTCAAATGAAAAACACTTCTTTCACTTTTCACTCTATATTTCTAATACATTCCATTCCTTGGAACTGTATTTCCCCTAGAGCTAGTGCTTTCAGCACTTTGACTCCACTCCTCTGGGTGGGTGGTTTCTTCCACCCTACTCAACCCTCACCTTTCTCCTACTGTGTCACTTGGTGCAGATGCTCCGCACTATACCGTTAGCTGTCGAAGACTCTGGTATATTTCATTGGGACGCGTTACTACTTTTAGGTGTTCCATAGTACTATTAGGGTGTTCGTCTAGTCTGTCAAATAATTGGAGCGTTTTGTCACGTATGTATACTTCTATTGTCTCTATCCGTAATTGTTTGTGTATGTCCGTATTTCTAATGTTCCATGGAACCCAGAATATTTTTCTCAGTGCGAGATTCTGACATATTTGTAGCTGCTTTTTGTTTGTTTTGTATGTCTGGTAAAAGGCAGTGCTTCCGTAAGTGAGCATTGGTCGTATAATTTGTTTGTAAAGTAATGTCTTGTTTGTTGTGTTCAGTTTGTTTGGTCTTATCATTGGTTTGAGTTTTTGCGTTTATTGTTTGTCTTTTGCTCTTTATGTGCTCTGTCCAGGATAGCCTGTAATCAAATGTCAGTCCTAAGTATTTGGCTGTCCTTTGCCAGTCAACTTCCTCGTCGTTCACAGTTAGTTGTGGTGGTTGCTGTGCGTGGCGCCTTGTTATGAAGATGGCTTGCGTCTTCTCGGCATTTATTTGAATTTTCCATTTCAGAAAATATTCCATTAATAGATCAATATAGGATTGCAGGTTTGAAGATATAGCATCTGCATGCTTGGAAGTGTGTAGTATACAAGTGTCATCTGCGTACAGGGCTACTTTTGTATTGGGTATATTGGGGATGTCTGCTGTGTATAAACTATACAACATTGGGGAGAGTGGTGAGCCTTGCGGGACTCCAGCTTCTATTGGCCGCATTCTGGAGAGGTGACTTTTAATTCTAACACAGAAAGATCTGCCCTGAAGAAAGGATGCAATAACTTGCACGAGTGGAAGTGGTATTTGGAACGCATGTAGTTTGAATATCAGTCCTACATGCCAGACTTTTTCAAACGCCTTGGCCACGTCAAACATTACCAAACCCGTTGATTTTCGTTGGTTGAAACCTGTACGAATGTGTTGTACCACTCTTGCAAGCTGGAGTTCGGTGGAGTGTAGTGGCTTGAAGCCGAACTGTTCCTCCGAAATTATTGATTTTTCTACAACTACTTCAGTAAGCCGATCGAGAAGAAAACGCTCAGCGATTTCGCCCACGGAGGAAAGGAGACTAATTGGTCTCCAATTTGGGAGGAAATGGAGGTCTTTACCTGGTTTAGGTAAAACTGTTACAATCGCTGATTTCCAGACCTCTGGGAAGCTCTTCGTGTCGAATATTGTGTTGATGATATCTGTAAGAGTCGTTAGTATATTATCCGGCAGGTAGTTTAGCCACACGTTACAAATCGTGTCTGCTCCAGGTGATTTCCGCTTACTTAGATTTTTTATTAAATATTTGACCTCTTCGATATTAGTTGGTCTTATTCGAGAATCTCCTGTTGCCGTTGAGTTAAGGATTTGTTCTAAAAATTCAGTGATCTCTTCGTCTTCGCTGTCATCGTCCTTCCAAGAGAGCGGTTTTGTTGAAATTGTAATTCCAGCACATCTGCAAAAGCTTCGGCTTTGCCTGAGTTATCGTACTTCAATCCGTTTGGACTATGAATTGGTGGTATAACAATTTTGTTTCCTGAAGTACTTTGTCTTGCGCCAATAACTATTATCCCCAGGCTCCATGCTGTGTATGAATTCGCCCCATCTCTCATTGCGAAACTGCGCGATCCGACCACTGATATCATTTGTCAGCCGGTTTACTTCCGTTTTAATGTTAGGATCACCCGTATTCCTAGCTCTCCTCCGCATTCTATTCCCGCTCATTATGAGATCTTTTATATCTCTTGGGAGTTCGTAAGGGTTATTCCCCTTTTGTCGGAGTTTGAATCGTGTTGTCCCCTTTTGCCTGCTTGATTTTGGCTGTCAGAGTCTCTATTGCTCTGTTTATGTCACTGGCGATTTCTAGTGTTTCACTTAGATGAATTGAAACGCGTTGGTAAGTTTTAACAAGGTTTATTTCGATTCGTTGTCTTTGAATTAAAAAATCAGACTGCTAGAATATTTCAAGAAATACAAATCTAGTTGATTAAGAACATGCTGATTAAGATACCAAGACCAAGAGAACGATTTCGTATTGAATTTCATTTGAAAACAAAGCTCAGCGGATGTTGATTAAGCAAAACAAGCGACTTATTGAGATGCTAGAAACTACATTGTTGTCATCTCCAAATGAGACGATAAAATTATAAGTGGTTGCAACATTGTTACATTGGAATTATTTGAATGGGAAATTGCAACAAAGTTGCAATTTGTTGCAAATTTAAATGGTAAATATTGCTGGCGTAACTTTTCTTTATATTGTTCATTCGCCATTGCGTCACGGAAGGCTTGCCAGTTAGTTTTCTTCTTTGTTCGAAGAGGCTCATCTATATATATGTCTTCTATGACAAAGAGTACCGGCTTGTGGTCAGATGAGAGTTCATCGAGGACAGTCAGTCGTAGATTCTGGTAGAAATTATGTGAGAGACCAATATCTAGGACATGACTATGAACTGGGCCTAAATGTGTGGGTTCATCTGGGAGATGCAGGCTTATACCTTTTTCCGTGATGAATCTTTGTAGCTCGATTCCGGCTTGATTGCTTCTCACGTCTCCCCATTGGCGGTGATGTGCATTTAGGTCTCCTGCTAGAAAAACAGGGCCTTCATCTTCAAACAGCCTACTAAGATCCGTGCTAAAATTGGTGTTCCTAGGGGGAATGTACGCAGAAACCACTATGAATTCAAAAGAATCAGTGTGCACCTTAATGACGGTCGCTTCCATCTGTTGTAGGGTAGGAGTTTGAATGTGGTGGTGGTTTATGCCCTTTCTCACCAGGATTGCAGTGCCTCCACCTCTACCTGACAATCTATCACTACGGTATAGATTGTAGTTAGAGATGTGGAGGCGATCAGCTGGTTTTAAAAATTTTTCCTGGATGAGCATGATGTCACCCTATAATCATAAAGGAATTGCATCAGCTCTCCAGTTTTGCTGATGATGGAATTTGCATTCCAAGTGACAACGGTCATATGGTTGTGAAGCGACATTAATTATGTTTATTAGTTTTTGGGTTAGGGAATGTCGCGAGCATCCCCTGCACCATCTTCTCCATCTGTTCATGCACAATAGTTAATCTAACACATTCCAAATTAATACTCAAAACTTGTCTTGAACTATGAACTTTATTTGTATTCGATAAATTTTACTTTCTCTAATTACACTTGTTTCTAATGATCAATTCACTTGCTTCTAACGATCAATTAACTTGCTTCTAACTATCAATTCACTTGCTTCTTCCTTTTCGTGGGACACGTTAAGACCAAAAAACTGAGAGTGAACCATGTGTTCCTTCTTATTTTATCATCGAGAAAATTGCGGTAAATTTCCAAGTACCGATATAACATTACGTTTCCCAACTATGACAAATGTACATTACAAATTCAACATCAAAATTTTACTTTTAAATATAGCATTAACATGACAGCGATCAGCCGGTTGGAATTCATCTCACTCTGGTACAGCTGATGCTGTTGACAATAATGGAGTGACAATTATTGACAAGTATCGTTCATTATTAAGTTCGATATTTATTAAATTCAAGCTCCGTTTTCCTTTTAGGTCGAGTCGCAACACCATCATATCCTTCATCATACTCTGGAATTGTTCTTGCATGCTACAAAACATCTGAGTCATGATAGCCGGTTGTGGGATGTTGGGCAGGGTATGCGCCGCTCTGGGTTGTGTGTTATTTTTGGGTTGGGTTATGGGCTTGGATGTCATAGGGATCTGGGGTGGGGGACTGGATGTTTGCTGTCGTCACCTGTGCAAACGTCTTATTTACATTCTTAGGGTTTCTCGGACGCCCCCCGCAGCTAGCCGGATGGTCACCGCTACAGTTCACACATTTGGCGCTTTCTTCGCGCAGTTTAGTGCAGTTTGAGTAGTGGTGGTCACCCTCACACTTCACGCATTTTGCCTGGACATGACAATTACTGGCGGCATGACCAAACTGCTGGCAATTGTGGCATTGCGACTGCCCACCACGTGGTCGCTGAGCCTCAACCTTGCAAATTAGCTGGCATACTGTGCGGATGTTGTATGTATCAGTCTCACTCCTCGGGAGAAGAACTTTAACTAGCTTACAAGTCCCGTTTATCAATTTGAGGAAGAAGACTTCCAGCGGGTGAAATCCCTCAACCTGCAGATCCTCCTTTATCTCTTCAGTTGTAACACCATAGAGGCATCGAATAGCTGTATTCAAATTTTTCTATTCTGGGAGAAAGTACGTGTGAAATTGTACTTTCTCATCCGTAAGGTATTTCGTAACTCTACGATGGTCAAGAGGTGTAGCGGGAATCACCTGAATGCCAAGATAAACACGCTTGGCCGATTCGTAGCTAATTTTAAGGTCCTTAAGGGACCTGGTTATATGGGTCCACTTATGTGGTTCCCTGATTATGACAGGGACCGTAGTCAGGCTTTGTCTTTGTTGTGGTCTTTACTGGAGTTTTTGTATTTTTCTGTGCATTTTGTGTCACCAAAGGTCTCATAGGAGCTTGTGGCCTTGGAACTGGCAGTGCTGGATACTCTTCTTCAGCCTGCATTACGCTGACCGTCGGAAGATGATCCGAGTCATCTATGTCCATTTGGTCTTCTTCTGTTGTGTCAACCTCCTCTGAGCTTGATGACACAGAAGAAACAGAACGGTTTTTTGTCTTCTTTTTGTCTGCAGTCAGTTATGGAGTCGGTGATATCGTTAGTTTTGGTTTTAGTTTTTTGTCTGGCCTGTGCTGCTTTTTTATAACTAAGCCCATTAGTTCGTTGTTTTTGGCCATCAGTTCTGCGTTTTGTTTTCGCTGTTCGGCGAGCTCTGTCTGTGTGTCTGTCAATGTCTTCATAATTTTCGTCATCTTTTCATTCATAGCTTGAACCTGTCGCACGAGTTCCGCTATTTGTTGGTCTTTGTTTGGTTCGTTTTTAGTTTTGGTTTCTTCTTCTTCCTCTTCACTCACGTCTGAAGTTTCCTCAGAGTCTGACTCTGGGATCGCTTCCTCATCTGCCATCTTAGCAACGTTGTCAGAACCTCGCGCTGGTATTTTAAGTCACTATGCGTTTATATATAATGTTAATATACCACAAACGCCGACAGCTCGGATTTGTGAATAAAGCAAAAGTCTAGTTTGAGTATTTTGTAAGGAGGAATAGCCACTCGCCTTTTGGTGAAAAGTTTCCTACCGTTTTAAATGTCTCTCTCTCTCTCTGTTTATCTGAAACACACTGTGCTTCAATGTCTCTCTCACTCCCTCACTGTGTCTGTGTTCTAGCTTTCTTAAGCTTTCAGAGCTTCTTCTTAAACTTTTTCCACAGGTTTTTATTTTATGAACACCTTCACTTTCACTACCGGATGTCCCTTAACGGGAACTTCCACTTGTCTCAAATATCTGTTATTCAATTCGTGAATCTCCGTTACTAAACTGTACACTTCACCGTATATGCACAACGGGAAAAATACTACCGCATTCACAGCTCAAATTCAAAAATACGTCTAACACGCTCGAAGGAACAATATCGTCTGTTACATTCCATTCTGGGCCCTTAGCATTATTTATACTAAAGATTACATTTTTCGATGTGACACTGCATGCTTGTATGCATGCATGCCTGATAATATAATTTTGATCTTTGTCCTATAGATAGTTAATGATGTTGTGGTAGCTGATAATTAGTTGTTTGTTCTTATACAATATGTTACGTCTGGATAGCGCAACCTTAAAATCGGTAGGACCACTGTCTATGAGTGTGTCAGACCGGCACTTTCACCAGCTGCACACACAGTCGCACTACCTTGAATATTTCCCAATGGAGGCGGCTCAGCACTTTCGCCAACTGCACTTAACTTCCCGAATTCAAGGGTGGCAAATCGGCACTTTAACCAATTTGTCCGGAGCTACCAAGCTCACGTTAGCAGATCAGCACTTTAACCAATTTGCTTTACCAATTCAAAAACTTCTTTCTGACTGCACACAAGAACCTTATTGCGGTTTCTTAAATAAGAAATTTACATATTCAAACTGCTGACCAGCAATAATTGTTCACGCGCTTGAACGTTGTTATCGCGCGCGAGCAATGATTGCTGTTTACATTTCAGCATTTTTTCCGACCAGTGTAACAATGTTGCTCATATATCTTAAATTAATGCTGAAGCGACAAATTCCAAGACGACAACAAAGTAAAATTTTAATGACTGAATCTTGCGATATGAATTTGAATTGAGTGAAATGGAATACTGAATTTAGATGAATTTAAGTTGAATTGTATAGCAATTGATTTGAATGAAATGGAATACTGAATTATGGAATTGAATTAGATGGATTTAAGTTGAATTGTATAGCAATGATCAATTAAAATATTGAAATGCATGCAATGGGAATGGTTTATCGTAAAGGTGCCATGAAATTCGAATTTCTCTGATTTAATTAATCCTAAATGATGACTTAACCTAATATATAGTTTACGCTGCATTGAGTAGTGCGTTGCTTGTTCGGGTTCGAACATCTTCCCCCGCGTTGACGAAGTGATGCACTCTATGATGCACTCTTGCACTCTATTCTCGAATATTCCGCTCCTTACTGTCATTAATTGGTATAGTTGAAAGAAATTCTGCCCCGTAACGGGTAATTGTGCGGATTTTGTCAAATGTTCTCTTATTTGGATAACCTCTTTTGTTAATTGGCTTGGTGAGAGAAGCTGCGGACTAATCTTGCCATGATTGGTATCAGATAATACTGCGAGGATAGATGCTTCAAAGAATTGAATGTTGGTGGTGACAATAATAAGCTGTAAAGCCATCATAGAAAAGGCCTGGAAGATTTTCGTGTGATATGAATCGCTAGTTGCGGCGTTAATGCTTCCTGTAATGATCTGCAGTTGTTCTGTGATTTCGGTAAATCTATGGTTCATGGCTTCATTGTTTCGTTTAACTATATTGATTGTTGCATCAAGTACTGATGTTTGATTCTTTAGTAAATACAAAAGATGGTTTTCATTTGCCTTAACGTTATTAATTGTTCTTGACATCTCCCTGGCGTATTCGGAATCAAGTACCCCAAACAAAGAATTTGCAACATTACCAATAACATCAAACGCACCCCTCCGAGTTCGAGGGTTCGACAATAATATGCTAGACGTTATGATTTCATTCCTGACCATTTCTATTTGGTTGACGATAGTTAAGCAGCTGTTATTACCTTGCATTTTATTACATAGCCATGTCAGGGTATCTGTTCCATTCTGCAACATATTGAGCCCTTCCCGAATCGGAGTCAAATCATAATAGGCCAAGATATTCCAATCAGTGGTGATTCGTTGTAAGGAGTCTATGTGGTCGTAGTGGATTCCTGGCCGCCCGATGAGTTTTGTAATTTTTATGGGACTGGTTGTGACAAGAGGGAGGATTAGTAACATAGTAAGCAATACGTTTGTCTTGGAAATTTTTTGTTTCTTCTTCGGAGTAGGGCCGATGTTCTCAGCAGGATTTCTATCGACACTCGTGGTTCGAGAAGTTGACGCACCTGAATCGTATTGTGTGTCTTTGCTTGTGGAGACAACAGGATTTCGATCGATGCTCGTGGCTCGGGAGGTTGACGCACCTGAATCGGATTGAGTATCTCTGCTTGTGGAGGCAACAGGATTTCGATCGATGAGTGTTTCTGGCTGTTCCATTGGTAATGGCGCTAAGCATTGGATAGGTCTTTTATAAATGCCATTTTTTGTCTTCACATCCGCTACTCTGACCTTTCCATCACTGCCTGGATAGGTTTTTATAATTCTCCCAAGTGGCCATTGCAAGGGTGCAACGTTGTCTTCCTTTATGATGACCATCATTCCTTCCTTTGCGTTAGAAGACTGTTCCTTCCATTTGTTCCGATACTGTAGCTCGTTCAGATATTCTTTTGACCATCGTAGCCAAAACTCATTCTTTAACTGTTTCACTAACCTCCATCTGGTTAAAAGAGATGAAGAAGATGCTGCCCGTGTGCTACCTGGGTGTGCGGTTAACGGTTCGCCAATTATAAAATGACCCGGTGTAAGCGCTGTTAGATCATTTGGGTCAGATGACATTGGAATAATTGGCCTTGAATTCAGAATAGCTTCGATTTGTACGACCACTGTTTCAAGCTCCTCATATGTTAATGACATTGCTCCAATGCCCCTCACCAGTAGATATTTCGCCGATTTAACTGCCGCCTCCCATAATCCTCCGAAATGAGGAGCCTTCGGGGGTATGAAGTGGAATTCAATGCCTTTGTTAGCGCATGAGTTTTTAATGTCACCCTGTGCCTGAGAACTGTAGATACTTTTTTTTATTTCTTCTAATTTGTTATGGGCACCCACAAAATTTGTTGCGTTGTCGCAATACAGATTTTGGCAGCGTCCTCTTCTTGCAATGAATCGATTTAAGGCTCCAATAAATGCATCCGTTGTTAAGTCACTGACTAGCTCTAAATGCACTGCCTTTGTGGCGAAGCAGCAGAAAACTGCAATATATGCCTTACATGGTCTTTTGCCCCGAATTTTATAGTGAATCCAAATGGGTCCACAGAAATCAACTCCCGCGTTAAAAAATGGTCTTGCGGAACGAACCCGGTCATGAGGTAAATTACCCATAATTTGTTTAAACATCTTTGGTCGAGCCCTTGTACAGCGAATACATTGCTGAACAATAGATCTAGCCATCACTTTACCCTTAATTGGCCAAAATCGTTGTCTTGTGTTATAGAGTAACGACTGTGATGCGCAATGCAAATGTTCTTCATGGATTTTTACCATTAGCATTTTTACGATTGGATCGTTATATGGCAACAGCATTGGATATTTTGCATCGTATGGTAGACTGGCTTCTTTTATCCGACCTCCAACCCTAATGATACCTTTATCATCAAGAAATGGTGTTAGTCCTTTTATTGCACTGTCTACTAGCTGGCGTTCTGTTTTAAGAAGTTGGATCTCTTCGGTGAAATCACTTCTTTGGACTGCTTTCACTATTGTCTGAAGAGCATGTTCTAATTCTTCTGTTGTTAAGTGGACCTTCACTGATGAACCACCTGGTGGTATGTATACCTTTGATTTTTTGCCACGGAGACTATTTATAAATCTGAGGATATATCCAACAATGCGTTGTAATTTCTTGAATGAATTTCCGTGGTTTATTTTGTATATATCGGTGAAATCATCAATTATTGTAGACAGTACGTGTTTTGCTCGTTTTAACTCTAGTTGGTCGGTATTCTCGGGTCTCGTGTGTCTATTTTCTGGCCAACTGGATTCTTCCCCATATAAGAAGTATGGACCATAGAACCATAGTGTGTTGTTGCAGAGCTCTGATGGTTCGATTCCTCTTGACAATAAGTCAGCTGGATTGTGTTTGCTAGCTACGTGTCTCCATTGTGACCTAACTGTGAGCTCTTGAATTTTACTGATACGATGAGCGATAAAGATTTCGAAGTTACAAGGCTCTGAGTTTATCCAATGTAATACGATATTTGAGTCTGTCCAGAGGTATGTTGTTTGATTTGAATACTCAAGATCTTTGTGAATTCTGCTCGTCAACTTTGCTCCTATTTCTGCAGCACATAGTTCTAATCGTGGTATCGTTAAAGTTTTCAATGGAGCCACCCGCGACTTTGAGCACAGCAATTGAACTGAAATTGTCCCATCCTCATTTTTAGTTCGAATGTAGGCAGCTGTCCCATACGCCTTTTCCGAGGCATCTGTAAAAATGTGTAATTGCATACTTCTCGACTTTTTGTGGTTTGCAATATGTCTTGGGATTTTGATCTTGTTTAGTTCATTTAAACTCGTTCGGAATGAGTTCCAGCGTGCTTGTAAATATTCTGGCAATGCCTCATCCCACGAAAGCTCCAGCCTCCATAGCTGTTGTACGAATAATTTTGCTTTAACCAATACGGGTGCTACCAATCCTAAAGGGTCGAACGTACGTGCGAGATCTGAACTTACGTGTCTCTTCGTAATTCTTGCCTGGTTTGAGAATTTTGATGTTTTGATACTAAATTGATCAGATTTTGGCAGCCACATGATACCCAGAGTTTTAATGTAGTTGTTGGCGTTGTTATCCAGGTCCAGGTTAACTTCTATATCCGCGGGAGGTATTCCAGCAAGTAACTGCGGATGATTTGCACACCACTTGCGCAGTTTGAAGCCTGCTGAATTTAATAATTGTGTGAGTTCTCGTTGAATATCAATTGCGGTCAGTAGACTGTCAGATCCAACCAAACCATCATCCATATAGAATTCTTTTTCTAAAGCTTTTGCGCCTAATGGGAATGTATTTCGCTTTTTTGTGGCTAATGTCTGTAAACATTTGGTTGCTAAATATGGCGCTGATCGTGTTCCATATGTTACAGTCGTTAGCTTAAAGAATTTTAATCTGTCTTCGGGGTTTTCTCTCCAAATGATTATTTGATATCGTTCATCTTCTGGATGTATTTGGATCTGTCTATACATCTTCTCTATGTCGGTTGTAAATACAAACCTTGACATTCTGAATCGTAACAATATTGTCCACAATTCACTTTGGACTACTGGGCCATTGTACGTGATATCGTTGAGAGATATTCCGTTTGATGTTTTGGCGGACGCATCGAATACTACTCTCAGTTTGGTGGTGCTGCTTTCTGGGCGAAGAATATAGTGGTGTGGAATAATATAATGTGGGTTGGGTATCTTGTTTTTAGCAATTTCATTCATATGCCCCAGCGCTTCATATTCCCTCATGAAATCAATGTACATTTTCCTCACAATTTCATTTTTTTTAAGCCTTTTCTCGAGTGATGTGAATCGATTCTTTGCCATGTTCATTGATTCTCCTAAACTTTCGGGTTGATCTTTGAATGGTATCTTGACCATAAAGCGTCCATCACTGTTACAGTGTACATGCTCTGCAAAAAATTTCTCACATTTTTCTTCATCCTTACTTATTTGATATGGACTTGCTGTTGACGTTTCGTCTAATTTCCAAAATTTTGTGAGAAGTTTATCTAATTGCTCTTCGTCTGCACTAAATATTCCACAGGTTGATAAGTCTGTGTCGTCGTTCTCAATTTTGCCACAGCATATCCATCCAAATACTGTGTTCTGTAGTATTGGTAGGTTATTTGCAATTTCTATTTTTTCCGCTAATAAAAGACTATTGTAAAATTCCGCTCCGATCAGAACGTCAATCTGACCTGGTTCCTGGAATTTGGGATCGGCTAAAATAACGTCGTGTGGAATTGACCAGTTTTGGATATCTACTTGATGTGTTGGCTGTGCAGCTATAATTTGTGGTAACACAAATGCTTTGAAGGGCGCTTCAAACTTATTGACCCGTGATTCAATTTTTGTTCTAACGGAATATTGAGTGTAGTGTTTACTCTTGCCAATTCCTTGTATACACGTTGATGATGGCTCAAAATGGAGCTGTAACTGCTTTGCTAGTTTTTCAGTGATTAAGTTGAGCTGTGACCCTGAATCCAATACAGCTCTGCATTCAATCATTTTTCCATTCGCTGCTTTTATTTTAATTCTTGCTGTTCCCAATAAAACATATGACTCTCCTTGTGGCCTTGAAGACAGCAATGTTATGGGCTGTGTGGTTACTGATTGTGTGGTTACTTTTGGATCGGAATTTTCTTTAATACGTATTTCTTTTGTTTCTATGTGTAATAGTGAATTGTGTTTCTTATTGCATTTTGTGCAGTTTCGGCTTCTGCATGCATCACTTCTATGTCCACTCCTAAGACAATTGGTGCACAGATTTAGTCGCCTAACTGTTTGATATCTCTCTTTTGTGCTCTGCTGTAGAAATGTTTTGCAGGCGAATGGAAAATGACTTCCATTTTTACATATGTTGCATTTGACTGATAATGTGGTGATGCCAATAGATTTGCCTTGCTGATTTTTTTCTTTCCGATTGACAGCTTCTAATGTTTGAAATCTGTTCTCTAAAAATGTAAGAAAATCTCCTACTGTTTGCACTTCTTTTGGATTTACGATTGCTTGCTCGTACATTGTATGTGTGAGTTTATCTAGCTTTGGCAATAATATGTTGATTATCAGTGGTCCCCATGATAATGTGTCAACGCCCATGTTTTTCAAGGCGAGTAGCCCTTCCATCGTAATATCGAGCAACTGCTTAATTGCTCCAGCTGATGGAGTTCAATGGCTGGTTGATTTAGAATTTTATTGATGATCGTTGCTATAATTATTCTTTTGTTGCAATATCTGTCTTCTAAGCGTTTCCAAGCAATTTCATAATTATCCTGGCTTATGAGTAGATGACGAACCAGTTTTTCTGCTTCACCAGATACACTTGTTTTTAAATACCACATTTTTTGTGTATCTGATATGTTTTGTTTGTGTATCATTTCATTAAACAAATCGTAAAATTGATACCACTTCTCGTAATCCCCATCGAACTTCGGGATTGTTATCTTCGGAAGGCATACTGATTTATTTACTTGCTCATTGATAGTTGTGCCGTGTTGCATTTCTGACGCTATAATTTTTTCATTTAGCTCAATGACTTTCATCTGCACAATTTCTTCCAACTCCAAATAATCCTCACTTAACTTTTTATCCTCTTCGAAAGCAGCAGCTTCCAGATCATTCCACAACTTCGTGAGCCTGTTAATCTTCACTTCGTAGTAAGATTTTGTTTGGAAGTCCGCACTGTCTTCCAGTTTGGTCAAAAAACGTCGTAACGCTGTACTGATTGTACTTTGTTTTGAAATTTGCTGCTGCAAATTATTGACCATACTAGAAGCTGCATTTACGGCGCTGCTAGGATTTTTGGGAATGGCTCCCGTTTGAATTCTCAATTCTGTTTCTTGGAGTTTCAATCTTTCTTCCTCCAATCTCTTTATAGTGGATCCAACTAATTGCGAAATTTGCTGATAAAAATTTTTTTCAAAGTACTCATCGGACGGATCTAACTCTGCCGACTCTTTGATGAGTTTATCATTTGTTTGCATTTTTTTCCACAATTCGCTCAAATCCTTGATTCTATTGTCATAATAACTCAATTTTTGTTTTCTTTCCATAGAGTCTTTCTTATAATTGGCAATGAGCCGTTGTATTTCATCGCCCAGGCGCTGTTGCTCATTGCGAAGATGCTCCATGATTGCAAACTATTTGTGTTCTTTGTCTGGGGGTCACCAAATGTTACGTCTGGATAGCGCAACCCTAAAATCGGTAGGACCACTGTCTATGAGTGTGTCAGACCGGCACTTTCACCAGCTGCACACACAGTCGCACTACCTTGAATATTTCCCAATGGAGGCGGCTCAGCACTTTCGCCAACTGCACTTAACTTCCCGAATTCAAGGGTGGCAAATCGGCACTTTAACCAATTTGTCCGGAGCTACCAAGCTCACGTTAGCAGATCAGCACTTTAACCAATTTGCTTTACCAAGTTCACGTTTAGCAGATCAGCACTTTAACCAATTTGCTTTACCAATTCAAAAACTTCTTTCTGACTGCACACAAGAACTTTATTGCGGTTTCTTAAATAAGAAATTTACATATTCAAACTGCTGACCAGCAATAATTGTTCACGCGCTTGAACGTTGTTATCGCGCGCGAGCAATGATTGCTGTTTACATTTCAGCATTTTTTCCGACCAATGTAACAATGTTGCTCATATATCTTAAATTAATGCTGAAGCGACGAATTCCAAGACGGCAACAAAGTAAAATTTTAATGACTGAATCTTGCGATATGAATTTGAATTGAGTGAAATGGAATACTGAATTTAGATGAATTTAAGTTGAATTGTATAGCAATTGATTTGAATGAAATGGAATACTGAATTATGGAATTGAATTAGATGGATTTAAGTTGAATTGTATAGCAATGATCAATTAAAATATTGAAATGCATGCAATGGGAATGGTTTATCGTAAAGGTGCCATGAAATTCGAATTTCTCTGATTTAATTAATCCTAAATGATGACTTAACCTAATATATAGTTTACGCTGCATTGAGTAGTGCGTTGCTTGTTCGGGTTCGAACACAATACATTCTGTTATGTACAATACAATGTTCTTACAATACAATGTTTTTACAATAGATAGATAGATAAAGAAATACGTTCCTTAACTCGCGGCAGTATTCCCTACGATCAACGTTTGAAATTTCCGCACTTTTACCGCATCCGCACACACATTCGACTCTTAATATTTCTTTTGAGCACATTTTTGCTGATTTGCAAAACTTTCAGAATATCACTAGCTTGAAAATGACATTAAGGCATTGCAATGTATGATAGGGATCACAAAGTCAAACCGCACTATCGAAAGTGTTCAAATCGTATTCCTCGGCCCGGCCGATCTTTTCCATGGCCTGAAATCGACTGCCACGAGCTCTCGCTTGCAATGCCGCAGCTTACGATTTCAAAGACATCAAACAGCTACCTAGCGGTAAATGTTGTATGTTTTCGTGTACATCGCTCGTACTTTTGCCCTTGAGACTTGATATTTCTCGAGCAAAAGTAAGGACCGCGTTTCCCAGTGGGGAATCGTGTAGGATGCTACACATCAACAGGAGCAATTTTTAAAAAAATAGAAGTGCCCCGGGAGCAGTGTACCCTAGAAATGGCCATGAAGGCCCCTCGTCCGCATAAGCGGAGCACACTGTAGTCCACCCCGACAGATGCTGGTTTGCCGCTTTGCTAGCTCTACGCGGCTGATGCGGGTCATGAACCCCCAACCCCAACAGTAAAAAGTTTAGAGATGTTATCGTTAACCGTTGAGCCGCGATCAATAGGGATACCAACAATATCAATTGAATTCTTTAGCATTGGCTGTTCAAAATAATTAATTTTAGTTTCTTAATTACAAACTGTTTTTTCCAAAATATTGTTTCTCTCCTCTAAACGGCTTACTGAGCATCCGAATTTATTTGCTGCAGTTTCAAAATTTCTTTGAATAAAATTTTCATCGTCACTTCAGCTTGAACATAGGTGTTCGATTTCGACGGCATACTGCTAACGCAGCGATCGGGGAACTTTTTTAACCATTACCCCAAAATATTTTTGCGTAAGTCGATATTACCCCCCCTTAAATCTCAAAAGAAAAAAAACAATGTAAATTTTAAATAAACATTATTTATTGAATTAATTTACATTTACATATTTATAAAAAAAAGTTACATGGAAATAGTAAGTATGTAATAGACAAACAAAATAAAAGTAATTTGAAACAAACAGAAATTCATTGAAAACTTTCCCCATTTAGGTTTTGGAAAAATGATGTTGCTTCATGTTTGATATAATTACTTCAAAATTGGGACTTTTTGATGTAAGAGCAATTTGAGTACAGTCATCGGCGTTTAATCGATTTCTGTTTTTCGTTTTTATGTTCATTAGAGTGGAAAAGCCTTGTTCACAAAGGTAGGTTGTTGCAAATGGCAGCAACTTTTTTACCGCTTCCTCGTGTGCAAATTTGAAAGCCTTTGCAGCATTTGACAACCAAAAAGACGACAGATTTGCTTTGGTCTCAAATTGAATACGTGCTTCAATATTGGATCGAATTTCAAGAATTGCGTCTGCCAAACCTGGAGGTTCTTCTGGTATGTTAGTAATTTCACATTTAAAAGGATCTACAACCCAATTCACAGTATGTACATCAAGATCTGGAAAATAGTCAGAGAACCGTTCTCTGAGTTTGATAAGATGTTTTATAACTGTATCCTTGATGTCATCAAAAGTAATATTTTTAGAGTCTTCCAAAAACAAATCTAGCTTTGAAAAAGAAGCAATCTTGTTCTGTTCTGCTTTATTTCTCCAATATTGAAGCTTTAATCCAAACGCTGATAGTATTTCTCTGGCTGAAATGATATTAATATGTTTTCCTTGCAATTCTTTGTTCAATATATTTATATTCTCAAAAATGTCAGCTAAATATGCGAGATATGCAACCCATGAGGGGTTTTTAAACTTATCTTCGAGAATATTCTTTTGTTCAAACATAAAAGTTTCGAGTTCAGTTTTAAGAGCCCACACTCGATTTAGAACATTTCCGCGAGAGAGCCACCTTACTTCTGTATAATAATGTAGATCCGTATATTCCGCTTCACCGTCCTGACATAATTCACGAAATAGCCGCGTGTTTAGTGCATGTCCTTTGATAATATTAACAATCTTGATGACATCATGCATAACGGCTTCCAGTGTAGGTTCCAAATATTTCACAAGAAGTGCCTGGCGATAGATCATACAGTGAATAACTTCAATATTTGGATTATTTTTTTTCACCAAAGCCGAAAAACCATTAATATGACCCAACATAGCTGGAGATCCATCAACAGACACAGCAATACAGTTTTCCCACTTTGAATTAATGCTTTCAGCATTAAAGTATTCATTTACCTTATTATACACATCAATTCCACGAGATCTCAACTCGAGAGGAGGACAGAACAACAATTCCTCTTCAATTGCATGTGTACCTTTGTAGCGAACATATACCATTAGCTGTGAATTGCTACTAACATCTGTAGTCTCATCAAGCTGAATAGCAAAATATTTAGCCTGTTTTAGTGAGAAAATAACCTGTTCCTTTACATTTTCTGCTAAGATGGAAATCCTTTCTTCTACAATTCTTGCAGACAAGGGCACTGAATTCAGTTTTTTCGCCTCTTTCTGACCACACATGATCTCTGTCATTTTCACAGCTGCTGGTTTAATCAAATCTTCACCAATAGTGTATGGTTTCTTGTTTTGGGCAATCAACCAGGCTACTTCAAAGCTAGCCTTTGATGCTGAACGCCGATCAAAAGTACCTAACCAGTTGCTGTCCAATTTTTGTCTTTTAACAGACATTTCTAAATTTACAAAGTATTCTCGCGGTTTAGATGACAGATGTGGATGCAAATTATCCAAATGTTTCTTCAATTGACTTTTTTTGAAAGATTCTGAAGTCAGTATTTTCAAACATACAACACACTGTGGTTTCATCATACCTTTGTCTTCTATTTGTGTAAAACCATAATTAAGGAATTCTTCTTGGTATGTTCTTTTCCTCCATCTGAATGGTGACAGAAACAGTGGTTGAAAAACACTTACATTAAATTAAATTTTCAAATCGCGCTTACCTTGATAGTTGAAATTTATGACGAAATGATGTGTCTCGTCAGTAATTTGCACACAATCTAACGATGCGTCGGAAACCCGTGCATAACTGACCGTTGAGTACTAAGTTTAAACATTACAACGTACGCAGCGACTCTAGTGATTGATGCAAGAAACACCGTAACACAAGCACGCATACACATACAAAACGCGCGTCTCTTGCTTATCATGCACACACCAAACGAAAAACTTGACTTCAACCCGAATTAGCGGCCCGGCCAGTATATCGCGCTGAATTGTTTAAGTTTGTAAAAATACTAACACGTTTATGAAATAGCAATAGAAATATTAGAAAAATTTCCCTATTACCCAAAAAAATTTCATTTTTACCCCATTTGGGGTAATTTACCCCGGTTCCCCGACCGCTGTGCTAACGGATGTATTCAATGTCGAAGGCACACTGCTGGCGGATGGAACTGGTCTGGAAGCGATGTTGGTCGAGCAATCAACGGATGCCGAGGCAGCTAGCGGACTCACTGCATTATCATGAAGCATTGAATCTCTACGACGGTTCACACAGCAACTACACTTATATTTCTGTTCCAAAAATGTTGTTTGAGTGGGGAATACCTCAAGCATTATAATTATCATTATTTGTTGGTAATACGCACTACGTGAATCAACATTAATAAGCACTTTTGCTAGCTAATGTAAAGTGTACATTAACATCCAACCCAATATACTTAATAAGAAGTACATCAGAAAACAACTTAAATATTCTTATTCTTCAAGTGTTTGTCCCACTGGTTAATATTACATATGACATATAATTAGTAATGTTAGTCTTCGAACGAAATAGAAGGCCTATCAATCAATAAAGGAACCAACACTAAAAACTCTAGCGCACCTGAACCGCTAGAAACACTAATGTTCGAAGAACAGTAGAAGAATCGTGCAGGTTTTGAGTGCATATTCCACCACATGTGCTGCTTATTACGGCCGAACTGTTTCAAATGCCACGTTTTACTTTCGTCTTAAGAATGCATTATAACTCATATGGTGCAAGGTTTCAGATATTACCACTGGCATGAATTTCAACGTTTATGAGAGCAAAACACGGGTTAATTATATTCGTTATCAGTTGCTTATTTCACATAATTTTGAAAGCAGCATCTCATATAACATCAATGAAGAAAATGCTCAGTGCCTGCAGCACTGTAACTGAAGTTGGTGTTTGGGGCTGCGATCCGAAAAATTTGCAGAACTTTGCGAATTGTAACATCGGTTATATATTTTCATTGTAAATGTTTCCGGTATGTATACTAACTGTAAGCATTTATTGATACAAAAGTAGCACAACCGACTCGTGCTGGCAACCTTTCGCCAGTATCAAATCCAAGAATATATCAAATCTGCTTCACGTTGTTTAATTACATTCGAAGTTATAGGAGTATAAAGAAATTTAGGGTTACCTGCAGCGAGTTTTTTCAAATGATCGAAAGCTTAATATTTGCTGTTTATTGTCACTACAATATCATTACCATTTGAAAATTCTACGATAAAACCGCTTAATAAAGATATTGCAATTAAACACAAAACCAACAATAGCTGGCAACCCTATCGTGTCTTTTCAACCAAATTTGGCCTGAATAATGTTTATGACAGGTTTCATTAATTGTATGAAATTCGTATTGATTTCATGACTGCACTGGAAGTTATAGTACAAAAAGTTTTATTTTCCTGAGCGAATTTTCAAAACCAAAGACACAAAAATTACCATAGCAGGTAGCACCAATCAAATTTTTCAACCAAATTTCCACCAAACAGAGATTAGAGTTAGGTTTAGCTTCTGTGTCAATTTCATGAAAATCTGGTAACTTATTCACATTTCATAGGGCAAAAAGCAGTTTTTTTTCTTTGTAATTTTTCAAGATGGCACCACTGGCACAGAGTTGCCCACAATTCAAAATCGCTTCTATCAAATCTGGTCTTACTTAAGTCCAATGCATTCTGTAAATTTTAGCTGTATCTGATTATTGGTTCGTGAGTTTCCGTGAACAGAAGTTTTTGATGCTAAAAATATAGGTTAACTGGGAGAGGGTTACCGTTCTTGTCCGACATGAAATTTCCAAAGTTTTATTTTGAACGTGTAGATAAAACATAAGATTTATATACAGATTGGTTTTATTGTAAGAAACGGACATTTTTTTGAATATTCGATGGTTTGAATGTTTTTACTTCCAAATTTTTTTTTTCAAAATGAAGACACCAAAATTATCATAGCTGGCAGCTCCAATCGAATTTTTCGACCAAATTTCTACCAAACGTGGCTTAAAGTAAGGTCCAGCAATTGTGTAAGTTTCGTCAAAATCGAACGATTCAATCAGAATTTATAGGGCTAAAAACAGTTATCTTTTTTAGTGGTTTTTCAAGATGGCACCACTGGCACAGAATTGCCCGCATTTCAAAATCACTTCTATCAGACCTGGTCCTATTTAAGGTCAATACATGCTGTGAATTTCAAATAATTCTGCCCATCGGATCGTGAGTTTCCGTGAACAGAAGTTTTTTATGCTAAAAATATAGGTAAATTGGGCAAGGGTTGCCAGGCGTGCCCGTTATACCATATCTTTTTTTTTTTTTTGGTTATGTAAACAAAGCACAAGATTTACATATGAAAGGCTTATTTTTGAAGAAACTGCATTTTTTCAAGAGAGACGATGATTTGGAGGTTTTCACTTTCAGTGCCTGCCCTAGCTACAGGGTTGCCAGCACGCTCATTAAAAGCCACATTAATCTACAACTAAATAATATCAATATGTCCTGAAAATTTGGTAATGATTGAATAGCTCTGTCAAAAGTTATCGAAATTTAAAAATTTTCAAATTTTCCCGTCCTCTTTTTAGGCACCCAGCGCACACATAGGGTTAAAATATTCCAAAGCATTATCCGATTCATATGTAAAACACGTTAGAAATTTATTTTATTAACTTTATTTTTGCGAAAATCATTTGTGCACGAAATAATAGGTATATTAAAAATATCACTTAAATGCCCGCCGGCGCGAAAAGGTTTACAATAACTGACATTTAAAGAGACCTGGACCTATTCTGCATATACACCAATGTATCCTGAAAGTTTCAGCTCAATCGAATGGCGCGTTCCCGAGATTATCTCACTGAAATTTTTTGTACATATATATATATATATATAAAGAAATATGAATTTTTGGCCGAATCGATTTTAATACTAATGTTCTTCGAACATTAGTAAAAAATAACAATAGAGAACAAGTGCATTCCGAATTCTCAATCGAACCCCCGTGGGATTAATTTCAATAGGTAATTTCGAATTATCTTTTTTTATCGTAGTTTGTTGCGGAACAGCTGTGAACAGCCGCCACCACAACAGAAATTTTAGCCCGACCTGCTACCCTCGCGTGACTTTATGTGCCGGGTAGACACCGGTGTCGTGGGTGGGTGTAGCTGTGTGGTGGGTCTAGCTGTGTCACGCACAAACACTAACAGACAAGAAAAAAGGAAAAAAAACTAAGCCATAGAAAGACGGGAGCCCACCCATGACTTCACTGAACATATATCGTTTTGCTTTAATGATACATTCCTACCACGGAAGCTGTTAAAAACGAAGAAAAAATGAAAAAAAACCAAGATTTACAAAGAAAATAAAAACAAATATATTATATCATAAAAAAAAAACAATCAAGAAAAAAGAATCAAATTCAAAATTAAACATATCAGTAACAATTATTTATAATTCACTAAATAAAAATTTAAAAGTCACTTGAATTAAATCATATGCATTAAAATTCAAAAGCATATAGATGCAATTGCTAAATAAAAAAACATAACATAGAATTCTCAGCAAAAAAAAATTTTATAATAATAATAAAATTGCAATGATTTTCATAAATAATAATAATAAAAATGCATGCAAATAACTTACTTGGATCCGGACGACGGTACCGTTGCTGGGATCTTGTAAAGCCTTTCAATCTAGATATTTGATTCAAATTTAATTCACCTTTTTTTTTTCTAAGAAATTCCAATCCATCAATTTTTCACTTATTTCACAATTATTAAAGATAATAGGCGCGTTTTATTATACATCCAGAGTAGTGCAGTATATCGATTTGCACACGAAACAACAACAACATCCAGAGTACGAACACTTGTGAATTCAGTGGAGTTCGTACTCGTGCTCTCTGTGGAACGTATTTCGAAAAGTCATATCAACTGGAATAGTTGGAATTTTCAAAAATTTCCATGTCACCCTGGCAACCAGGATAAATAGTCATACATTTGAAAACGGCGTTGGTTATATGACAGCTCAAATTTTGAAATGACAACTGTCTGACAGAAAAAAACTCGCGTGCTACTCTGGATCGTTTTATTATGCATCCAGGATACCTACTACACTCTGGATGAAAATAAAACGCAGCTTATGTAGCATCGCAAAAATATAAACATTAATTGAATATTTTCTGGTCTTTTGACTTAGTGTTCAAAACTAACTGACATTTATTTTTTTATAATTGCGTACGGCACTTCCATTCAATTAGATTCGGTGACCTGACAATACTTGTTGAAGAGGCAATTGAGAATATGCAGCAATCCTTCTTGCTTCTACAGATAATCGATATGCCTTTTTGTTATCATATCAAGTAGGCAATTATTGTAATAAGCGATGAGAAAAAAATAGATCCAGAAAAACACAAACACATTTGGTTCGTCGATAGTTTTGCTTGTTTAGGCCGACGCATCAATCCGGCGTAAATTGTACATCCGATAATTCTCTCAACAATAAAAACCGTCGTTTGACATTCCGAAAACCCTCTAATTTCACTTCAATTCAATCTCGTTACAAAGTCCGTTTTAAGTATTATCCATTGTCCAGCCTTGATTGAAACCGCCTTAAGCTTCACTGGCCAGCAGCACTCCTACAAACTCCCCCAATTTCATTTGATATTCTTGTTCACTGTCGCTGGAGCTCGAATCACTCTCGGCAAAGCTGTAACTATCTCCTGATAAGTCGAAATCATCAATCCTGAGATGTCAGCAACCAGCGATATTCCCTTCGACTCCACTTGAATTAGCGTGACACAAAATAGCTGAGAAGTCCCCAAATCCAACCACCATTGTACTGCTAGAAGCAGAATTAACTATCTTTGCGAAATCGAACAAAATTTTCAACCGAAATAGAAGCACAGTGGAAAAATTCAGGCCGTGAAAAAACTTTCGGTTAGCAGGCGAATAGGCAATGCCCTCTTCAATGCCAAAAATCTCCAACCTTCACCGTCTAGCGCCCAAAACCGAACGCCAGCTGGAATTCCCACGGCGGCAGCCAGCGCTGCCGCCGCGAATCACTCACTCCCAGTCAGCATCCGTAAGACTTGCTTCGCAAGCCGCCACGTACCGTTCTCACCTGTGCACCTGTTGCACAGCACACCAAGCAACATTTTCAGTTTCACTGGCCTGATAACGCAGCTGATTCAAGTTTCGTTGCAAATTAGCTGCGTAGCTTGGATGGCCATGCAATGCACTTGACTATCGAATGCAGCATTGGATTCGCAATATTTGTAGCTGTGTATGCGCGTGGTGGCGGCAACGCTGTTCCGTAACAAGTTCTAGTGAAAATTCCGGAAATGCCATTGGAAAACGAATGGCTTCCCAAATTACCTTCCTTGACGGTATATAACCTAAACTTGTTTGAATTCAAAGGGATTATATCGGTATCTTGACATTTTTCGAATAACATCCAGTGATTTGACAGAAAAAAAAATTAGATTAACATAATTAGTTATGAAACAATAAAAAAAAGAAGGTTGCGATGACAAGAATTTTGGTTGAAAAACATCCTTTTAACATGGTGCCTTTTTGATCAGATCTCTGGTCGCGGCCACGATCTCAAAGCGACTGCCATGAATTGTCGCTTGCGAACGCCCACTTAGAAAGTTTCGAAAACAAACTACCGCTAGTTTACGGTGTCTTGTTTGTTTGAAATGTAGCTCGTTCGTACTATTGCCCTTGAGACGGAAAAAGTAGCAAGCGCGTACACTACGCGTCGAAATATTTTGTCCAGAAATTTCAAATGAAATTTTCTGGATGCTACAATTCATATTCAATGCAGAAGATCGACATTTCAACAGAAATTTTAGTAATCGCTCAAACTTCCGAAAAACATCGCGTACTAGATAACCGACTGCCCCAACTGGGAGCTACACTTAAAGAAGTCTCGCGAATTCTTCTCGGCCCACTTCGCCCGCTTCCACTCGCACTGCGCTCCCCAACCACGATTTCGAAACGACCGCCTGTCGCCAAGACTGGACAAAGACTGTCCCGAATCCACGCGGTCTGACTTGGGATTCAAGTCGACATCACAACCGATTACGGTACATTGATTTCGCTTCGAATACCAAGCCAGGTAATGTGCGTAGATCGGACTAACTGTAACTTGTTATTTTTCAAAATCAGACAACAAGTTACAGTTAGGTTAGGTTAGGTTAAAGTGGTTGCCGGTCCACAGAGGTCTGCTGACCGGCACACATAGGCACAAAAAAGGCCCGTTATGATGCCACAAAGTTACAGTTAGTCTGATCGAAAAATATATCATATTCGAGCGCGTTACATTGTGCGTCGAAACAGTTTGTCCAGAAATTTCAATTGAAATTTTCTGGATGTTACAACTTTTTTTCAACAAACACACTCTGTTTTTGATTCCTTCGATGAAACCTGGTGGTTGCCTCATATAAATCGTTTCGCTGACACTTCCGTCCAAAAAAGACGTCTTCGCATCCAGGTCTGTTATGTTCAATTTATCCTTTGATGCACACACAATAATGTCTGAAATGTGGATTGGCGAATCACCGGCGCAAATATTTCGTTGTAATGTAAGCCATGTCATCATAATTTTTCGGTTCCATAATGTCATGTTTTCTCACACTCATTTCATCGATTAATTTTCGTGATGCAATCCCTTTTCCGATTCTTTCTGAACGTCTTGGTTGAGGTGTTTCATATATTTCGTTTTCAGATGCGTTATCGAATATCTCTACAGCATCTTCATGTGGTTCAACAACCTCAGCATTCGGTTCATCTCGGGTATATATCTCCTCCCGTGATTCCATCCTTTCTTTTAGCTACTGAATTTAAGTTGAACTCGATGCCTTTTGTTGATCTTTTATTCATTTTACAAAAAATCGCTTACAATAGTTTGCTTACCATGCCAGCTGTCAACAAATTTTACATCACGACTGATAACCAGTCTTTTGGTGTCCGGATTATAACATCGATATGCTTTCGATTTGTCGTCGCATCCCACGAAAATCATTTCAATCGATCTTTAGTCGAGTTTCTTCAGTATCTCTTCAGGAATATGGACAAAACAATTACATCCAAATATCTTTAAATGTTTTACTAACTTCTTAGTTTCAAACCATAGTTCGTAAGGAATTACGCCAGTTGCTCTTGTCGCAGTTCGATTTAAAATGTCAATCGCCGTACTCACTGCTTCGCCCCAAAATGCATTAAGTAAATCTGATTCAGTGAGCTAACATTGTGCCATTTCGACAATTGTTCTATTTTCCCGCTCATACACACCGTTTTGTTGTGGTGAGTACGGTGCCGTTTGTATTCGTTCTCGTTTGAAGAATTCCGCCCGACGTTTACCCGTATACTCTCCGCCACGATCAGACCGAATAATCTTTGGATTTCGAGTAGTTGTTTACCTGTAAATCAATTAACGAATTATCCGGTTCGACCGACCAATTGTCTTTGTTTTGGCAAATCCAAAAATATAAACTTCTTCAATTTAACACTTTATTTCTTTATCAACCTATCGCGTCGGCGGTTCGTTCAAGAGAGCGAGATTATTTTGCTTACAATATTAGCATAGTACTACTACGGCATTACCATAATGACCTTAAGGCATTACCATAGTGACATTAAGGCATTACCATAGTGGCATAATACAGATTTGTCCTTACATTAGAATGGCAAAAATGATGTTACTACTAAATAGTATACTCTACGAAAATTTGAATGCAAAACTTACATATCTAACATTACGTTTCCTTATTCTACTTGTTATAAACTCACTTAAATCTAAAATCAATCACACTAGCTTTCGTCATCTCTACAGAACCCTTAATGACATTTTCTACTTCATTTTTTATGGCAATCAATTTCGATATTGTAAAACTAGAGTAATCGTCAGTCAAAGTTACAAAATACCTTTTTCCGCCGAACGATGTCGTTTGCATTGGTCCGCATACATCTGTATCGACCAAATCTAATGGTGCCTTCGATACAGTCTCCGATTTCTTCGAAAATGGACTGCGTGTTAATTTTGCTTTACAACACGTTTCGCAGAACTCCTTTATCCCACAATCAACGATTTTTAGTCCATTAACCAGACCTTGCTCCATTTTCCATATTGCAGCTTGATCTCGATGTCCCATTTTTCGATGCCATGTATGAATACAGTTGTCATTATGATCGCCAATGATTACATTCACTGTGTCAGTTTCGTGCACAACATATGAACCAGAATCTCGACATTCAATTCCGATTTGTTGGTCCTTCAGTGACAGCACACACTGCTTTTGGTCGAACTCAGTGTCCCATCCATTGTCGATAAGTTTGCCAACTGCCAAAACAATTCCGCTTATTGTCGGACAATATAAAACTTCAGAGATAGACACGTCGTTCGTTGATCCTTATGCATTTGTGAGTTTAAACTTTCCACTTCCGATGCCTTTGACGATTTCAATTTCTCTGTTGCCAAACTCGATATGCCCCTACGTATGATTCGCCCAAAACTGTGAAGAAATGCTTCACGTGCCAACACGCTCCAGAATCCAATAACTACTGTTTTTTTGTTTCGACTAGTCGACAGTCCAGTTATGAATAGATGATCTCGGTTCCGAACTGCATTACACTTGTCCGCATCTTTTGATGAATTATCAATCTTTTCTGCCTTCCATTTCTTATAATCAACACAATTCTTACGTATGTGATTTGGCTTTGTCGCTGACTGCGACAAGGGGGAAGACAATGACGTGGCAACGGTGATAATAATGTGACGGCGACAATTATAATAAATACTTTGAAAGAATATTGTTTATTTAATATAACAAACGTACATTTATCAAATGTATTACACTATACACGTGCGTCTGGTCTTCTGACGAAATAATAATGGCCTCCTCGACTGTTTTAGTGTTGCCCCATTTAGTACTGCCCCATTGCTCACAGTGTTGAGTTATTTGTTCCTGTTTTGTACACTATATTTGCATCTGCGTGTTAGTAATGACAGATATTCAGCTATCTATCTACGATAAAATCGGTTTCGTATTTCTTGTGCTATTTTCCATTGCTTTCGAGAACACAGTGCCCTTGGATCTGTAGCGAAAATGTGGATGAGAGTTGGCCTTAGCACAACTTAGAACCAGACCGAAGTCCAGAACCAAGAGTGCTAAGGTCAATAAGTGGAATGGCTAATGCCATTCAAGAGGCAAAACAAAAAAAAAGAATTGCCCCGAGAGCAGGGTGCCCTAGAAATGGCCGTAAAGGCCCCTTGTCCGCATTAGCGGAGCATCCTTTAACCAACCCCGACGGATGCTGGGGTGCCGCTTTGCTAGCTCGCTGCGGCTGGGGTGGGTTCATAAAAAAATGGGGATGGTTTGCTCTCAAGAAAACGGGATGCTACGTATATTCATCCGTCATGAATTGTAGCCGCAAACTGATATGAGAACATATCCAGAGACCAAAAGGGGGCATAGTTCCGTAAAGGAAACCACCCAGGCTCTGCAACATGGGCTGACTAAGCAGACCCAGTGCTCGTGACAAAACACGGAGCCAAGACTTGAAAAATCTAAAAAAACGGGAAAAACAGGATAATGTGCTACCTCTCCTTTACAAGAAACCCGGGTGAGGCAGACAGCCCCGGGCCCCCGATAGTAGTGGAGCCCTGACCCCGATGGTCTGGGGTCCTCCACCCTCTGATACTGGCCATACTAATCCAAAAATTACAAATTCAAAAAAAATTTAATCAAAAACCAAAATTTACATCAAAGCGGAAACTACCTATGTGTGGCCAGTATCCCTCCCTTGAAAGCGCTGAAAAATTCACGACAATGCACGAACTAGTTAATCATTTTTAGGCCAGCCAGGCCTCGCGAACCTGAAAACAAAGGAAGTCTTCCCGGGCTTTCGCCCAATAAGAAGGCCAATGGGGTAAGTTTTACCAAAACATTATTATTTACTTTAAATTAAACCCCAAAACTTTTAGATTCAATACAAATCAAAGTATAATGTATTCTTTTCTTAGTTTTAGATTAGATCTAAATACAATTTATTGCGGGAGTAATTACAACAAAGAGCAGTAGCGAATGAATTAAGAATTGATGATAGCCACAAGATAAATCAGTTGCTTAATGTGAACACTAAACTTTCAGAATCGGTCTCCGAATTGCTAAGCTCATTTCAATGATTGAAGGTTTTTAACTTTTGTGAGTTCCATACAAAGCAAAAATAGCTATGAATACTTTATTGCAATTTAATGGGAAGCAAATTGTATAATGCAAGTACAAAAAAACAAAAAAAAATAATTCTTGTTGTGTTTTTTTTTTTCTCTTTCTCTTTTTTTTTTTCAATGCATCGATGATTGAACAAAAAAAATTCGTCTTTGTTTTACTCACTATTCAGCTTCCTACCAAACAGACTAGTGGAGCCGACACTCTTAGCTTTATTGGCCTTTCATGCCATCATTTAGTTAAAGAAAACATGCCTTTGCATTGCTTCGGAACCACAATCTTCGTCATTAATTACTTGATTTATATTTAAAAATTTTTTTTTTCTTTTAATGAAATAAAAAAAAACGTATCCATAAAACTAAACTCATTCATGAAAATTATTTATGGAATCACTTCCTTTTCTCGGCTTCAACTTAATTTCTGCATATTCCATTATATTCCTAATCATTCTACATATAAATCTTTATGTTACAGGTCCATTATTGGATCACGCTTTCCTAAGCCAATATACAACAATTTTAAATTATGGAATTGACTATTATGGAATTGACTATATAATTTAATATAAATTTTTGAGATTTTCGATCACTACGCTTTTCATTGTTTTGAAATTATTGGTACTATTTAAATTTTTAATTCGGTTAATTCGGTAATGTAGCTTTATTGGTAATTCTGGGTAGGTTGGAGCGTACTTGCATCTCAACTACAAGCCTCAACCAAACACGAGTGGATAAAAGTGTCCATCCAACGCATCAGCCAACGTATATTAAGTAGTATCTAATCACCACGTTACATACGAACTGCTTATAGCAACAATTGGGCACCAGGTTGCTTTAAGTGCATGTCACTTTTCTAGCTATTCGGAAAATTATTTTTGGGTGCAACCTATGCCATCGGCTCATATGCATCGCCGCGTACGCAGAATCATCCA
Organism: Nemotelus nigrinus; assembly: GCA_947369275.1. Taxonomy (NCBI): domain Eukaryota; kingdom Metazoa; phylum Arthropoda; class Insecta; order Diptera; family Stratiomyidae; genus Nemotelus; species Nemotelus nigrinus. Next base: position 40,108,884 of record OX376372.1, read on the forward strand.
TCACTGGTTGAACCTACAGTCGTGTTCGTTTGCGTTTGCCTCCAAAACTATTAACTGCCAAAAATAGTAAATGATCAATATCATACTTAGCGTTTCGGTTACTCGTTGTTTTGCTTTCTCCCAGCATCAAACGCAGATTCTGGATGTTGCATATGGCCAAATTCGTCATACCAAAGGGCTCCGACCATTACCCAGCAACCATAGAGTCGAGACAGGGGTGATCGCGTTCTTTAATTGGAACGACAACATTTCTTAGCATCGGTGGGACGTAATCCAATCGCTGACAGCGGGTTGGCCAAATTCCAACATCCGTAAGACACTTTATTTCCAGTTCACTGCACTCGCTTACGGTTTTTCTAATTTTCACCAGTTATTTTTTTTTTTTTTCACGTTGAGGAAGGCATTGTCTGGGTTTCCTTTCGTCTACTCGAACAAATTTTTCAATTGACAACGCATCACACAATTTAATTACGAGGGAAAGTTCATTTGAAAGTTTCTGGTCGGAACCAATATCTATTAATCTGACGCGTCGCAAATAAAATTTCACTCGGCGCAGGAAATTATCGAAATTTTCACTTGCAAACACCTTTTCCAACCATCTTTCGATTCGGTGCACGACGACCTCTCACTCCGTACCACAGCTGCATAATCACTCAATATGTGTAGGTAATCCTCCCGGTATGATGTTAACTGAGCCGTCACTAATTGTACGTTTGATCGACACAGATTTTTTTTACCGTTGACTTCCGATCTCGATCCTATTTCCACTTAATCACAGACAGGTTATATCTTGCATCAGCAAAAATCATGTTCCGAGCTTAAGAAAAACGATCTTACTTGACAGACACAACTAAAATTTTCGCCAAAGTCAAATTCACGAGCCGCATGGCTTTCGAGCCGAAAAATTCCCTCCGAGTCACAAAAATTCAAATCAAAATTGCTTTCGATGGCCGACGACTCGTTCCGCCGCGACGTCTGGCCTCTGCCACAAATTGGATCCGACTCTCCTTCAGAACTCTGTCACGTGCAACACCAGTCGATTTCACAGGTATTTTTCACTTTTGCGCCGGTTAATTAACTCCGGTAACACACTGAATAAATGGTCAATGCAAACATTTAGCCACGTTTTATCATCCTCACAAAACAAATCCAAATCCAATTATCCGCTTCGCGCAATCTGCATGCACATCACTGTTCCTTCTTACTTCGAACAAAACAGATAAAACGAAACTTGAAACAGAAGGATAATGGGAAATTCACGACGGAATTTTATCTAACTCGACCCGTGGAGCTTCAGGATCCCAAAGTAATATCTTTGACCGAGGCGCAATAAGCCTGCAGCCATCCGACCGTCCGCCTTCTAAACGACCCCGATATCTTTCAAAGATACTGCACTGCCGCGTGTTTTGGCGTGAATCCCGACCCTGCTACTCTCAATCACAAAACTGTTCACTTCTCCCGTCAGTCATATCAATCTCCAATTCGAAACCACAAATTCTAATACTGATTTTGCAAAAACCGCTATTTTTTTTAGAATTGTCGATAGAACTAGCTCGAAATTATGCGGAACTGATAATACGGCCGCTTTTTCTTTCGCCCGCCCGCCGGTCTGGCCTCCACTCCGATTTCCGATCGACTCGACTCCACGGCTACATTCAAGTGACTGTCCCGAGCTTATGCGCTCCAGCTCGCAAGCCACATGCACAGCCAAGAATTCCTAACGAGATTTTCTTTTGGTTGTGCGAAAACAACAATAAGGTCACCCGGGGGACTTGCGGGATTTTATTTTTGTGCGATTGAAATGTGGTTTCAATCGCAAAATGTTGTAGCGTCTCCGATCCATACAGTGTGGTTCGGAGATGTGTGACCAGTACTTTTTAAATAAGAATAATATAAACATTACTGGATGCTACAGATCCTCAGGGCTTGGAGTGAGCGTAGAGTTTATTTCCCCTATTAGGAAATGATTTGGCGTTATTGGACCCTCGTCTTCTGGCGCGATAGGTATAAGAGTTAATGGCCAACTGTTGACTATGTTGGTGGCCTCCAACAACATGCTTCGTAGAGTGTCTTCTTTCGGGATAACATCTCCAAGTGCGATATTCAGAGAGCGCTTAGCACTCTGGACAAAACGCTCCCAACTCCCACCTCCACTTGGATCGGATGGACTATTAAATATCCACTCGATTCCAAAGTCCGTAAACTTGTGTTGAATTTCATCCGTATCGAAAAAGTTTGACACATTATGCAATTCGTTCTTCAATCCGATAAAATTTGTACCATTGTCACTTCTGATACGTTTAGGCACGCCTCGGATATTGACGAAATTACGGATGCACAATATGCATGCATCGGTCGATAGATTAGTTGCCAATTCCAAGTGCACTGCTCGAATCGTCATGCATGTAAAAATGGCAACCCAACGCTTCTTCTGACGTCTTCCATTACTAACGATGATCGGACCAAAGTAGTCCAGGCCGGTGTATGTGAACGGGCGTACGAAGGCGGCTAGTCGGTCATACGGCAGTGGTCCCAACATCGATCGATTAGGCCTGGCAAACCGAACCTTGCACCACTGACAATTTGCTTTAATAATTGTAGCAAATTGGTGTGATTTGAATTTGGGGAGATTTAACTTTTCACTATTCCATGTCAGCTCCCCTCATCCTTACTGAAGCATGAATGAGAGACCGACAAGGAATAGCGAAGAGGGTGATGGCGAACCATCAAGCAGGCAAAAAAAAATAATTAACTGCCCCTGGAGCAGGGTGCCCTAGAATTGGCCGTAAAGGCCCCTAGTCCGCTTATAGCGGAGCACCCTTTTATCCAACCCCAACGGATGCTGGTGTGCCGCTTTGCTAGCTCTACGCGGCTGGGGTGGGTCATTACAGAAATGGGGTGGATATGCTCCAAGAAAGAAAAGACTGCTACTTGTATATCATCCGTCATACAAAGTAGTAACCGCAAAGTGCAAATTTACAAAAGGGATTTAAGGCCTAAGTTCGTAAAGAACCGCCATACTAAACTCTCAGGCATGAGCTGTTACCAGACTCAGCCGAGACGTGTCAGCACACGTAAGGGAACCTGAAAAACGTTACGTTAAATTACGAGGGAAAAAGAAATTGACTTAATTTTGTGCGGACCCGAGGCAAGGCACACAACCTCAGGCCCCTGATATAATTGGGGCTTTTACCCCTGATATAGGTGGGGTAACGCCACCCACTGATTTCGACATCAAAATTCGTCGAAATACCACTCCTATAAAATTTAGTACAGCCGGACCATTACGACATTTTTTCTATGACCAAGTTCTCATCGGGCCGAGGCCCAATAACAAGACCAAACATTTAGATTTAGAACATCATCTTTAATAAATTGTTTTCGGTTTCTTAGGTAAAAGAAATTGGTTTATTTATATATACAATTTTTTTCTTGTCCGTAAATCTAAAGGCCTTTTACAAGTTTGAGGGTTTTTTTTTTATATATTTCAATATTATCGAGAAACGATATTTTCATGAGTGAATTTCGATCTTCACGATCTTCAGTGAAAGTTAATAATAAAATGAACATTAGCGTCTCATTAAATTTATATAAAAAACTGTTGTGTCATTCTGACGCAAACAATAGTTTCGAATAAAACATATTCAATAGTGTTAATTTAGTTTACGCATAAATGCAAACCTAGCCTACAATGCAGCAGATCCATATACTTAAATAAAGTTTTTTCGTCCCTTTAACAATTTTTTTTTTATTTATGTCCAGATGTATTTTATTTTTATTATTTGGGAAATAAAAAAAACTAATAGTATTTTAGCAATATACCAACTATTATCAAATGTGGCGAGTTAAATAAGCTCACGATACAAGTTATATCTTAGTTTCAATAGCATCACGTATTGCCTATAGTTACTTCCTCATGCTATTCATTTTTCTGCTGGACATACATCATCCAAATTTGAATTTAATGTTTATGTATCATTTAAGAGTAATTCTAAATGAAATATTCTTCTCAACACGTCGTCGTTGTCTTAGAAGTGATGCGTTTGACATATCCAGGGCGGCGGGATGCGTTTATTTTCATCGACTGAGTTATTGATCATCAAAAAAATTTCCGTCTTGTATCGAACCTCCCCCACAACTTCACCCAATTAACCTCACATCAAAGTACACGCATCGTGTATATTAGCTACTCAAGGTAGTATTTAGTAGTAAAATTAAGTGTGCTCACTTACCCCATCACAAGTACACACCAGGGCACTTGTTGCCTGGGTTCATTCCTGCACGTTCCAAAAGGATCAATGTGAATGGCTAAACTTACTGCGCCTGATGCCTTTTCATCCCAGCTGGTACTTTAGTTATTTTTAGCCCAGCGGCACTTTTACTCGTAATACAGCCGTTCGCCGCTCGAACCTGGCCCCGGTTTTAAAGAGATTGACATCTTGCAAAGTGATTGAGTCCCACTTCGCATTAATCGACGCCGCATTCATAACATTCCTTCAACGTTCGACGCTACCGTACCCCAGACAACTCATCCCGAGCCATAACCCAAAGGGAACGCGGGACACTGCGAAGCAATCAAGCACAAGACGTAGTAACTATATGGACCACTATCTGATCTTTCGAGCTACGAAAGACAACAGCACAACTGAGGAATTCCAAAAGAGATTCCCGTCCACGAAATATCACTTAACTTTGCTTCAACAAAAGCTATGTACTTTCACTTGGGCCCGATCTGCGTTTCAGCAGCAAGACTATTACACCCTATCAAACTACAAATGCGCCGATCTCGTGAGCGATCTAGTCCGCGTGAACTTCTTAAACCCGGATCCTCCCGGAAAACTCTTCTCCAATAAACCTGTATCGAAAGTTCATCACTACCGAGCGTCAGCCAAAGTACCATCTTTTTCCCGAAAAGATACTCTCGGATTTCGCTGTGTGCTGCCAAACAAAACTATACCAAACACTTCTTATTGATCTTCAAATGACGAATCCCCGGTCGAACACAGAAATGTTTCTTTAAACACGTTACCGGAAAACTCCGATACGACCAACTGAAACGCGAGCTACTAAAACCCCGATTTCAGTTTATCTTTTAAATCTCCGATAATACTTCGCACTGTCCGTCTTTCCGACGGATTCCAAGCGTTTAGAAAAAAAATCATCCGTTTCGAAAGTTGAAAATAATTACAAGAAGAAAGGAACACCGAAACTGTCTCGAGCGCGACTTCTACAATATCCTTTGATTAAAAATCTTTTCTTTTTTAAACTTCTTCCGACGTACATATCCCGCGATCCAAACCGATCGACTCTTCAATTGCAACTCCTATATCTCTGCCCAGCCAAGCAATTTTCTTGCGATTTTCCAAGAATTTTCTCGGAAACTTATTGCTTGTGCTTGGTCGCATGAACGTTTCCCCACGTTCAGCATTAGCGACATTCCTTAGATGGGGTCCGAGCATTGAGTCCATGTTGTTGTTAGTGGCTTTTTCATGCCGGGCAACAAAAAAATCGTCTTTGTGAATATTATGAGGCGCGGCGGTTCGAAATTTCATCCAAATTCAACAACAATTTCGGGGTTCCGAGCTCATTGCCAGTAATTAATATTAGCTGGGAATGAGCTCCGGAAATACCAAGTCTTGTTGTTATTGGATTTGGTAGAATTTCCGAGCCGATGGCGTTTTGATAGTAATTGTAGGGAAAATGGAATATTGACGGTTAAAGAGGCATATGCATGTTGAGATGCATATGCGAATTAGGGGATCTATGCATGTTGGATTTGCATATTAGGATATGGGTGCATATGCATATTGAGATGCATATGTGAATTAACGTATATATGCATATTGGATATGCATATGTGGAAAAGGGTACATATGCATGCTGAGATGCATATGCGAATCGGGGTAGGTATGCATATTGCATTTGCACAGGTGCCTAAGGGTACCTTTACACGTGACCATGCACAGGCCGAGCATATGTCGCCGAGGGGATTCTGGTAGGCGAATGCTACAACATCCACTTTTATGTATTATTCCTGATGTTATTACGCAGCCCTATGCTAGTTATATATCATTCTCATTTGAATACAGTATACCAGTATGTTTATCCTGTTTGCATAAATCAGCACCACAAGATATCGGATAGTTTTGTAAGCACATAATTTTTTTTCGTCGTAATATTGAAAAACAAACTCAGTAGTTTCCAAGCAAATGAATTATCTTTTGCTTTTAATCTCATATCTGATGCTTACTCATTCAAAAACAACTATCTTTTACATTGGTTTTATGATTTACGAAAACGAAAACTGTATATGACTTAGAAAGAAAATGAAAGACGCTTTTTAAAGAAAAATCATACCAGCGAATTTTCGAAATGAATAAATCTTTTGTTTACATTCAATTATGAAAACTTTTACATCAATGACTTGATCTGTTATATGTACGATGTTTGCATTGCATTTTATTTATTTATTTATTTATATGCATCCACGGATAATAAAATCCATTATATAAAGAAAGATACGACAGTAGTTGTTAAACTAAGCTAAAGCTTACAAAAGTAAATAAAACGTTAAAAAATGAGCTACGTTGTATAATCTAGGCTAGAAATTAATACAATAAGAATAACAAGGTAAAATAATACAAGTTAAATATATAAAGAAAGAAAAAAAAAATATATATAAAGAAAAAAAAAGAAGAAAAATGACAAAATAAAGTAGAAATAACCAAGTTGAAAGTTAAAAATTGAAAATTGAAAATTGAAAATTGAAAAGGGGACGCAAATACCACAACGCTAGCTAGAAATGAACATTACCACATTTTTTAATTCGAGCAAATTAGTGTTGAAAAGATCTAAATGCTCCCATAATGCATTGCCCAAACGTTTCAACCTCTCTAATGGAGAAAACTGACCATGATTGGTTTTATAAGTATGTAGCATAAATAAAACGTTAGACCTCGTCATTCTCTGAGGAACTCTAAATGGTAATTCCTGTAAGATGTTGGGAGCATCCAGCTTGTTATTTAAGATTTTGTATAAGAATATGGCCTCATGGTAGGTTCTACGAACCTCAAGAGAGCTCATATTAAGAACTGACATGACATAAGCGTAATCAAAATCGCAACCGTTTATTCTAAGTTTGAAGCCAATGTACCGAAGGAATTTATTTTGGATTCTTTCCAGTGTCCTACAATGAGACTGGTAATAGGGGTTCCATACAATCGAAGAGAATTCCAATTTACTGCGAACTAGAGAAAAGTAAAGTGATTTTAAAGCGAGTATATTATGAAAACGACGGGAGTTACGTATCAAAAAACCTAACATTCTACGTGCTTGAGCAGCTATTTCATTGACATGCTCGCTAAACGATAAATTAGCATCAAATCTCACTCCGAGGTCATTAACAGAAAAATAGGACTGAAGGGGCGTGCTGTTAATGGTATATGTAAACTGGTAATCGATTCTGTTGCGTTTAAAAACAATATAATGGCACTTGTTAATATTCAATTCCAGACTGTTATTCAAACAGTAATAATAAAAACTATTCAGATTGAACTGAAGGGTTAACAAATCAGAACTGGATGAAATGCTTTTGAAAATTTTGCAGTCATCAGCAAACAATAGAAATTCCACATTGTTGAATACTAAACTTATATCATTTATAAATAATAAAAATAAGAGCGGACCTAGATGAGAGCCTTGGGGGACTCCCGAGGATTGGAAAAATCTGTTCGAAAAATTATTGTCAATTTTCACTACAAGCGATCTACCGCTCACATAGTCACACAACCAGTTGAGCAAAGGACCATGGAAACCAAAATTCAAAAGTTTCCTAAATAATAGCTCATGATTGATTTTATCAAAAGCTTTGGTAAAATCGGTGTAAATCGAGTGCACCTGATGTGAGGACGCAAAGGAGTTGAAAATATAGCTCTGATAAGTAACAAGATTTGTGTTGACAGATTTCCCACTACAAAAGCCATGTTGATTAGGTATAATTAAAGGTCTTAAAATCGACGTTAAGTGATCAGTGACAAGGCTCTCAAATATTTTTGGAATTGTGGACAGCAGGCAAATAGGACGATAATTAGAAACCTCAGATTTATCGCCAGACTTAAAAATTGGAATCACATAACTACATTTCCATATTGAAGGAAATATACCAACTGATAGTGATTTATTGAACAGATGTAAGAGAGGTAAAGCCAAACTGCTTGCGCATTTATTTAAAAACATTGGAGGTATGCCGTCAGGCCCAGCGCTTTTACTAACATCTAAAGCCAAAAGCTTTTTCATTAACAAATCGAGACCAATTGTATAATCGAAAAGGTTAATAGGTGAGTTGAAATAAGGTGGAATATAGTTATTAGCAGTCGTCGAATAAACACTGGAAAAATGCTTAGCAAACAAGTTAGCTATTTCTGTTTTTGAAGAAGATTGAATACTATCCAGGTGCATATTAACCGGAAGAGCTGCATCAGACTTACAGGATTTAACATAATTCCAAAAATGTTTAGTATTTTGTGGTATCTGAGACTCAATTTTATAAATATAAACTTCATAATCAGCCCTCGACTTGGTTTTACATAATTTCCTAAGATTAGAGAATATATTATAGTCACTTAAGGTACCAGATATTTTATAGTTAGTGTGAGCAATCTTTTTGTCACGAATGAGTTTCCTTAGATCCGAAGAAAACCAGTGAGGAAAGTGGCTGTTAGTATTGGAAACTGTAGGTACGTATCTCGTAATAATTTCATTTAATTTCGAATGAAAAAGATCAACGGCCTCATAGATTTGCAAATCATCCAGCACTTCCCAATTAACAAACATAATCTCTTCATTGATAACATCGTAATTGGCACCTTTGAAATTGTAAAAAGTATCAGCATGGCTTTCATTCTTATTATAATTATTAATCGATTTCACATACAAATCAAGTGCTGGATGATGTGGATCCAAGGGCACTAAAGGTGCATTATTGTTTATGACTCTTAAACTATTGCAGTCAACCAGATTAGAAAACACTAAGTCTAAAATCCTGTCGTTGCAGTTGGTGATATTATTATGTTGAATCAAGTTCAGGTAATCAAATGATTCAATTATGGCAGTGCTCTTCTCAGAATCAGAAACACTTGACCATACATCAGGGCCCCAAGTAACGTTCGGAAGATTATAATCACCAACAATAACAAGGTGGGCAGCAGGGTGCATGCAAACATGATGTGAAACATTCTCCGTGTGTTTTGTGTAACTTGCAGCTGTAGTGTCAGGAGAAAGATAGACTGTCGATAAAATCAGCTGATGAGACTCCCGGCGTAAAAGTACGAAGAGTTCTTCGACATCGTTATGAATTGAAGCAAGCTTCTCCGATTTATATGTGTTTTTAATCGCTATAATGACACCGCCGCCTTTAGTTTTCAGTGAGGAATGTTTATTTCTATCATAGCGATAAACTGTATATTGTTTAAAGCCTAGTTCAGAAGTGAAGTGTGCCGGCGACAGCCAAGTTTCAGTTAGAATGACCGCATCGTAGTTCGCGGTAGCAGATTCACACGCAATTCATTAAGCTTTGTGGAAAGTCCCCGAACGTTTTGGTAATAAATGTTTATGGATTGTGCACAGAGTTTTTTGAATTAATAATTTTCGGCACCGCATTTACATATTTGATAGTGGCACCAGGGTCAGTTTTCTTGACTTCAATAAGTTGAGATCTAAGGCAGTTCAAGTATTTGCGCTGCTGAACAGTCAAGTCAGAAGATATGCTTACTTTTTTTGATGACAAGATACTTCTGACTTCAGGCAGCTTCTTGTTACGACAAACACTCCGTGCAGTTGCCTGGTCCGGCGTAACAACCTTCACTGGCCTTACGTGTTGAGCTCTCGGTTTTCCGATCCGAAATATTCTTACATCGGAAGAAGACACAGCCAGGGCAGACGGTCGCAGGGTGAGGTTAAGTAAATCTACAACCTCGACAATATCACCAGCACTATCCGACTCAGGAATACCATGAACAATAACGTTCGACGCTCGCTTATTTCGATCCTCCTGTTCCGCAATCACCTCCTCCATCCTAATTGGGCTATCCAGTATACCCTTTAGTCTATCAATTTCTTCTTTCAAGAATTTAACTTCATTTTTTAATGAAGTGATTACATTGAACATGTCATTCCATTGAGAATCTTTGATAGTGCAGAATGTACACAAGAAGAAGGATTTGTTTTGCTTGATGGCTAGAGTTGAAGTCCGGTTCAGTTTGGCACAGGAAGCATGTTGCGGCTTTCTACAAATCCCGCAACTGAGAAGATCGTCATTCGTGTTACCCTGGCCACAAGACGAGCATTCGGTGAGGCTGATTGAAGCCATTGGTTGGATGCAATTCTATTCTGCAATTCTATTCTTATGGTCTATAATATGAAAAATTGCATTCTATTTTATTTTTATGGGTAGATTGTTGTATTTTGTAGCGAAGATGTGTTTGAGAATGGCCTTAACACATCTTAAAACCAGACCGAAGTCCAGAACCAGTAGTGCTAAGGTCAGAAGTGGAATGGCTAATGCCATTCAAGAGGCAAATTAAAAAAAAAAGAATTGCCCCGAGAGCAGGGTACCCTAGAAATGGCCGTAAAGGCCCCTCGTCCGCATGAGCGGAGTACCCTTCAACAAAACCCGACGGATGCTGGGGTGCCGCTTTGCTAGCTCGCTGCGGCTGGGGTGGGTTCATAGAAAATATGGAGTCGGTTGGCTCTCAGAAAAAGGGGATGCTACCTATAATATCATCCGTCATTATAGGGTAGCCGCAAACTGGAATATAACAATACCCAGGGAAAAAAAGGACATAGGTCCGTAAAGGACACTACCCATGGCTCTGCAACATGGGCTGACTATGCAGACCCAGTGCACGTGACTCTCTTCAATGTTTGACGTAACATAAAGAAGTCTAAGGAAAATCCGAAAGCTGTTTTACCACCTGTTGCAGGTACCCAACTAAGACGTCCGTATTGTTATACGATCAAACAGCAAAAGAGAACGATTTATTCAAGTAATAATCCAACGGAAAAATATTTAAGAAAAACAAGTTTTACAAACAAGTTGAATTAGTGTATAAACATAGTTATAGTATATAGGCGGTCATTTCATTTCAACACTTCCACTTAATTAAAATATGACAGATTTTAATTACAAATTGAAATGAGATTTAATTAATATTCATCTTTACGAATATATCAAATTCAGTAATGGAGTACATCAAATTCAAAATAAACTTCTCCAAAAGTTGCTCAAAAGTTAAATTCAAACATATTTCAAATTCGTTTAAATATTTTAAGTCAAATTTGAAGTTAGTCCCATTCGGGTTGTACAAAAGTGATGTTTTGGTCCTGGAACAGCTTTTGTGAGTGCATCTGCTACCATATACTTCGTAGAAACATATTCGATGTTAATTAGCGATGATGCTAAGCACTTGCGAACATAATGATATCGTATATCGATGTGTTTTGCTCGAGAAGTGTAGGCATCATTTTGTGCCAAGCAAATTGCTGACTTGTTATCGCATTTGACGATAATTGGCTGTTTGAAACTTATTCCTAGCTCTCGCCCGAACTTTGTAAGCCATGTCACTTCTTGAGCTGCTTCTGTTAATGCCATGTACTCGGCTTTACAGGTTGATAGAGCCACATTATGCTGACGATGACTTCTCGAGGAAATAGCTGCGTCACACATGTTAAAAACATAGCCCGTACATGATTTTATGCTGTCGACATCGCTTGCCCAGTCCGCATCAGTATAGCCGATTATATCGGTGTTTCCGTTACTGCAAAACTTTAATTTATAATTAATAGTAGATTTCAAGTACCTCATGATTCGTTTCACTGCACTCCAATGTGCAGCTCCATAGCAGTTGTTGTATCTGCTTACGTCTCCTACAGCGAAGGCGATATCTGGCCGAGTCCCTTGCACGAGATAGAGTAAACAACCAACAGCAGCTTGATAAGGAATTTTCGCTATTGCTTCCTTTTCTTCTTCAGGTTTTTGCGACACATGCTTCGATAAACGTTGATTTGGATCCGAGGGAGTTGATATGCCATTACAATTTGACATATTGAACCTTTCCAAAATTTCTTTGGTATACTGCTCCTGATCTAAATAATAGTCCCCATTTGACTCATCGTATGTAACTCGAAGACCGATACAGCTTTTTACACGCCCTAAGTCTTTCATTTTTAATTTTTCACAAAGATAATTCTTTAGTTTTAGTTTTTCCGACTCATTTTTCCATAGTATTAACAAATCGTCAACGTAAACGGCGACAATTAAAGAAGGCACACCAAACGACTTTTTAATGTAAACACAAGAATCCTGTAGCGAATTGTATTTTTAGAAATCCTTAGCACAACTCAGAACCAGACCGAAGTCCAGAACCAAGAGTGCTAAGGTTCAAAAAGTGAAATGGCTACTGCCATTCAAGAGGCAAATTCCAATAAAAAAAAAAAAAGAATTGCTCCGAGAGCAGGGTACCCTAGAAATGGCCGTGAAGGCCCCTCGTCCGCATGAGCGGAGTACCCTTCAACCAACCCTGACGGATGCTGGGGTGCCGCTTTGCTAGCTCGCTGCGGCGGGGGTGGGTCCATTAAAACAATGGAGTCGGTTGGCTCTCTGAAAGCGGGGATGCTACTTATAAATCATCCGTCATTATAATGTAGCCGCAAACTTGTATACAAAATACTCAAGGACAAAAGGGGGCATAATTCCGTAAAGGAAACCACCCATGGTTCTGCAACATGGGCTGACTAAGCAGACCCAGTGCTCGTGACAACGCACGGAGCCAGAAAAATTGAAAATTTTACAAAGGAAGGAGGAAAAAAAACGCTGCCTCTCTTTTCAGAGGAACCCAGGTGAAGCAGACGGCCCCGGGCTCCCGATGTTAGTGGAGCCCTGACCCCGATGGTCTGGGGTCCTCCACCCTCTGATACTGGCCATTATATCAAAAATCCAAAAATCTGATACAAAGAAACTACTATTATGGATGGCCAGTATCCCTCCCTTAATAAGCTTTCTATCTGCTAGTCATTAGAGATAAATCAAAATCTAGGCCAGCCAGGCCTTCGCGAACCTGCAAGAGAAAGTCCTCCTTGGCTATCGCCCAATAAGAAGGCCAATGGTGTAAGTTTTACCAAAACATTTTTATTACTAATTGTATTAATTAAATATGTAAATTCAAATATTTATTCCCGACAAAGTCTTTCTTGGTATTATATCCGAAAGAAATATAAAACGAAATCACCATGAATAACGTTAAATGGCGAACTGTACTTTTTTTTTTATGAATTAATTCAATCTGTATCCATCTCCTTCATGGAAACGCTAAAAGTAACGTTTAAATAAAAAAATCTATTTTCGCACTATCTGTTTATCTATATCTCGATTTAATGAAAATATTCAGAGTAATTTTCACAGATAATCTTCTTTTCACGAAAATTATAAATGAAATTGTCGCTAACCTGATACTTGTATCGACGAAAACAAACATTAAACGTAATTCACCAGTAGTAGTCAATGCCAAGCTGCACTTGCTATATCCGTAAGTTCGGACCAAGTTTACGAAAATTAAATATTTGAAATTGCAGATAAATCGCAGGCTATACCTTATAGATGCTTTTGTTTTCATATCAAGAGAACTTTCCATATTTCGTGGATAAGAATCATTTTATAAATATTTCGTGTTCTTATATGGATATACACATACTCTTCAATATACGTACATATCTATTTGTTTTCTTGTTACTCATTTTCAAAGAAAATTAGTATTAAACTCGGTTTTATCATATATGCATATATGTTACATTATGAATAAATAATAGTATATAAATTGTATATAATATATATATATATATATATATATATATATATATATATATATATATATATATATATATATATATATATATATATATATATATATATATTGGATTAATGTTATACGTATTGGATTCTCAAGTTATTTTTTTCTTAATACATTTAGAATTTTGGTTTGCAATTTATTTTTATTTCGTATTACCTATGTTTTCTCCACAATGTGGATACCCAATTTTCCTGCATTGTATTCATACAAAGATTCTTTAGTTTTTAGATATAAACATTGTCAATTTAAATTTATTTGGTGTGGTCTCGTTTTCTTTGTTTTGTTTAACATTTACATATATTTTTTCGGATGTACTTATAAAGATATTTATCAGTAATTGTTGAAAAATTTTGTAATAAGAATGGAGAACATGCAGACTAATTGCCTGTTTACATCACACTCGTAGTCATGTGAATATTGTTAGTACTTTCGAAAACAGAAAAATACGTTTACATGGCACTGGAATGGTTTTCTTTCACAGGTGCTGTCTATAGTTCATACATGATACTTTTGCGATAGATATACTGTTAATTAATTTGACTAAAGCAATTGTTTTTGAGATGGGTTGGTAGTTGAACTAGTTTGTATGTTGAGCGGGATGTTCAGGATTGACTCCGAGCGATGATAGCAGAGACACGGCACTACGGCGTACATACATGCCTTCGCCCATAATTGTCCAAAAGCAAGTATGCGATTAGGAGCCTCATTATAATAAAAAAACTGGAACGTACTCACCACTAGACGGACATACTCATGATATGTGAGATTTATGATGCGTTGTACGCGAGACCGGCTCCAATTGACATATCGATATGCCATCACCATTGCTACTGCTCGTACTGCTAATACCAGTTTTTTTTCTCCTTTGTATTCCATGCTTTGTCAGCTGATGACAAAAGTAAACTTCATTTCTGAGTAGTCGTGGATATGATGAAATCCCGCTTCAGCAAAAACTAATAGTGCTTCGTCGATATTATTGTGTTGATTCGATCACACGTGATATTCGCACCAAGCACGGGCACAGTCAAAGAGCAATATCCAATCGCTGATTAAATTTGGAACATATCTAACACACAATCAATCATCTATATATATAGATACGCGACAGTACAGATAAAATTTATTTCTTGTATGGGCGATATGTTGATTATGCGATAGCAACGAAAAATTTGAAGCCAGAGCACGTAACCCAAGAATGAGTATTATAGGAAGTGCGACACTAGAAACTCACAAAATATAATATCCTCTGGCAAAATGTCACACTTTATCGCGTGAGCTTCTTACTTTAGCTATATCACATGGATAATTCACTTCATACTCACAGGCAAAGACCATTCCAAAACGTTTTCACAGCTTTTCGTGGTTCAACGATCGTGGGGAGAAACCAATTTCACAACACAATATTGTGATGAGGGATTCATTTATCAGGCACCGGTCTGAAGTTACAGGACAAAAATAATCCGAGCCCGAGAGATTCACTCACTTCTCGTCTTTAGTTTTTTTCTTTTCCGTCAATTAGAAGCATCACAAACGGTATGCTTTTCCAGCAACAGACCCGAATCAACCAACCGCTCAACTCCAACTGCCATCACTCTACCTCAAATTTTCTTTATCTCCCATTTCCATTCCAGCCAGTTCCCAGAATTGGCTCGGAATCGAATTGCTGCCTCTTGCCATCGAGCTACTGCACATTTTCTCACGCTCGTATTTGCGATTTGGGGTGCTAGCCTTTGTTTTAATGTGCCAAATAGATATTGGCCGAGCCCAGGCGAGCCGAGTGTGTGGACGGTCCAGACAAGCGACTTTGACAGGTGTCAGAGGCGCTCGTCCGCTTTCCGATCGGAATGGGTTTTGGGCACGAGCCAAGGCGATTCGCGACGAGCTGTCAAATGCCGTCCACATGTTGGCGGCCTCGTCTGTTTTCGGCTCGCCTGGCCTCGGCCAATATCTATTTGCTACATAAGGTTGTTGTTAGTGCCGGCCACTAACAAAGTCGTCGTCGTGAGAAGTTTGAATCGCGAAGGTTCGAAAATTCCTCCAAATCCTACAACAACAATTTCGGGGTTCCGAGCTCATTGCCAGTAATTAATATTGCTGGGAATGAGCTCCGGAAATACCAAAGCATTGTTGTTATTGGAATTGGACGAATTCTCGAGCCGATGCATTTCGATATTCAGTATGAAAACCATTGAATATTGAAGGTTAAGGGGATCGTTACACGTACCCATGCACATGTAGAGCACATGTCACAGAAGTGAGCATGGTAGGCAAATGCTACAATCTTTAATCTTATTTTCCGTTAAATACTTTTATTAGTGGCATGAATGCGAAAACATTTGGGTATAAAATCAAAACAAATCGACTAAAGTGAATCATTTGCATTGTGCGTATATTCTAATACCATATATATATATACATTCTTTTCTTCTTTGTTGTTAAAGATTAAGTATACATTTTTTCTCTTGTTGATATAAGAGAACGAAATTGGAATGGTGAAAAATGCAGACTATAGAACGTAATGCTAAAAGTTTCGTTGAATATCAAATGGTCAACTATTTTGTGTTACTCACGAATGGGCAAAATATTGAGAGTCTACACAGAACTAGTCTATTAAAACACTAATCCGAAGTAGTTCACACACCGATGAATACAATAGTTAGAATTAATTTCAATCTCGGTGACGCCTCGTTCATTTCTATTCATTTCCGAAGCCGAAACAACACAGTGTCATTCATACAACAGACATACCTCCAATCCATCATCCAACAAATAATCGGTTACAGAAGTGCGAAATGAATGAGTGCAGTTTGGCAGTATTTTAGCAGTAATATTAAGTAATTAGTGTTCAGTGAATATTTTACTTCAATGATATTCTTGAAACGAAGTTAACTTTTATTTAATTCAATACAATATTTTACAAATTACATTGTTCTATCAATCAACATTATTCAACCAAGTTCAGCTCTAGACTGAAAAAATATTTTTACAATTTTGTTTTTCAAACCAAAATCTAGCTACTTTTTCCTTTTTCTTGACCTTTTTCTTGACACTTCTTCGCGGATTATAAGTATATGTGCATATTTTGCTCGCTGTGTTGGTGGTGATTTAAGTGGTAATCTTGATTATTCTATGTGCTTTTAGTTAAAAGGGGAAAAACATAAGTATTCATACTAAGCTAAGATATTATTAATTTTTAATTTCAGATCATATGAATCATGTTAATGCAAATATACAGACTACTGTCTCTTCAAACTTATTAGTTTACTATTTGTTTTCGAATCAAAGATAACATCGAATTATTGTTCTTTCTCTGATTGTTCTGGTTTTATTTCTGTCGTTGCGATGAAATACTAAAAAAAATATAAATATTCTTCTTGTCATTGATTATATTGCAGGAATTCGTTTAATGAAAGTTCCCGTTCATCTTTGATGAATTGTTCTTAGTGAAATATTGTTAATTAACTATTCTACAAAACTAAAGCAAAGTAACGCCATGAACTGTAAATCTTATTGTCTTCGCAGCCGCAAAGCTTCCATTTCCATCCAGTTAATGAAAAATTCGCACAAGAAGCAATATTTCTCCTTCGTATGTTTCTATCTTTAAATATAGTTTAACACAAATAGGCAGTACTTATCTGTTGATGAATTTCCTTGTAGCTGTCGATGTTATTCGATATCAAATTTTATTTGTCGACAGCTGACGGCTGGGAAGAACACTGACCATCCAATAGAGCACGGCTGAAACGGTTTGAACCAAACATTTGTTACTGTAAATGCATCTGGATTCTCATCGACCCATTCTTGTGTATGCGATTGTGACCAAAAATTCCTCGAAGAATGCATGGGCCGCAAGCTGGGTAACGGTCAAGGCAACCATTGTCAGATTCACTGGCTGTCTAATTAGCAGTGCCATGCAGAACTGTATGAAAACCACAAGTATCCCGAAGACAACTACAAGTATGCATAGTCTCCTCCTAGACTAGTAGTGCGTACACGGAATCGGATACAGTCTCCGAACGTCGACAAGCGTCCACAAACAGACCGTCTGATGAGCAAACTGCCGACGGATTCTGTTTAGATGGAAATCATGGTCAGCGAGATGAAGATACCCGACCCTTTTCTCAATGCTAGCAGTTAATCATTTCTTAAAAAATTCTACTTTCCGCTTTCGATATTTCAATTGCCGAGTTGAGAAATACTTAATCTTTCTTTCGCCATCACTTTAGTTAGAGACACTTCACCACCAGGGTCTTCTCGGCAGCTACCACCAGGCACCATTGATTTAGGAAGATCTTACAAATTGACAAGACTGTCACTAGTTCAGCGTCGATGATATGGGTTGAACATAAAACTTTGACCAGTGTTACGGTGTCTCGATCAGTTTTGAATAGAAATGCGTATGCAGAGGTCTTGTAAAATTGTGTCTGACGCACAATCTCGTTCAAAGGCGATTGATTATCGAATTATCCACTGACACGTGAGGACGTCGATTTACGGACTTCTCACAGTTACGCTCAACTTCAAACTTATATGACACCTGAAGACGGATTGTGTTCATTGACAGGCAGAACAAGTGAAAACTTAAAAATTTATAGAGGCCTTCCGCACTATCGCTGAGTTGGATGGAAGACTCTTTCTAGATTTCGATGGAACAATATGCTTAGGGGGATTACAGCGCGCACTTGTAACTCACTACGGTACTTCTTTAGCGTACTGTCAGGGGCTCGTCGTACGACATAATCCAAGCAATGAAACTATCGACGACTCACACGAAGGGACAAATGGCCGACCACGCTCTAGAAATTGCCGCCGCAAGCACGACG
Source organism: Nemotelus nigrinus (assembly GCA_947369275.1). NCBI lineage: Eukaryota > Metazoa > Arthropoda > Insecta > Diptera > Stratiomyidae > Nemotelus > Nemotelus nigrinus. The sequence continues at coordinate 40,127,608 of OX376372.1, forward strand.
ACGGTTCCTCCGGGTGGAGATCAAGGCGTGTTTACAGTGTGAACGTCAGAGTTTTCGAGGCGCGCGAATCTTCTTTAAACACCGGTTTAAAAAGCGCACTTTTCACAAGCCTATGTTGCGGTGCCTCTTTCGGGAATGTCAATTGACTTTCTTATTGCACGTGGGGGTACTCAGCGCGACATTGTTATATACCGTTAGCGGGCACGAAGGGCGGGCGGGTTCCACTCGTGTGAACTTTCCTATGCCAACGACGATGTGGACATTTTTCTTTTATTCAGTTCGAAAACGCGATGTATATGCTTCATAACAATCGGCTTGATTTTATAATCTGACGAAATACTGACGACAGTTGATTAGACGTTTCAAGCACTTAGTCTGGTATTCGAAACCACTCAAACTAATAATAAGAGAAGGTAGTGCAACTTGAGGCGGACGTACGTCTCGATTCCGCGCTATTCGCCTTCGCCCATCCGCCACGGCCACGTTCTCAAAGACGACTCTCAACCACAACTCCTCGCCGCCACGACGACCCAAACTTCACTGTTCGGAGTTTCAATATGCGTTTCGAGACGAGCTGTAGCGAAAATGTAATTGAGAATGTGGCCTTAGCAAAAATTAGAACCAGACCGAAGTCCAGAACCAAGAGTGCTAAGGTCAGAAGTGGAATTGCTAATGCCATTCAAGAGGCAAAACAAAAAAAAGAATTGCCCCGAGAGCAGGGTGCCCTAGAAATGGCCGTGAAGGCCCCTCGTCCGCATTGGCGGAGCACCCTTTAACCAACCCTGACGGATGCTGGGGTGCCGCTTTGCTAGCTCGCTGCGGCTGGGGTGGGTTCATGAAATAATGGGGATGGTTGGCTCTCTAGAGAAACGGGATGCTACTTAATATTCATCCGTCATGAATATGTAGCCGCAAACTGATATGTAAACATATCCAGGGGCAAAAAGGGGGCATAGTTCCGTAAAGGAAACCACCCAGGCTCTGCAACACGGGCTGACTAAGCAGACCCAGTGCTCGTGACAACGCACGGAGCCAGAAAATTGAAAATCTAAAAAGGAAAAAGTTGGGAAAAAGGCTACCTCTCTTTTCAGAGGAACCCGGTTGAGGCAGACAGCCCCGGGCTCCCGATGGTAGTGGAGCCCTGACCCCGAAGGTCTGGGTTCCTCCACCCTCTGATACTGACCATTGAAATGTCAAGTTCAAAAATCTAAATTTACATCAACAAAAGCGACCAGAAACTACAAGGTATAGCCAGTATCCCTCCCTTTTGTAGCGATTATGTTGATGAGAGTTGCCTTAGCACACCTTAGAACCAGACCGAAGTCCAGAACCAAGAGTGCTAAGGTCGGAAAAGTGGAATGGCTACTGCCATTCAAGAGGCAAAACAAAAAAAAAGAATTGCCCCGAGAGCAGGGTGCCCTAGAAATGGCCGTGAAGGCCCCTCGTCCGCATTAGCGGAGCACCCTTTAACCAACCCCGACAGATGCTGGTTTGCCGCTTTGCTAGCTCGCTGCGGCTGGGGTGGGTTCATGAAAAATGGGGATGGTTTGCTCTCAAGAAAACGGGATGCTACGTAGTATTCATCCGTCATGAATTTGTAGCCGCAAACTGATATGTAAACATATCCAGGGACCAAAAGGGGGCATAGTTCCGTAAAGGAAACCACCCAGGCTCTGCAACATGGGCTGACTGAGCAGACCCAGTGCTCGTGACAAAACACGGAGCCAAAATTTGAAAATCTAGGAAACGGGAAAAGGAAAAAGGCTACCTCTCTTTTCCAAGGAACCCGGGTGAGGCAGACAGCCCCGAGCCCCCGATGGAAGTGGAGCCCTGACCCCGATGGTCTGGGGTCCTCCACCCTCTGATACTGGCCATATGCATCAAAATCCAAAAATCCAAAAATCTAATAAAAAATACCAACGAAATTACTCTACATATATGGCCAGCATCCCTCCCTTTAAAGATGCTGATAAATCACCGAAAAATCACAAAACTATTTTTATCATTTGTAGGCCAGCCAGGCCATGCGCAGACCCTGAAAAGAAGAATGAACTTCCCGGGCTTTCGCCCAATAAGAAGACCGAGGTTTAAGTTTTAAGAAAACATTATTATTTAGAAACGGTTATGAAGTTTACGTAAGCTATATATACTTCAAAGTTGATGACTTGTTTATAAACTAAACTAATAAGTGAATGGAGATAAACATATTTATATAGTGCGTACACAGTATAACAATGCACTGGGTTTTTTTCTCTTATTACTTAATTAGCAAATTTATAAATTCATTGCGTTCTAAGTAGGATGCGAAATAAGGTAACACATAAAAATATAGTCACGGTTGACGACCGACGATGATTGTTTTTGATTTTACTTCGAGATATTTGAATTCCGAATGCGAAAACGAAACTATTGTTCATGAAATAAAATACAAATAGGGCATCTACAAGTAGTCAAGTGCTACTAAATCGATATCGACCAATACCAACAAATGGTTTAACTCTCGGGAAAAAAAAATTGATTTCAAAGAAGTTATTATTTCTATTTCCCTTTTCTTAGCTCAAGTATACAATTTAGAAATTAATCAACACCGAGACGAATCTAAATATCTTCAATAACACTAAAGGAAATACTAGACTGCCAACAGAACGTTTGCCACAATAAAAATGTGTGCTGTCTTATCAAATACATTTTTTTTTTTCTTCTTTTACATTAGGAAATTTTAATTCTTAGAAATTGCCATTCCGCGAAAGTAATTAAGTTTCCCATCACTACTACACAAAGGCCTTAATCTGGAACTCACTTTCAAGGAGTATGCAGAGAATTGCAAGAACACCCACGATTCCCGCGAGTCCAACTATAGTGATCCGGGGAAAAGGGAAAACGGAACGTACTAATAAAAAAAAATTAAAAAAAAACAGTTATGCATAACTCTCTTTTCTTCTTATTCTTTCTTTTCCTTCCCAAATGACACGCGGATTAATTAAATATTTTTTTTTTCTTTACGCGAAAGAGTTCGCTCCAATTTTCATAAATCGGCTTTTACATGATCATCTCATATCAGATTAATTCATAATTATAACGCATTCCGATTCGATTATTTTGAGTTCTGTTTTCAAATAAATCCTTTGTTTTTTTTTCTTCTTTTCTACACACACATTTGCTGGCTTCGAAACAGAAACCGTTAGATTTAAATTTCATTTAGTAATTTGCTAATCACTTATTGTATTTACAATTCTTTTTATATTTATCGTAGTGATTATATTCTCCTATTAAATCATAGCTACATTCATAAATGTAAACATTATGCTCAAATTGGCTTGCGTTCCATACATGGGTAGGTAGGTCCCTACTATTTAAGCATCAGGTTTACACGGTTTCGCATAACTTATCATATTTATCATAATGCTATTAATAAACGCTAACAAAAAAAATCGAAATGAAAGACAAAAAAACCTTAAAATTCTCTTAAAACGCATACCACCCACCGGTTTTGGCGTGTAATCTAAAAAAATGTGTTCTGTACAATTTTATAGTGTTTTTGCCTTCCATGCTGGTGTAGCATGCTGTAACTTTAATTTTATAATAGTTATTGACAAGAACTATTCATTATCGTTAATAGGGGTTTGCTTTTGTCCGAGTAATTTCTACTTTAGCCTCATGCAACCCTAGTATATCACTTGAGAGTCCAGTTATTCCTCAAAAATTAATTATTTAGTGTGTAAAAACGAATCAGATAGAAATATATGATATAAATTACGTGCATATTTTCAATTTTAAATCTTTTGTTCAAGCTTAGATTATTTACCAACTTCCCTGTAATCAGTTCCGAGTCTTCATAAATCGCTCCTCATGATCATCTCATATCATCTCATCCAGTCCCCTTAAATTTCCTTCACGCCACCCATGTACAGCGGAGTCGTTAAACACCTCATTGCAAGAAAATTGTTCAGCAATGAAATTTCTCTCGCCCACTCGGAACTCGTCCGCCTTCAGAATTGCCGCTGGAACCATGCCGTTGTTAATGTTACCTGCTGGTTGCTCGGCGTTGAATCGTTGTCATCACAAAGGCCGACTAAAACGTCTACACTGACCCAGTCAGACCAATATGTCGTTCTAGGATTTTCGGTAAATTCACTCGTCCGCGCCTTGGACTGCAAGACCAGGTCGATCCGAAACGTAAATTTGATTACGACTAACACGGAGAACTAATCACAGTTTGAGAATCAACTGGTACAGTAGACAGAATACCACTTCGAATGGATTCAGATTCGAGTTTTCAGGTTTGACACTCTCTCACAATTTCGGTACTTTCCAGGAAAATCCGTCGGTCAAATCAACCACGCACATATTCCAAAGGGAGTCTGATTAGCAATCCCTTGTACATTGCTAAACATTTTATTTCAAATAAAAATCAGTCACTGCGAAACCGAATGGTGTTGCGCAAATAACTACTTCTTACAGCGATAGTGTCCGCCTTTTTCAAACCAACGTGTGCATTCATTCTTGAAATTATCAAAACGAAAGATGGAAAACCGAGTCCCGTTATGGCGACGTCATTTCACGAGTACTGGGTCTGCTCAGTCAGCCCATGTTGCAGAGCCTGGGTGGTTTCCTTTACGGAACTATGCCCCCTTTTGGTCCCTGGATATGTTTACATATCAGTTTGCGGCTACAAATTCATGACGGATGAATACTACGTAGCATTAAAATCATTCCTTGTAGATTACCTCTTGGGCAGCTTCCTGTTGTTTTGTCTTTTTGAGTTTTTTGACTCTGGGTGCAACCTGGAGGATGGCCGCGGATAGCAGGTTTTGGTGGTTTACCGCCATTCCTGTCCCGGTCAACCGAAGGGCCCCTGCCCCACTTTATGTTGGGAAGCTGTCCCAAACCTTGATATCCTTGCTGTCTTGACCCAGCTTCGGCTTTTGGCTTGGGTTTGGTTCAAGCTGTGGTGGATTACGTGGGGTTGGCGTGGTGCCGCCTACACGTTCCTGCAGCTTGGCCAAACTTGAACCATTTGCTGAGGTTGAGTCAAGCAGCAACATAGTTGTTTTTGGTCCTTTGCTCCTCTCTTTTCGAGGAATTTCGGGTGAGCGAACAGTCTCCCATACTGGGTGATTCCCTTTTGGAATCAGCCCACTTTAATTGCTGAACGTAAATATAAATTTTCACACTAGATATTCATTTTATTCAATCATTTTTCACAAGTAAACATTTGTTCCACACTTTAACCTTGTTCATAATTCAAAATTTCAATTTCTTTGCGGTTTGAAAACAAAAGCCAGCCAGCCAGCGGACCTGAAATGGAGAGGAACGGATCAGGTTTCGGCTAATAAGAAGGCCGATCTTTGAAAGCACATTTTGATCTAACTTTTGAAAATTTAAAACTTTGGAATTTATATTTTTCAATTCTAACTCTAGCCATTTGGCTTTGATATTTTAATATCATTTAATTCTTGAGAGTTAGTCACACCACTGGTGTGCGCCCACTTATTCTTGAATTTTGGCACTTTGGCCTTTTAGCTGTTAAGTTGCTACTTTAGCCACTTTGGCTTAGTTTAAGCTACTTTTTCAAAAAGAGTTAGTCACACCACAGGTGTGCACACACTTATATATATCTTATATATATTATATATATTTTGAATTTGGCACTTTGGCCTATTAGCTGTTAAGACTTTTAGTAAGAGTTAGACACACACAGGTTGTGCACTTGGTTGCGGCTGAATTCCCCGCCAACCAACTTTAGATTAAGCGAATTAACTCGTCAGTCACGTTAGCGTGCAAAACCCAAATTTGAATTTCTTATCATTCGTAATTTTCACAGACTGACAATGCCATTGCGACACAGCAGTGAGGATCTGTCTGGCATCACAGTGGAGGCTCAGTGCTCCATATGCCAGCAGACATTCGCTACTGCCCAGGTCACGCATACCACAAAATGTGGACATACATTTCACGAAACGTGCCTGGAGCAATGGCTCAGCAACCGTACGGATTGCCCGCTGTGCCGTGGACCACTGAGTCTCCCCTTAGGAGCCAGACAGGCCTCCACTGCTGCAGCATCTATGCCACGAGGGGCTCGGCCTAAAACGCAACGGCCGGGATCGAAGACCCGAGGCATGCGATCCGATGAAGTAGACATCCGGGACTTCGATCTGCAAGCCGAGTCGGGGGCGGAAGGTTTAATTCAGCCACCTGGCCCGTCATCGAAAGCGTCCCCAATATCTGACGTACAATCCGAAGCCGCCAGAGTGCGCTCTATAGTGCACCAAGAATTGGGCGGACTTCAACAGCAAATATCGGATTTACAGAGCGGCATGCGTGCGATGCTGGAGCGCATGGCGCAGTTAAACCTTCCGTCCCGGACTGGGAATGCAGAGTCGCCGAGACTCAACCCTCGCGCGCAATCGTTTGTACCCGTGCAGCGTCCATACTCACCGCGCACCCCTCGTGGCAACAATGTCCAGTTTCACCACGATAGGGTGGCTAGTATCATTGGTGGGTGGGGCCTAAAATTCTCGGGTCGCGAATCTACTGTGCCAGTTGAAGTCTTTATTAACAGGGTATTTTACATACCAGTTTGCGGCTACGAATTCATGACGGATGAATATTACGTAGCATCCCGTTTTCTGAGAGCAAACCATCCCCATTTTTCATGAACCCACCCCAGCCGCAGCGAGCTAGCAAAGCGGCACACCAGCATCCGTCGGGGTTGGTTAAAGGGTGCTCCGCTAATGCGCACGAGGGGCCTTCACGGCCATTTCTAGGGCACCCTGCTCTCGGGGCAATTCTTTTTTTTTTGTTTTGCCTCTTGAATGGCATTAGCCATTTCACACTTCTGACCTTAGCACTCTTGGTTCTGGACTTCGGTCTGGTGCTAAGTTGTGCTAAGGCAACTCCCATTTACAAATAATCGCTACACTTTAAAGCTAAAAATCACGAAAAAAACAATTAACTGATCATTTATAGGCCAGCCAGGCCATGCGCGGACCCTGAAGAGAGAAAAGAACTTCTTGAGCTTTCACCCAATAAGAAGGCCTGAGATTTCGAATTCACAAATCCATTAATCTTTTATTTTAGTATGGAGACGAAACTCAAAACATGGTAACAATCAAACATTTTCGTTTTCTTACTTCTTTATGAGGAACAAATCAAAAAAACAATGTGACATTAACTCCGAATAGTTTCCAAAACATTTGTATCTTTTATCTAAGTTATATTGCAATATAAACCCCTGAACGAATTCAAAACCACATCATTCCATAATTTCAATTCTATCCCATTAACTGGTATTATTTTAATTCTAACCAAATACTAAAACGTTAACTCAAAATATTTGCATGGAATAGGAAGGTTGCCTCGAATGTAACAATTTCGAAGTAGTTTTGATTCCAAAGAGATGTTCATCAAATTTTGTTTAACTATCTTATTCAAGATTATGCAAGTAAAACGAAAAATCTACCTTGGGAATTCCATGGGTTTCCTAAGTATAATTCTTGACCTGACAGGTAAAAAGCAAATAAGATAAACTTATTATTTCTGCCGGTAATCGCCAATCTGACTACAAAAGATTAGAAAGTACTTATGAATAGTTACCAGTAATTTACAATTAAGCAATTTAGCACATGTAGATTATTAGTAAATTTACTATACGAATTTCTATAGCGCAGACAATTTTATAAGGGTTGATTATGTCTTAGTTATTATTGCCTTGAATTCTGACTCTAATTTCATTCATATTACTTATACTATTCACTACATAAGAAATCAAATGCAGGCAACGAGCATTGTTTGTAATATTTTGTTGCTTCGCGTGTACAATTTTTGTTGTTTGAATATGCGTGTGTAGGTGTTTAGATTGTGTTGAGCGTTATTTCTTCTTTTTTCTCTCTCTTTTCTGTGAACTATCTTACAGTTATTCGCATGAGCAAATGATTGCGATGAGGAGTTTCATTTATTAAGTATTTCATTTCATCGTTGACTATTGCTATTTTACGCTTTACTCCATATTCTTCTTGAGACAATGTAGATAAATTACCACGTGTATAATAAATTTTCTAAAAAATATCTTTAGTCCTGTTTAATTTCTATATAAATATAATTCTATACAGTGATGTTTGCGATCGTGCGATTATGAAATTATATGAAATTTTCTTATTTTCGTCACCTTTAAAGATTCATGCAAGTAATTATAATGTATATTGTTCTGCTTTGGATGTGTTTGCCGGTTGAGTGATGATTTGGTAGATTAATGTAAGCGTATTCTTACTTTGTTATCCTCGTTTCTGAACTACTAGTAGCAACTCGATTCCTTTTATGATCACAATTTGTTTTCATGTACTTTTGTCGTCTCTAGGTACCATTAATATCGATAAGAAGTAGTATAAAACTTTATCTCGAAAAATTTCACCTTTCGATTCACATGAAATATTGCTATATTACTGACCCAGTATTGACACGAGTTCCATTCTAGATGACTTGTTGCGGATCTTCACTAAGTTTACTTGTCTTTAGTACTTACATATCAAGCGTAGAGATGGTGTTGCAGCTTGTTGAACTGTAACAGGTTTAATCTCATGGTTGTACACTCCAATACTTATTGGCACAAGCTGGCAGAACCGTTTCGGCTAATATTATTGGGCGGACAAATCGGAATATATGATGCACATCACATATTCCTCACGCCCAACCTCGGGAACGGAAACGTAGCCCAGAGCTGGATGAATTGAATTCGAATCTGGTGGATGCCATCTTTGACCCAATTGTGTACCTATTTCCCCGAATAAAAAAGATCCTCATTTCCAAAACTAGTGGACCTGCCATTGACACGTCCAACCCCTCGAGATTTTTAACCGCGTGGACGAGATACGCCACTAAATTGTGTGGATTTAGCACACAGCCGAAAACAGCACATCCTTCCAAATGTGTGCATCGCCAAGACGACATACAAACGAATCTTGACCCGATTGCAAGTACAAATCCATTACACCTCCATCCATTTCTTGGAATGCCGAATCACGCCATTGTATGTTTTCACAGTTTATGGAGACAATGTTCAAGCACCCCGGCGTTATATTCTCCACAAGTCATTAGAAACCGCACTTCCACTGAAGCTTTAAAATGCATTTGCATTTGAACGTCACCGTAAACGTTTTCTTTCACGACAAACACGAATCCCGTTAATTATGTCACCTTCCTAATTAAACTATATTCAACAAATATTCGGCTTAGGAAGTCACTTCAATTCACCTTCTATTCAACTCAGATTTCGCCTAAGTTCTCATAATTGTTTCGTCTTGACTTTGAAGCGCGTGGTGCAGCCATTTCAAAACTATCGGGCTCACTTTACACAAAGGGCTCCGCCACTGGCACATTCCACTATATAAGTGTTTCCTTCAATGTAATTTGGTGCAAGTTGCAAAAATTGAAACCAAAAGGCTTTAGCTCAGGGACGAGAACAAGCACCCCTCGGCGGCAACGACACTAAAAACCAAAGCGCAACCAATTTCGTGACTCGCGAATTTCAAATGTCTGTTCGCAAGTTTCTTAACAATATCTAATTCAAACTTGGAAGCAAATACTGTAACCATCCGATCGTTCCGCCACGCCAAAAACGGGCGCCCGACGACGCGACTTTCCCAAGACTCCCGAAAATGACGAAATTGTCTCGCAATGAGCGAGCGAACAGCAAGAAAAAATCCGTTAGGAATTTGCTTGCTGTTCGAATACAATAATAAGGTCGCAGGGGACTTACGGTACCTTATTATTGCTTCAAATTGAAATGCGTTTCAATTTGAAATGTGTAGCGATTTCGAGCACATACAGTGTGCGTCGAAATTAAGTGCCAAGTTATTTCGCTGGAAATTACTGGATGCTACAGAGCGCAAAAGATCCCGTTGGATTTTCGCTCTCCTCGAAATTGAAATAAACAAGGTCAAGTCGGACTAACTGTACCTTATTATTTTTCAATTCGGACAACAAGTTACAGCTAGTCCGACTGAAAAATAACTACGTTTCCAAGGGCACTACAGTGCGCGTGGAAATAATGTCGGCAAAAATTTCTGGATGTTACATAACATATTATCAATTCTATGGTTAAGTGTATTTGATGTGACTAGACGTAAATAATAATTTCTAACAAATTTGGTAAGGCCATTTTCGCTTTTTAGTTAAATAATGGGCCGAACAAAATGGTAAAGAATTCTAATTGATTAGTAAGGGCCGTTTCCTCTTCTTAATTGAATGTTTTTATCGCTATGAACGGATAAACCATTTCGTAACAAGTGTGCGAAAAGGATATGGTTTATCTATTGCTGTGGTCGGATGCAGCGTTCGAGTCATGTCGTAGCAAGTGTATGATATGAGTTGGACGTAACTCGCATATACTTAATTCTAAAATCATGAACTGAATCATTTGCAAAACATACTTAGTATTTAGAAAAAAAACATTGTTTGAACATTTTACATGCTAATAAATAATAAATCAAAATTATCAACAGGTTGTATGAATAAAAGATTAGAAATTAAAGTCAACTTTTCTAACAAATATTAATAATATCTGGCTTGTATATATTATCAGGAAAAACTATAACTACATTTTTTTTCGTATGCATATCACTTAGAACTATTAGGTCCAAATATGCTTTTTTTTAAGTAAATAAAGAAATATTGACCCTCGTAGAAAGGCACATAGAAAGGAACACTTGGAAAGGTTGAATAGTTTCGTTATTAAAAATAACATTAGATTCAAGCTAATTTGAAATTCCAATTATTTTATCATAAATATATTTAACAATTTATGTCATGAAGCAATGGTATCAAACCAAATATCCTATATCACAGCTTAATGCTACACATTCATCCAAACATCACTCCATTTCACTCCTCATTTACTTCCCAAGTACCCTTGTCTGCTGGCAAAGATATTAATTAAACATTCCATACGCAACAGTTGGCAGATCATCCTGCTTCAGGATTGGCCAATTTCCTCCATAAAAGAGAAAGGAGGTCGTTAAAAAAAAATCTAAATTCATTGGAAAAATAACTGGCCTTCAGAAATGCCTGCTGCCAACATTTGTGACGATGTAGAAAATGACGGTAGGTTTTTTCAATCCATTTAATTTTTCGCTCGCTAAATTTACAATCTCGTAGAATTCTACAAGGGCTTCCTCTCCGAGAAAAGAGACTCAACTGTTAGCGACTTGTCGCTTACGATATCAGAGCAAATAAAAAAATTAACTGATGGCTTAGAAATCCTGTCGCTCGAGCTTCAATCACAAGTGCGCGATCAACATGGTGCCCTTTTGTCGCAGGCAGCACATGCCGGACGCTTAGATTCGTCGCTCAATACCGTCATCGGACATATGGAACGACTTCAGACGGGAGCCAATCGTTTACGCAATCACATTGGAAACCAATTTGCGCTAGTGGAGAGTCAGACGAAAGTGTTGGGAAGACTTCACGATGCCTCGCATATATTGCGATCCTGTGGAAATCTTTTACATCTGGCAAACAAATTAAAAAATACACGTGACCCCAGTAAACAGGCCTCGATTTTGTTCGAATTGGGTAAGTTTGTATGATAGTTAGTGAGATGCGTTGTTTTTTTTAATAAAGCATTTTTCTCTTCGTAGAACCTTTAGTGGATGATCCTGATCTTAACAAAATTGATTTTGTTCGAGACGATCGTGCTTTCGTGATATCTAGTCGTCAGCGTTTGAACAATTTAGCACAACAGGATTTGGTTAGTGGCTTGAGAGATGGCAAAGAAGCTCAGGTTAGCAGCAGTATAAAGGTAAGTGCATACGTAGTAATGTGTCGACTCTTGGACGACGATTACTAGTAATTAACTCAGACATAATAGCTTTTAATTTAATCTATTTTTTAATCCTCGATATGAACTGTCAATCTCCAATTTGAGTTTTCGAAAAGGCCATCGTGCATTTTGGTAACGGCGCATTCCTAGTTACTTTTAGTTCCTAGAGTCATTTGTGTATATTTTTTTGTAGTACTATTTGACAGATGAAAGTTGAAGTAATCACTAATTCCACAAAAACCCTTGTTGAGCGGGGTTGGATATGGTAGAAAGCTTCATTCACAAGCTTCATTCGAACCTAGATTCGAATCTGAACCCCCCCCCCCCCACACACTCTGGGAGTCAGTGCTCTGCCCACTACACCACAGCAGCTTCGATAAAATTTTAAGTTTAATAAACAAAAAAAATATAGTAAATTTCGCTGCTCATAAAAAATCATCATGTTATCATTGTTCCTACATTCAGCATGTCATTTTGCGCGCAACCTGATTGGCTGGAGTGGTTACATCAAGCGAAGGAAAAGAGCCCGTTCTGGAACGGACTGGGAGAGTTTTTGGGTGGCTGGATATCGGTGATTTATGCGGCTGCACCACGTGGGTTACCTAAAACATCTGCTTATTCGTGTCGCGTTTCTGCACTTTCGTTCCAAGACCATCGTGAATATTTTTAAACAATTATCCAATCAGGGGCTTCAGTGTTGTGTTGATTTGAAAAGAGCACATCCAAGGTAAGTCGAGGGATCTCAAACTCTTTCTCGTATATACGTCTGAACGGTGCTGAACAATTTCTTTCTCCTGGAATGGTAAAGGGATACATAGGGTTAGCATTGGTGAATGCGTGGATTTACAGATGTTTATTGTAACACTGAAGCAGTTTGGATTTAGGCGAATGTGGTTCGAGCGATCGAAGGAGTGAGACTTCGAGTGGAAGGGCGAAAACAAGAAAGATCTGATGGTTAACTGGCGTGAAATTATTAATTACTGTGTCGATCCGATGGTTATATCAGTTTCATTGCTGTGCAGTACGTTTCACACAACCCTCACGATTGTGTTTTCCGTGTCAAAATTATTTTCAAGTCAGTTTCAGTGCTCCTCTCAGTTTTTCAATTGCTCGACCCAATGCCTGGCCAAGATACGGTTGTGACTGCAAATACAAGATTCAATGAGTTTTTAATCGATAGTTAATGCGAATTTAATTCTAAAACTTTACAAACATTTTTTTTAGGTGTTGACTTAACTATTTATGCAATAAAAAGAAACTGGAATTTTTGAAATTTTTACAAGTGTCGTCCCCTTAAGCCATAACTAACCTGGCGGTCGTCTCGAGGTTTGTTGTGTGAAAGAGGCCGATTATTGTGCGTATGGTTTCAGGTCTTTGGCGTGCCAAACTCCGGCCTCTTTGTCCTTGTTGTCTACCAAGAGGTAGGTCCACCCTGATACCCTTTCCTAGATCTAGAATAGGCCGAGATACTCCGGTGCTAAATTCGTGGGGTAAAATCGATCCGCTTCCGAGAGTGTGTAGTTTTTCCGCCAAACCAGTTCACCTGGTTCTAAAGCCACGTCCCGTCTTCTCAGGCTGTATCTCTGCATACTTTGCTGAGCAGCTTGTCTCATCCTTTCCAACACATCGTCACGCACCTTCCAGAACCTCGGGTTCCGAAGTAACTTGGCTCCCGCAAGGTGATTCTTTCCCCTTGTGAAATATCACCATTTCCCGTCCGAAATTAATGAAAATGGTGTGATCTGGGTCAACTCATGTTTGTAGGTCCCACTCGCGATGGTTGTCTGACACGTAGAAGCGTAGCATGCGTTTATATCCTGGTTCCTCCTTTTCGCGGTGTTAGCTTGATGGTGACACAGCGCTGTGTGCTTGATTTTCACACCATAAGATCCAGCTAATTGTTGTATCTGTCATCCTCGCAACTGAACCCCGTTGTCACATACTAGCCACCTTGGGACTCCAAACAACAGAAATATCTGCTCTTCCAGCATGCGACAAATGGCGGAAGCGATGATTTTTTAAGCTTTCCTATCTGTTTTCCTGTAAATGGATTTGGGACTAAATAAATAAATGTGTAATAGTTTTGTTTGCTTGTCATGTTAGCACTGCTGAATTTTAATTACCTGATTTTTCTCTTATTTTTTTGTATATCCTGTTTCCATTTTGTAATTGGTTCCTGTTTTTGTTAAATGAATCTTAAAATAAATAAATAAATTCAGGCAAATTACTGCTGATTAAGTCAAATATGCAACCAGCTTCTTTGGTTGTATATTTTCTTACTGCATCATTTGATACATACAATTTATGTCAAATACGTTTTTATTACTTGTTTATCTCTGTTCTGTATTTAATACTAATTCTTTCATTTTACAGATTTTCGTAAATCTTCAAACAATCAACAAATGTATCGATAATTTAATTGAAACATTCCTAAACGAGGTTGCTCATTCAATAAAAGAATGCTTTGCTGGTACCTATTTGGCAACTCTAAGCACAACTAAAATCACACAATCGGATTCTTCAAAAGACTTGCGATCAGCTTCATCAGCAACATCAGTTCCCAAAGTACCCGGAAAAACTCCCAATCTGACAACGTCTCAACATTTCCGCACTAAACTATGGAAATCACTGAACTGGCTTATAGTCGACGAACTTTACGATTATTGTCAGCAAATTGCGCTACTCCAAAAATGTCTACTGAGCGAATTTAGAAATACGAACACATTTCCGGGAAATGATGATGTACAGAACAAGTTCTATCGGCGTTTGGAGAATCTACTGCAAACTTCATTTACTGATTGCGCTCCACATATCGGACAGTGTTTGCAGGAAGGCTTGCCCAATCTCTTATCTGCTATCAAGAGCTTGCAATCGAAACTATCGTCAAATGATATTTTCAGCGAAAATATTTTCGAACCTTTGGAGGTTGGCTATTTGCAGAAATGTGGTTCGAATTTAAAAGCAGCAATGCTGGGAGTTGACTGTCCTACAAACGATAACGCCGATAGTTTAATACGAGCGGCTTCGACGGAACTGAATGCAGCAATGGTCGATAAAAGATTGGCAATGATGGTAGCAGGTGCATTCAATGCCTGTAACAAAGACTTTTGGACGAAAATCGAAGCGAATGTAAAGCTAGGTACCGATTCGAAGCAAGTTGTCGGTAAGCCTTCATATTATGACCATTTTTTCTATGCGAAGTTTTACAATAATACCATCTTCAGTTCAACCAAATATTGCACAAGTTCAAAACACGAATCTTGCGAATATTGTGCACTATCATGCTGAAGGTGTAAGGCGTATGATATCGAACTTGGGCGAAAGGTTCCCCCAAGAAGCTATCGAAAGTATTCTGAAAAATTTAGATCAGGGGAAGAATCTGATTTTGGCAATTTTACAGCAATTAATAGGTAAAAACATCAGGATCTTATCAACAACATGCAACTATATTCATCTTTTTTAGAATCTGTGACAGCTACAGTCGGAATAATTTTGCTGAGCATGCACCGTGAACCTGGATTGAACAGTGATAAACTATCTGTCGCGGGGCCGTCACTGTACATGAAAGAGCTTCAAGATTTTCTGCAAAGATCCTGGTCGCAGCATATGGTCCCGTTTACTGACCAAGAAACAGTTGCGGAATGGTATGTGATCGATAACTTAATATTTACAATATTATAAATATACTAAACATATTTTATAGTGGCGAGCAAATAGCGACACGTTGCATTGAACTTTTCGTTAACAACCTATCAATTTTAAGACCAGTTAGTTCAACTGGTCGCAACCGATTGAAAAGTGACTGCGGCCACCTGGAAAATGCCTTAAAGCCGATTGTGTCCAATTTGTCGTCGATTGGAAGACCATATCGGTATGTAAAAAACCACTTAGTTAAAAAAAAAACTTTCAATTTTATAATGCCACACAAAAAACTCCATGTACAGTGGCTCACAGCTTATTTGATCCAAGTAACTATTTAAAAATTCAAGTTACTCTAACTTTCAAATAAGGAACTGTTTTTTCCTTTCGAAGCTAGATATATTTAATTTTAATAGACACTGAAGAAGAGGGCAGATTACCCTCGAAATATCGATATTTGTCACAAAAATTAAATATATCTAGCTTCGAAAGGAAAAATTGGTTTTTTTAAAAATAGTTTTTACAAGCTAGAAAAAATTGGTACACATTAAAAACATTTAAAAAAAAAAAACAATCAAGGAACCGTGTCCAACAAATTTAAATGTAGGTGACTAGATTCAATGAATACAATGCAAAGAAAAAATTTTCCAAGAATATTCCGCGGCGTCACGCAAAAGAGAAATACCACTAGCGCAGTAGAATCGCAGCTCACAGCTAATTTGATACAGACACTTCAATGCGAATAAACTTCTGTTTGTCTCGCAGTTAAACTGTTGTTTTTGTTGTTTGAATTTTTGATTGTGGTTAGACATTGGTTTAGGTAATTTTTAGCAAGATCTTGCAAGCTGAAGTGCCAAAATTTATTTTATTTATTTATTTATTCAAATCGATTTTAACAGGCTGCTGCCCAACTATAAATATAGAAATATTAGACAAAGCCAAAAAGATATTAAAAAAGAAAAAAAAAGAAAGAAAAATTAACAAATAATTGAAAATATTAAATAAACACATATTTGAAACTACAAAAAATTAATGCCAATATGCTAGTTAATATGAAAAAAAATGCGAAACGGTAAAAAAATTTAAAAGAAAATCAAACATTATAAGGAACTTTAAGAATGAAATCTTTTATTTGTGATTTAAATTGTGCGAACGTTAGCGGAAAAGGAACAAGCTGAAGATCGTTGTGCTTCTTGGGGATACGCACTAGCGGCGAGTTAAAATAAACATCAGATCGCGCGAAGGGAAGAGAGAACATAAATTGAAATCTATCCGATCGATTGACGTTCCGCATACACAGCATACGACCAAGATCGAAGAGCATAGGGCAATGGAGTAGCTTGAAAAGCAAGCACTCGTCAAGGAACACTCGTCGGGAATCTAGTGAAGGAATTTGGAATAAGGATAGACGATCACTATACCCACAGTAAGGGATATTGAATTTAAACAACAGGGAGCGAGTAAACCTACGCTGAACGTATTCCACTGCCTCGTTAAGATATTTATGACGGGGAGACCACACTTGACAACAATGCTCTAGAATGCTACGAACAAGTGAAAAAAAAACAGATGGAAAGAGGTAGTGATGCTAGTAAACGAAGAAGAGCATCTAAGAATGAAACCGGACACATGAGAAGCCTTGGCGGTTATATAGGCAATGTGTAAGTTAAATCTGAGCTTTGAATCAAAGTACACACCAAGATCCTTAAAATTATCAACAGCCGTAATGGAAGATCCGTACAGTGTGTAGGAATATATTACGGGTGATATTTTAAACGTATAGAACATTTGATGACATTTGGATATGTTCAAAGTAAGATAATTAGTAGAGCACCAGTCGCAAAGAGAACATATCGTTTTGGAGTTGGAGGCAGTCGTTGGTAGATTCGATTACTTTGAAAATCTTGAAGTCATCAGCAAACAAGAGGCAGGGAGAACGAATAAAAGAAGGGAGATCATTTATAAAGACTAGGAATAATAATGGACCAAGAATATAGAGCCCTGAGGCACACTGGAAAGTGGACAAAAAGGGGAAGAGGTGAAGGATTGCACAGATACAGCACAAGAAAGACCAGAAACATAGGATGAAAACCAAGACAAAAGGGAACCTGACACCCCATAACTTCGAAGCTTAGCAAGAAGAATTCCGTGATCAACAGAATCAAAAGCTTTTGAGAAGTCGGTATACACCACATCCACTTGCTTCCGTTGGTCTAAGGCAGAAGCAACAAAGTTATTAAAATATATAAGATTAGCGGTGGAAGATCTACCTTTAACAAAACCATGCTGTTCCGGAGCAAGGAAGAGATGGAAGAGAAAGCAGCCTGTTGTAAACCACTCTTTCAAGAACTTAACCAAAACAAGGAAGGAGAGAAATTGGACGTTAGTTGGAAACGCAGCTTGGGTCTCCAGACTTGTGGATGGGGGAAATATAAGCAGATTTTCAACTGTCGGGGAAGGAGCCGGAGGAGAGGCTGAGGTTAAATATAATAGATAAAGGAACACTTAAAGATGATGATAGTGATTTGGCTAACAGGTTAGGGATACCATCAGAACCACAACCGACATTGACATCAAGACGTTCGAGTAAGGATTCAATTTCAAGAGGATTGGTGTAAAAGGAAGATAGGGAAAGTGAAGCAACACGGGGAATATCACAAGGTAAGATATGATTATGTTGAGAAAAGAAGGAAGAAAAATATTTTGCGATAAGGTTGCGAATTTCACGTGGATTAGATGCAGTATCGTTATCGAGGAACATGGAATCGGGGAAATTATGGGAACTTTTGAGGGAACGAACATACGACCAAAAGGGTTTTTGATGATTAGAGCATATAGAGGACTCAATGCTGGAAAAGTAATCTCGGAGAGCTTGATTGACAGCAGTTTTGGCAGAAGATCGTAGCCTTGAAAATTCGACGAAGTCATCATGAGAGCCTGTATGCTTAAATCTAGCTCCAGCGACATCCTTAGCTTTCAGGGCCGACGCCACATCACGACGAAACCAAGGAGCGTCATTAGGCTTGCGAGGACGTGTGGATGGAGTGAAACGAGAGATAAGGTTAGATAGGAAGTTGTGGAATTTTATGGCAAGCTCATTGACAGTGAGGCTGCGAGAAAAGGAGAACCAGTTAACCGAGTTCATTTCAGTCATCATACTAGAGAAGTCAGCTTTATGGAAGTTAAAGCGCATGGCACGAGAAGAAGCTCTAGATGTCTGAAGATCGACATGAAGTGCGATTGAAAGAGGAGGATGATGTAAGTCAGCTTGGACATAGGGGAAGGATGCGGTATGAACACTGATATTATTGGAGGGAATATTAGATAGAACAAAGTCTAGTATTTTGTCATTTATATTGGGAACACAGTTTACTTGGGAGAGTGAACACAAAGATAGAAAGGATGAGGTTATTAAGGAAATATTGCTGGAAGAGATTATTGAAGAAAAATTATGATTCCATACCAGGTTCGGTAAGTTAAAATCACCACATATTAAAGAAAAGGCAGAAGGAAAGCTAACGTTGAGGTAGGTTGATAGTTCATCAAAAAACTGACTATAAACCGCAACTGAGGAATTACAAGGAACATATACTGAAAAAACAATGAGAATTTTTGTGGGAGCAAGGATAACACGCACAGCAATACATTCAACAGGAGGAGAAGGAGAGAAATCCATACAGAATGTTCCTTGAAGAGAACCGTGAACTGCAACTAATACACCACCGCCATCGCTTTTACCTGATGTAGCTCGATCACGATCGCGACGGAAAACCGTATGAAACGGAAACAGCTCGTTATCGTAAATACCTACTGTTAACCATGTTTCGGTTAAACAGATTATATGATCAGACGAAAGAGTAGAGGAGAGATTCAGCGTGTTTAGCTTAGTCCTTAGTCCGCGAACGTTCTGGTAGTATACATGAATTGGATTGATCTTATTAATTTCTAACGTTCTGATTCCATTGGTTCTGATTCCAGTTAAGCACACATTGTCATCTGATGTTGAGGTTCTTACGTTATGGAGACTTTTGGTTTTATTTGATGAACATTTTTACGAGGTCTCCTAATGAATTCCTTAAACAGTACTCCAGATGGCCAAAAACCTTTGTGAAGTAGAAGATCAGTGCCACCAGTTACCGTTATTTTAAACGAGGAGATTTCCTGATTCTGCAGGATTCTTGAGTGGTTGTTGTAAAATGGGTCGTCGCACCACAATTGAACAGCGTGAATTGGTGTTAAACCACTTTAAAAAAGGACAAAGTGTTCGGAAAATTGCTGAAAGAGTGAATTTAAGTGCCTCTACAGTCCAGCACATAATTGAGCGCTTCGTACACGAAAATCGGGTAGAAAATAAGGGCAGAAATGCGCCAAAAAAAAAATTTTTCACCATATCGGACGAATGATGCATTGTAAGAAAAGTGAAAGCGAACCCGAAGACTGAAGCCCCAAAATTGGTTACTGAGGTTCATCGTGAATTAGGGAAGTCATGTAGTGCTGAAACCGTCCGACGAGTGCTTCGCGACCATGATTTCAACGGGCGAGTAGCTCGTAGGAAGCCATTAATTTCCAAAAAATATACAATAAGCCGATTTGCCTTTGCCAAAGAGCATGTGGGAAAGCCGTCCGCGTTCTGGAATACGGTTATATTTGCGGAAGAGTCCAAGTTTAACATGTTTGGCTCCGACGGAATGTCATATGTCTGTCGCAAGGCAAACACTGAGCTAAACAAGGAGACCTCAAAGCTACTGTGAAGCATGGTGGTGGGAATGTGATGGTTTGGGCCTGCATGCCCGCAGCCGGAGTCGGAAATTTAGAGTTTATTGAGGAAACAATGGACAAAACAAAGTACCTCGATGTATTCAAAAACAATTTGCTGCAAAGTGTTCGCAACCAATTTCGGTTCTACCAAGATAACGATCCAAAACACAAGTCGGGAATTGTGCAGTCTTGGCTAATTTGGAACTGCCCTCATTTGATGTCTCCGCCGGCACAGTCACTAGATATGAACGTCATTGAAAATCTGTGGGCTTTGTTGGATAACTACATTAGAAAAAACAAGATTTCTAATAAACAAGACCTGAAGAAAGCACTGCTAGAGGAATGGTAAAAAATTACTCCTGACATCACACAAAAGCTCGTTGACTCAATGCCGAATTGGCTCCAGGCTCTTCTTAAGGCTAAGGGCTATCATACGAAGTATTAAAATTAACTGGAAACCTTATACTATAATTCACAATAATTTTAAAGTTTAATCAAACTGTATCAAATAAGCTGTGATAGGAAATTTGTTATTACTTTTGGTTTTTTGTTTTTTTTTTTAAGATGTAAAGCAGCAACTTTGTAACAAATAGAAACTTGTTTAATAAATAACAAACATTAGCTTTGATTTTTTTTTGATATTGTTATGCTCTGAGTTATAGCAACTTAAATTTTTAAAGAATCACTGGATCAAATAAGCTGTGAGCCACTGTATATATGCTTGATATTTTTTCTCATCATAAAACTATCTTCTTTTTTTTAGAATGTTGCGTGCAATGTCTAGTTTGATCACTTTAACGCCGCAGCAACTGTCTGAACAAGAAATAGGACAAGACGGTTTATTGTCAAGTCACACAATTTTGTTTCTCATGTTCACTCATGCTGGAGCTGATCTGCAGAGTCCACATACAGCTGCTAATTGGTCAAATGAAAGATTATTACAATGGTTGGATGGTCACACATCGGACAGAGAAAGGTATACGATCTTCTTTAAATTAAATACATATGCATACTTAAATTCGACTGCTTTTCCATGTTCAGATTGGAGCTTGTTGCTGGAGCAATACACCGCTATCGGGAACTGGTACGAAGGAAGAATAGCACTCAGTACGATCCCGTGTATCCAATACTTTCCAATTATTTCGAAAAGTCTTATAAGATTTTGATCGAGAAGAGAGCTTGACAATCTTTCAGAAAAGAGCAACAATCTAAAAACAGTTCTTTAAATAATTTAAATAACTCGTTATGTTTTCAAATCAATTTATTTTAAAACAAAATAAATATCTGTAAATTTATTCTAAATAAATTTGTCTATAAACTTAATAATTTACCTCGTTTCATTTCACAAAATTATTTTGAACTAATACAGAATGTTTTCAACGCGCAATACTTTACCAAACCTAACTAGATACTTCAACTAGATCCTCCCGATGCTGTTGTTTTTCGTCGTGTTTAATATACGACAAGAAAATATTGTACATTGCAGTTACCACATTAACATAGGTTACTCGATATTTGGGATGTAACCAGTAGAAATTGATAAATTGTGCAAACGGCCATACTAGCCAGTCAACCTGGAAATAAAAACACAAATATCTAATTAGAATTCAATTGAATTTGTGATTTGATAAGAGTCGGCTTACAGTGTAGACAGTTAAGAATTTTGATCGTAACTCATCGTTGCACTGGTCGATATTTTTTCGTTCTAACAGACCGGCTGTGTAAAAGAATATCAGGATACATGCTGGTGACATCACGATCTGTAAATGTAGAATGATCAAGTATGAATATTTTGAACAATTGATATCTTAGCAGGTGTAATTACCTGATCGAGGGCGATTTTCTTAAATACTGATGACATTGTTACGACCGGCATAATTGTATCCATCCATTTGTAGAAGTAGTGATGAAGTGGACCTTGCGCCGCTCCAACAATAAACATTCGAGCTGATTGAATTGCCATGAAAATTTCAGATTAAGCGATTTAAAATTTTCAGAATGTAACAGCGAATAATTGTGTGAAAGTGGAAGTATAAAAAAAACTTTTTGCTACTACTTGTACAATTATTTGGGCGAGAAAACCTCATCTATGAACCAACCAAAATGACTACCCCAAATTATCATATTTAATAATCTATCTGGAAACTAGCTCAAAACAAGACAGGGACTAATTCAAAACAACAAGAAAAAACTTTTTGCCAAAAAGATGGGCATGACCACCAACTCCTGACTTATGCATCCCCATCCTGGATTACCTGCTCAAAAACTGTCATGGCAGAAGCGGTGGTATTCGAAAGAAGAATCCTGCGCTTTTGCACTGGCAGGTTCTACAACCCGGTAACCAAAAAGTGGCCGAAGAACCTTCTCCCGTATCAGGAGTCGGGACTGAAGCCACTTAGGGACCGAGTTGTGGAATTAACGACAAGATTTTACGGACAGACAGACGGACATGAGAATGGACTGATTCGGACACCAGGGCGTACAGGTGGCTCTAATGAGCCATTTATGCGCCCCGCGATGATAGCATGGCAACGGCAGCTTATGGATGCGCTTTTCGACTAAACATGCCACCCGTCAAACAGAAGGGGTTAGACTTAAGACCTAGGTTAAGATTAGATGTAATTAGGCTAAGTAACTATAATTAGACTTAGGTTAGATCGTAATTTAAGTGTAAGGTAATGTTTAAAGAAACTATAATCAGTGTAATCCCAGCTATTGTACAGGCTGGGTAATATCATTAGTGTGTAAGAAACAAAATTTATGCCAAAAGAAAAACCAAAAAAAAAAAAAATGATAAGAGCCAGCAGGCCAAAATAGTATAGCCGCTAGATTTTAAGTTTTTTTCTTGCTAATTAACCTGTAAGTTAGGTTAAGATTATACAAATAATTCATAATAAAAATATTTTTCAATTCAATTGAATTCCTGACGAATATAATTTAGAGAATGTGGACGAATTTATATACTTAGGCTTAAATTGACAACGAAAGGCAGTGAAACTGATGAAATTAAACGGAAAATACAGCTGGCTAATAAAACTTTCTACTCCGTTCTGGCCCTACTGAAGACCAGCTGCATACACAGGAAGACGAAACTCCAAGTCTACAAATCAATAATCAGACCTGTGTTGTGCTACGGATGTGAAACTTGGACCCTTACCCAAGTATCCGCAAATATGTTGAACGCCTTCGAAACACGGGTCCTCAGGCGTATAATTGGAGCTAAACAAGAGTGCGGCCAATGGCGGATAAGGTACAACCACGAGTTGTACGAGGTTTTTGATAAGCCAGAGGTTGCTACAATAATCAAACTACGGAAGCTACAATGGGCTGGTTACGTGCAACGAATGGACGAGCATCGATTCCCTAAGAAGGTATTCGACGGAAGGGCCGAGGGTCGAAGACCAGTGGGAAAACCCAGAAAACGCTGATCTGACTCTGTCGACGAAGACTGCGCAAAACTATTCAGTTTTCGAAATTGGAGGACGCAGTTATTGGACCGAGACAACTGGAGGCGTCACTTGCGAGAAGCCAAGGCCAGAGAGGGGCTGTAGTGCTACGACGACGACGAAGTTGGTAGCGTATGCAGATCACATTGCTTTTGCCTTATCTGGGAAATTTATCTCGATCCTAACGGAGAGATTAAGGCCAATTTCACACGAGATACTCGGTGTCCGGCCACTGTCTCTCCAGCCACTGCCGGAGCATAGAAATAAATGAGGGCATACACACAGAGCCACGGTGTGCGGGCCACAATTCCATACAAAAACACTAGCTGGGAATTCAGTGGCCGGACACCGAGTGTCTCGTGTGAAACAGTTTTAAATCACTCCTTGGATATTTGCTCGCAATAGTGCTAAGGGTGTGGCCTAAGTCTCAACTCTAACAAAACGGAACTGTTCCTCTTCGCGAAGAACCATACGCAGGGGCGGATTTGCCACTAGGCCCGGGCCTAGGGCGGCAAATTTTCGATTTTTTTTTGGGGCGGCAGTTTTTTTTCTCTCGTATATGTACATATATCTGAGTTGAATGAGCCTAACACGTCAAGACAACCAAATTCTCTAAAAAATCAATGCACGCAAAAGTTCACCTCTGAGGTTTTTTTTCGGACATTAAAAAGTTTGACTTACAACAAATATAGAAATTCGATCACAGTAAAGGACCAAAGAAACTCAAAAATACCTAAGTAGTACGTAGAAAGTATCTGAAAATACCTAAAAAGAGCCTAAAAAGACCTAAAATGATCCTAAAAAGAACCCAAATAATACCTCTTTAATTTAGAAAAAGCTTATCAGAGGTAAATATTTGCGTGCATTGATTTTTCAGAGAATTTTTTTTTTATTATTATGGTACAGGGTATATCAACTACATGCGAATATTTTTATTTTTGACGTGTTTTTTAAATTGTACTTCTTTACTGAAATTGATTTCTATACAAAAAATTTCTATGAAATGCAGTCTACAACATCATAGGTCAAAATATTTCGCGTTCAACATTACTTTACAGTAGTCGAGTTCATAGTTGATCTCCAGTCAAGTGCGGAAGCAAACTTTGAACGAAATAGTAAACTTACTTATAAAAATATGAGCGAAGACGTTGGAATTATATGCGATGTAAAGGTGTATACGGTTTTGGACTTTTAAAAATTGGTATTTTTGGATAATTTTTTTTAGATACTTTTAGGTTCCTTACCGTGTGTGTATTTTAATAATTATTTGTGTGGCAAGTGCGCAATACAAGGATATTTTTACAAACGAACCGGTACCGGGCGCAACGAAAAACACCGAAGTATTCTAGGGAATCGAAAAAAAATCGCACATTGTTGCATGTAATTCACGAAAAGGGCGGCAAATATTTCTGAGGCCTAGGGCGACGAAATAGTCAAATCCGCCCCTGACCATACTAAGCTTCGACCTAGCGAATAATAACGGAATTGCTATGTCTCAAAAATAAAGTAAAATATCTGGGACTTATCTTTTCATTCGCAAATTTACAATCAATGTACACGAGTGTGGAGTAAATAATCCGACGACTCAGTTTACTCCTGATTTAATTCAAGTACCTTTTCAAAGCTAGGTTTACTCAAACCTCGTTGCGCGGTCCCCCATCTTAACCTGGATTCGAACCAGGGACAGGGACTCGAGACACTAGGAACAAACTGCACAAGCTTCTGACATTTTAATTTTTTTACCAGGTTATGATTAAATGTTTTTTTCAGCTTTGGTATAAGAATAATTCAATGTAAGATAATAGAATAAATAAAATTTTACAGTTTTTGTCGGTTAAAATTTTACATCGGTCCTCGCCGAATGACCAAAAAAAGTTAAATTTATGCCTAAATTAATTGTGGCTTTCAAAGACAGCGAATCCATATTTGAAATTATAAAACTAAAATACAAAATGTACGGAAAAGGCGCGATTCATTTGTTGGTTGCATTTTATTTTGCATTTATTATGAAGCTTATTATCAGTTACTTTATGTCATTTATCGCCAAATCGATCATTACGTGTTTAGAAAACTCAAACATAAAGTGCATAGTTCATATCTTGATATTGATACGATTTAATCGTTAACTGTACAATTATATTTATATTACACAGCTTAAGCAAAATCGTTTACTAGACGTTGCATAAACATTATAAGTCGTGATGTACAATAAATGAAATAATATTCAATCAAAAAAAAAATTAAGGAGGCCACAGAACAAGCGATTATACTTTTTATTTAATTACCTATTCGTCCAAAATCACATCTGGTTGATGAAAGACCTCTTCGATGTTCAATTTCTTGGGCCATCACATCTCCGACGACCATTAACAACCCTGAACCAACAATATTTGTTGTTAGCAAGTAACGCCCGAATAATTGCTTGGTAATTCTTCGCGCAAATGATCGGGTTTTAGGTGCCTTCTTTACAATTTCACCTGTTTTCAATGACCCAGTCTTATATCGAAAATGGTTTAGTGGTGATATTGACACTTTTAATTTTACGCTATTATTGCAAAAAGTTCGCATCACAGACAATGACATATTTTAGACTAATAATACTTTAAGAAATACGGAAATTTATTGTTTGGAGCGCGATGAAACTATTTTGAACTCAGAACAGGATTGTCGCAGTTGACCGCTGCAATGAAATAAGTGTTCTGTATTCTGAATTGGAGGTTTGTTTACATCGATGACAGCTAAAGATTTACATAATAGACATAATACAAATGATGTGGTGGTCAGCTGATTATAAATATAGGGCTGTCTCCGAGTAAACAATGTATGTTGAATTGGTATAAAGTGTAGAAAATTAGATTTCGGTTGTTTTCGAAATGCTAAAAATGAAAACATAAAACAAAACTGTTCCGTGGTAATTAATTACCAAAATTACGGGATAGAAAATGTGAGTTTCCGTGCCGAACCAGTTCGTATTAGTGTGTGATATTTCCACAGAGGACGTAGATGAACTAAAATTTGCTAAGCGATCGGCTTAGATTTGAATAAACTTTTATTATTATTTTATAAACATCATGCACTAACTGCTTAGTGTTTCGAATCAATTTTCCTCAAATACCTCTCTGTTCCTTTAGAACTGAGCTTCGGAGCGGTTTTGGCGGACTTAAGGCCCTAACTGGAACGTTCAAAGTATTGCTCCTTGTCATGGAGACGTAATAATTATTTTAATTATAATTATTTTCTCCCAATATGATTGCATTTGTAACCACAAACATAAATAAACGTGATATAAATAAACGTGAACTGGTAATTAAGCATGAATCTTTCAGATATATATGTGACCCCCAACAGGCAAACTAATTGGTACGTCTATGTCATACCCCACTGTTGTTAAAGTAGTCCGTCAATGATCGCGTGTGTAGTGCTGTGACCGCCAAATTACACTAATTGTGGAATCAATCCATGATTTTTAAGTTTAGTTTTAATTATTTCAGTTATTAGTTTAATAATTAGTTCCATGAGTTGTTGCGACCGACTATACTCCGTCGAGCAGTCGTCAGTGCAGCATATAATTGTATTTAAGAACTCGTGGTTAACTTCACCCTGCGTGCCTTCATCCCGCCGACTAGCTCAGTCTGGTCGTGGGCATTTGGGGACCACGATTCCTTCGTGCTATGGCACGCACACGAAACAACAAACACACACAGCCTATGGAGAAGGATAATGAAAATTCCATGTGAGGGACATCATTTGTCAAAAAGTCAAATCTAGTTCATCCTTATTACAATCTTTATTGTACGTCTTAGCATTATATCAACTAACAAAATTGGTAAAAATAAATGCAAATTCACACAGAAAGAAGAATAGTAACTACTGTGGGTGAGTATCAATTCCACCCCATTCCGATCGGAATCGGTTCACACCGATCTTTACATGCACATATCAAGTAGGAGGATTAAATATTATATAACGAAAAATTCAAATATATAAAATATATGGAAGTAACTTAAACACATTTAGCACCCACACCAAAGCAAAAGAAAATTTCAACTTAAAACAAATCATTCAATAAACTATAATAATTCAAGAATTCGAATAATTGCATTTATAAGAATTATATGTATGATTTTTTCTTTCTTATTAAATACTAATCTATTGATTGCTTTTGAAATTTACTATTATAGTATTTTTGATGAGTTCATTTTTTTTTCCTTTTTCTTACGAAAAGTAATTTCGGTAATTACTGCAAGCATAAGATGCTTAAATAAATGAGAAAAACAAATTCTGACCTTGGTTCCAATTAATTACTTAGCTCGACTATCCAGTAATCGTTCTCCTTCGTCATCTTTTCCTCGATCAATCAAGTATTTCTGCAGCGATTCTGCCGTCGATTTTCGGCCGTATACTTTGGATTACACCGTGGGTTTTTCCTTCTCTTTGTAAAAATGTTCCCTTTTTCTCGGATTCCAATGACCAACTTCAACAACGGATTTCCACTCAACTATGGATTGTTGTAAATTTTCTGCCTTAAATGCCCGGATAGAGTATTCGAATCTTTACGAATACTGCTAATTCACAATCAGTCACTGATATACTGACAAATTTCTTTTACTTTAACGATTTTTAATCGAAATTCAACTTTTCAATTCCCCTTTTGTTCTTTCAAAAAACTTACTTCACGTTTCCACCACGGTCAGACAAAAAGTGCCCCTTTGTTCTATTTCTCGAAAAAAATTTCTCCATGAACCGCAAAAGCGGTTCTTTTCCCCAAATTCTTCCGTATCATTCGTTTTGCTACGTCATTAGGGCATCCCCAATTCCATTTGTACAGTCTCATCCATCAGCGGACAAATTACTTTTTTAGCTCTATTGTGAACTGATTTTACTGTGGTGATTTGATGACTGTCATCAGCATCTTGTTTACTAGTTGTTCCGGCTGTCAAACTCGCGACCTATTTAGTTTTGTTTCGACTTTCAGATGGATTATAATTATTTGATTATAAACAAATTGTGCATGGAATGGGCCATATCCCATACTACATGCATTCCAGCACAGCCCAACCATCACTTTATACAAGATGCAACCAACTCTGCGATTAGCGAGTCGGTTGAGGATGCAATTGTCCTTGCCATGATGACCACTGATTCAGCATATCATAATATAGATTTTCCCCCAGGAATCGAGTTGATCAAAGTAAAAGGTGTAAATTTAGCAGACAACATGATGTATGTGAGGTAAAACTAAAATTTTTTTTTTTTTCCAAAACAGGCTATACCTTACCTAACATTCGTTTTAGCTATTTTCTTGCCAGTTTGCTGCATCGCAACACTCGTGGGGACGACTCCGATCCTGAGATGTCTCCAAGCCGGGCTACACGAAATATATCTGACCTTTTGTTTCTCTCACCAGACTATTTCACCCATGGTTCAATACTCCTTCAAATCTTTGGCGTGGAAAACGCCCAAAATCTTGCCTTTAGTATCCTCAATCTCATATGATACTTGTCCCATCTTACGTCTTATCGTTGCCTTAAAAAACTTCGGGGCAAGTTTGGCAGCGAATCGATCAGCAGCACAGCTAAGTAGATGATTTCGCACCCACACTTCCTGTCCTGGAGTGAAGTCCTTGTGGCGACTACGCAAATTGTACCGCTGCGCTCCTTTAGCATATGCGTCAGCCAATTTCGCCTTAACGTGGCTATGAGCCAATCGCAACCGGTCACAATTTGACGCTAGTTGAACCTCTCCATCCTCAAAGGCTTGTAAGGATTTTAATAATCCATATTCGGAACCATGATGTATAGGTTGATAGCCGAACATCAGGAAATGAGGGGAGAATCCTGTAGACTCATGTACCACATTACGAAATGCAGCACATGACTCTGCCAGGTTCGCATCCCAATTCCGATGGTCGTCTCCTATGTAGGCCCGAATCGCAGCGAGAACGGAGCGGTTGACCCTTTCGGAAGCGTTAGCCTGAGGTGAATAATAGGGTGTGAGGCAATGTTTCACCCCATACTTCGCTAGAAACTCCGAAAAAACCTTTGAAGTGAATTGGACACCATTGTCTGTGTGGAGGGTTTCCGGTACACCAAATGTAAGGAAGATGTTTTCCTTCAGAAATTTCACGACTAGTTCCGCTGTTGCCTTAGGCAGTGCTTTTAACCAAACAAACTTGGTATAATGATCCAACACCACTAGCAACTGGGTGTTTCCAAGTTTTGAACGGGGATATGGGCCCATAAAGTCCACAAACAGACGCTGCAAAGGCCGGTCGGTAACTCTAGCAGCGCCCATGGGTGGTCTCATTATAGCATTCGATGATTTAATTTGTTTGCAGGTGTGACATTTGTTCACATACTTTGTCACGTCCTGACGAATCCGTGGCCAGTAAAAATATCTTTTTAGTACTTCCAACGTTTTCCGAATGCCACAATGCGACCCCATAGGGCTGTCATGGCTGCGAGCTAATAACGTCTGTCTGTATCCCTCCGGTACCCATATCTTTGTGCTCGGAATGTTCACATCGAGACCCTCCGAGGATCCTTGGTGAATATACAAAACTCCGTCCGTCACGAACAGATTTTCAAATTGGTCTGGATTTTGTTGGACCTGTCGAACTAAATTTATATAATCAGGATCCTGGAAGGCCTGCTTTGGAATATCACCCAGCCGCCCGTGGTGTTCCGGGAGGCAAATCACAGCGCAACTAAACTCAACATTGGGCTCGCAAGCTCTGGACAAGGCATCTGGAACGACATTCTGACTGCCCATTCGATGCTCGATCGTAAAGTTAAATCCTTGTAGCTTTAGGCTCCACCGTGCTAATCTGCCTGACAAATCTCTCTGCGACATCAACCATTTGAGACTTGCGTGGTCAGTGATGACCGTGAAAGGCAACCCCTCCACATATGCCCGAAAACGCTTGATGCTCTGCACTGCAGCTAAGCATTCGAGTTCTGTGACGCTGTAGTTACGTTGTGCGGCATTGAGTTTTGCGGACATGAATGCGATGGGATGCTCTCCACCGTCATCATCTCGCTGAAATAGAACACTGCCGATGCCGGTGGCACTTGCATCGCATTGTATATAAAAATGACGAGAGAAGTCAGGATTTACCAGTACTGGTGCAGACACTAAAAGCTTCTTCGTTTCCTCAAATGCTGTATTCGCAGCCTCCGTCCACACGAACCTCTTTTTACCCTTTAACAAATCCGTCATGGGTGATGTTATTGAAGCGAAATTCGGAATAAACCGCCTGTACCACCCGGACATCCCCATAAACCTCCTTACGTCTTTTACCGTTTTGGGCTTTGGATACGATATGATGCCTGACACCTTCTCAGGATCAGTTTTTAAGACTCCATCACCAATAACATAGCCCAGGTATCTAATTTCTTTTTGAACAAATTTACTTTTCTCAACATTGATGGTCAGCTTCGCCTGCTGTAATAGATTTGCCACAGTAGCTAGCAATTTGAGGTGATCATCAAATGTTGGACTTGTGATTAGTAAATCGTCCAAGTAAACAAATACCTGGTCATGCAATTCGTGCGGGATGACTTTATGCATCAATCGGCACATAGTTTGTGGTGCGTTGCAAAGCCCAAACGGCATGACAGTAAATTGGTACAAGGGACGCCCCGGCACCGTAAAAGCAGTTTTCTCTCGCGATCTTTCGTCCAACGGAATTTGCCAAAAGGCATCCTTGAGATCAAGGCTGGTAATGAACCGTGTGGATTGAAGACGTGCCAACAAACCTTCGATTAACGGCAAAGGATAGGCATCTTTTATGGTCACATCATTCAGTCGTCTCGCGTCCAAACATAGCCGCACTTTACCCGGCTTCCTAACGATAGTAACCGGAGAACTCCAGGAACTCTTACTCTCCTCAATGACCCCCAACGACAGCATACGGTCCAATTCATCATACATAAGTTTCTGTACGACAGGTGAAACCGAATAATGTCGTTGTTTGATAGGCTGGGCATCACCGGTATCGATGGTATGCGAAACCAATGTGGTCCGCCCCAAACCTAACTCATTGAACGATGGAAACTTATGTATAACTTCATTTAGCCCACGACTGTCGTCAGCAGATAACCGATGAAAGCAAGAATCCGAGTTTTGCATATCGATAGCGGAGCATTGCGGTGCGATCTTGAAGGCCTCCCAGAAATCTATTCCAAGATAAATTGCGTTTGTCAAACTGGGGCATATGAGAAATCGAATGAGCCTTGTTTTTTCGTTAAAACGCACCAGGGTGCTCACATATCCAAGTACGGCCGCTTTTTCCCCAGAAGCGGTGTGAACGCTAGATTGCATACTGTGTATATACAGTCCAAGCTCCTCAACCAGTTCCAAAGCACCCGCACCCAATATGCTAACACTTGCCCCACTATCCAGCAAGCCAGTTAACTTACGACCCTTGATTGAGATGTTAGCAAAGGGCCGCTTATCACCATGCACGGATATAATGGAATCTACACATGCTGATCGTAGGAATCGCCGAAGGGTAAAGTACTTCCATGATCGTTCGAAACGCTTGTTCTTGCACTTACGAGCTTCAAGGTCTTTGCCAACTGTGCGGTAGTGATATGGTGAAAACGTGAAATTGTCTGGTGTATCATGCCAAAGATCTGAAAAATTATCTAACGATGACGACGTAGTTCGGGATCGACGTTGGTGGCTGCGTCGATCATATTCGGTCTCGGTGAACGCAGGGTTATAGGAACACGTATCCTCCCCGAAGAATTCGCGTTCCGAAATCCGTTTCCCGATTGACAACGCGGGCAATGCGGCTTTAATACCTTGTCTTTCCCACACCCAAAGCAAAAAACACCACGAACCGGTATAGTACATTCAGTGAATGGATGCCCAATGTCCTTGCAATTCCAACAAACTTTCAAATCCCCTTGCTCATACGAACGTCTTTCAGAGGATGTCCCTGCATGATTTGGTTGCTGTATACTATTAATTTCCCTGGGCCGAAGATAATCCACCTCAAGATCCCGAGAATCTAAAGCGGAACGTAAAGGATGTCGTGCAGACCCATGACTGAAATAATTGGTAACCCGATTATAATCCTCGTTGCCCTCGTCCTCTCTAAAGTCGACTTCCTGTACTTGCCGCCCTCGCCGAACATTATCCCTATCCATGTCAAGTCCCAACATCCTCCACTCCGACTCAATTAAACAACAGCGACGAACTAGTTCTCTAGTATTCCTAAATTCAATCCCTGCTAGATGTGCACGAAGTCTAGGAGACATGTTGCGAAAAACAATACATTGGAAATCCAAATCAGATAACGGAATGGACAGCTGTAACGCTAAATTTTCAAGTGCATCATAATAGTTTTGAAAACGTTCCCTACTATTCTGAAGTCGTGCGTCTAAAGAGCGTCTTACATCTACATCAGTTTTAAACGAACTAAACCTATCCAAAAATTCTTCCTGTAGATCATTCCATACAAGCGGATAATGCAATTCCCTAAACCGCCAATACCAATCAGCTGCTTTATCTTTCAAAAGAAGGTGAAAATCTGTTGCCAATGCTGCTGACCCGATCTCATAATCCGTTGCCAACGCTAAAACTCTAAACAAAAATTGCTTGGCGTCTAACCCAGATGATGATCCGTCAAAACTGATGCCCCATTTTGATAACGGTAACCTCAATACCGATCTACGAGATGTCTCAGGATGTTGGCTGAACGCAACCCTAGGATGATCGTTGCCTGCGTACGTACTTTCTGACCCGGGAATGTGCGCCTCACTTCTAGGTGCAGCCTCTTTATTAATGCGAGTGAGTGGTGGTAGTTGTTTTCTCACATGCGACTCTGGTGAGGACCGTGTAAGAGCGCTTTGCGTTGCTCTTGCTTTTTCCGGCGACAAACTCAACCTTTCTAGTTGACGATGGAACGGAGTATAGCTGGGATCCCAACTACTGGATCGTCTTCTCATATTCGAGCTCATAATAATATTTTTTTCGTTGTAATTTCCGAAATTAATAAGTTTGTTAAATAAAATTCGATATAAAAGCAAATGTTTGTAATAACTATATACTATAATGGCAAATGCAAAGACTCAGCAAGTTCATTACAAAACAAATAATGATCCCCCACATGGAATCCTTGGGATGGAAATTTATGCAGGAAGGGAATTGGAATGAAAAATTTAAACATAAAATGATAAAATGGGAGTAGGATTTACGGAAAACTACAGAACTCTTGCGGTTGTCTCGAGATGTTCATCTTCTCATGTGCTCGAGTCCTGTTCGAATTAGTTCTTATAAATGAACAACACCATATATGTGGACTAGGATCGAGACTAGATCAATGAACATCCCAGCAGGTATTTTCCTCTTGCTACGACAAATTCAATTGATCTCTTTCACGAGAACCACTCTAACTAATAGAGGATACTATCGCTGAATACCCTGGAATAATCCCACAAACGCAAGAGCCTGGATATTGAATAAAACACATAAAACAAGAACAGTAGCACGAGCCGGGCGCCAATGCTGCATTGACGACCGCTCGATCCGATGGAAATGGTACATTAGACTTTATTGATACTAATGCCAACTACGGCCAAGGAAAGACAGAATAAAGAGAGAAAAAAAAAAAAAATATGGCTGAGGCAACATAATGCTCCGGTTGAACATTTGCCACCTCAGCCGAAAGCAAAACTGCAAAATAAGATACCATAAAGCCAAAATGTTTGGGCGCCATTTGTTGCGACCGACTATACTCCGTCGAGCAGTCGTCAGTGCAGCATATAATTGTATTTAAGAACTCGTGGTTAACTTCACCCTGCGTGCCTTCATCCCGCCGACTAGCTCAGTCTGGTCGTGGGCATTTGGGGACCACGATTCCTTCGTGCTATGGCACGCACACGAAACAACAAACACACACAGCCTATGGAGAAGGATAATGAAAATTCCATGTGAGGGACATCATTTGTCAAAAAGTCAAATCTAGTTCATCCTTATTACAATCTTTATTGTACGTCTTAGCATTATATCAACTAACAAAATTGGTAAAAATAAATGCAAATTCACACAGAAAGAAGAATAGTAACTACTGTGGGTGAGTATCAATTCCACCCCATTCCGATCGGAATCGGTTCACACCGATCTTTACATGCACATATCAAGTAGGAGGATTAAATATTATATAACGAAAAATTCAAATATATAAAATATATGGAAGTAACTTAAACACATTTAGCACCCACACCAAAGCAAAAGAAAATTTCAACTTAAAACAAATCATTCAATAAACTATAATAATTCAAGAATTCGAATAATTGCATTTATAAGAATTATATGTATGATTTTTTCTTTCTTATTAAATACTAATCTATTGATTGCTTTTGAAATTTACTATTATAGTATTTTTGATGAGTTCATTTTTTTTTCCTTTTTCTTACGAAAAGTAATTTCGGTAATTACTGCAAGCATAAGATGCTTAAATAAATGAGAAAAACAAATTCTGACCTTGGTTCCAATTAATTACTTAGCTCGACTATCCAGTAATCGTTCTCCTTCGTCATCTTTTCCTCGATCAATCAAGTATTTCTGCAGCGATTCTGCCGTCGATTTTCGGCCGTATACTTTGGATTACACCGTGGGTTTTTCCTTCTCTTTGTAAAAATGTTCCCTTTTTCTCGGATTCCAATGACCAACTTCAACAACGGATTTCCACTCAACTATGGATTGTTGTAAATTTTCTGCCTTAAATGCCCGGATAGAGTATTCGAATCTTTACGAATACTGCTAATTCACAATCAGTCACTGATATACTGACAAATTTCTTTTACTTTAACGATTTTTAATCGAAATTCAACTTTTCAATTCCCCTTTTGTTCTTTCAAAAAACTTACTTCACGTTTCCACCACGGTCAGACAAAAAGTGCCCCTTTGTTCTATTTCTCGAAAAAATTTTCTCCATGAACCGCAAAAGCGGTTCTTTTCCCCAAATTCTTCCGTATCATTCGTTTTGCTACGTCATTAGGGCATCCCCAATTCCATTTGTACAGTCTCATCCATCAGCGGACAAATTACTTTTTTAGCTCTATTGTGAACTGATTTTACTGTGGTGATTTGATGACTGTCATCAGCATCTTGTTTACTAGTTGTTCCGGCTGTCAAACTCGCGACCTATTTAGTTTTGTTTCGACTTTCAGATGGATTATAATTATTTGATTATAAACAAATTGTGCATGGAATGGGCCATATCCCATACTACATGCATTCCAGCACAGCCCAACCATCACTTTATACAAGATGCAACCAACTCTGCGATTAGCGAGTCGGTTGAGGATGCAATTGTCCTTGCCATGATGACCACTGATTCAGCATATCATAATATAGATTTTCCCCCAGGAATCGAGTTGATCAAAGTAAAAGGTGTAAATTTAGCAGACAACATGATGTATGTGAGGTAAAACTAAAATTTTTTTTTTTTTCCAAAACAGGCTATACCTTACCTAACATTCGTTTTAGCTATTTTCTTGCCAGTTTGCTGCATCGCAACAGAGTGTAATTTCTGTTTGAAAATTGTAAATTGATGGCGTGAGAAGTGATTCTAAGTGGACTATTCTATACCACATATTTCATTTTTTGTATTAAGCTGCATATTTTCGATGCCACTCAGTGGTCAATAAAGTAAGTAATCACATTCAAACTTTAGCGTGAATAAGTTTTTGTACATAACAATATTGCTAATGGGCTGCTTACCAATGGAATCATGCAACAATTATTTGAGATGTTAAATTGACAATATTTGACAACATGGGTTTTGAAGAATAAAAGAAAGACATCGTTTTTTCTTAAAAAAAAGGAGTCAAATACTTGTGCCATAAGCCAATGCCTTCTAGAATGCATTGCATAAACGCACGTTTATGTACAGCGGGTAAAAAAAGTTAGGTCACAAACTCTTAGTAAGAACAAAAAACCTATTTTTAATGCGACTTTGATATTAATTTATTTTGTTTTTGCATTTAATTAAAAGTTTTGTATGTTGACTTTAAGAACAATATAAAAAAAAAACCAGTAACGAAGCAAATTTCGCAACATTAACGTAATATTTTTCACTACCGAAATAGCTCAAAAATTCATTCATCAATAATGACATCTTGGAGCCTTG
Source organism: Nemotelus nigrinus (assembly GCA_947369275.1). Lineage (NCBI taxonomy): Eukaryota > Metazoa > Arthropoda > Insecta > Diptera > Stratiomyidae > Nemotelus > Nemotelus nigrinus. The sequence continues at coordinate 40,164,410 of OX376372.1, forward strand.
ACCTTTCGAATTGCTACTCTGATTTTGAGATGATCCCATAAATGTTCGATTGGGTTTAAGTTCGGTGACTGCGGGGGTTTTTAATAGCATTTGGACAGTTACAAATAGCCCAAAGCCGACATTGCTTCCGATCGTTGTGCTTCTGATCGTTGTCCTGATACAGGTCAAAATTGTATAAAATGCCTAATTTTTCAGAACTTTGATTAATATTTCTTTTAAGAATACCCAGTTAACACGTTTGATCCATCGTACCGTTCAAAAAATGTATATTTCCAGGACCAGATGCCCTCATACAGTTCCGTAGCATAATGTTCCTTCCGCTGTGTTTTATAGTGGGATTAGTATGATTCCTCTTAAACTCTGTATTAGGCTTTCGACGAACATATCGCCGCCCATCAAATCCAAAAACAAGCAAACAGAATGATTTTGGCTTTTTTACGTACTCTTAAGCAAAACATAATTTAACAATATCATTTTTTTTTACTAATATAAGGTTTACTTCGGCACATTCAGCTCTTAAAACCCACTTTCTTTATTACGTTTCAAATAGTTTGAGTACAGACTTTCTTTCAGCTTGATTCGTATAACTGTGGCACTTAATTTATGGTTTTTCTTAATTTTTCTGATAATCCACTTTTTTCACGTTCAGATAATATTTTAGGTCTTTCTGACCGATGCTTTGTTTCAAACGATTTGGTTGATTTATATTTTGTTTTCTCACTGTATATCTTGATTTTCCCATTAGTATTCCAATCTCTTCCAACGTCGCAAAATACATTCACGGATTTCTGCACTTACCGATTTCCTTTTCACACTCATTTTTAACAACCCCCTCAATAAAATTACTTTTACAAAACAGTTTTCAAGCTAGAATCAATAGAAATATCATATTCCCATGATTTGAAGTACATTTAACGCTATTTTTTTGTAGGAATCACCAATAATTTCAGATAAAACTGCGCTGTGCCATAACTTTTTTTTGCGCTATTTTCAGTGGAAAAATTTATTTTATCGTTGTGAAATTTGTTTCGTTTGCAGTTTTTCAATATTGTTCTTAAAGTAAACATCCAAAACTTTTAATTAAATGCAAAACCACCATCAATTATGATTAAAGTAGCATTAAAAATAAGCTTTTTGCTTCGTACTGAGAGTTTGTGTCTTAACTTTTTTTTTACCCACTTTAGGTGTACATCGTCCATTGACTTCTACTTTACCTTTGTTAATGACGTATCCGGATGCGGAGATTTCAGATGAAAGATAAACGGTGTATACCACAACAAATCCGGCAAGCACCGAGAAGTGTTAAAAAATCGCCAAAAACTGCGGTTTCTAAATAAAACAGTTTAGTTATCGCCACTAAACATGTTCAGGAATCAATCATTACAAATAAGCCCTTAATTTTGCCCAGAATGGGTAACTTGAATCGCGTAAAAACTTCAAGGATCGCGCTAATATCATAGTAGCTCATTTTTAAAATCATCTCGCCGTTTATTACAATGGATACGCTTATTCGAAAGACTGACTGCTAAGTCTCACACCTGCGGAATTTAAAATACTTCGATCATTTCCAGAATGGTCGATTGTATTCTTGCCTGTTCTAAACTTTTCTCGTCCTATCGGAGTTTGTTTCTCCTTAATTGCTGCGTATCATGGCTACTAAGAGTTGCTTACAGGTGTTTCTAGATGGATTTTTCCTTTATATTATAACGGTGAAATACATTAAAATGTTTTGGATATTTCTTGATGTTCTTTGATAGTTCTGAAATCAACAGGGAGCTGTGTGTTTTATTATTTATTTATTTAATGTCTAAAACAACCGATCCGATGCACGAGCGGAAAGCTGGTTACAGAGGTCAGAGGAGACAAATCGATGGCGCAGTTTGAATGGAAAGCATTCACCGAAATACAGTCTACAAAATTTCAGGGATGGAATTTACTGCAGCATGGTAAAATACCGGAAAATCCCGCAATCGAGCTTGTAAAAGCAACACTGAGGATGACTGGACCGCATACAGAGCCTCGCAGAGCGCCTATAATAATTTCGTGAGAACCTCCAAGAGGGAATCATTTAGATCGCTCTTTGAGGAACTAAAAGATGCACAAGAGTCGTCGATGCATTCCAATGTCCTTGAAAAGAACCAATTAGCTATGCTGGACTCTCTAAAACGCTCGAATGGTAATTGAGTCTCTATCAACTTTTCTTGGGACTCACTTTTCGAGAGCTCTGGTGATTGAAACGCAGAAAGCATCTGCGTCTCTGACCAAACATGCTGCTCTTCCCAACAGTAAGAAATTCTGATGCACAGCTAGATCTGTAACCGAAAAGGTTGAGGATGAAATTATTTCATTTGAAAATTTAAATCACTGGGCCTGGATAACGCTTATCCAGTTATGTTAAGGGAGAAAATTGAACACTTGGAGGCACACTTAAGAGAAACCTTTTGGGAATTCCTGGCCCTGTGGTAAGCTCCGTCACTTTGGCGAGAGGTTAAGGTAGTTTTCATGCCTATTCAGATGATGATTCAGATCCAAGGAACTTTAGGCCAATCACCTTAACTTTGTTTATGCTGAAATGCCTGAAGAGGCTTGTTGAACGACACATACGTACTAAGGCGCTTAAGTTGAACCCCTTCCATCATACGCAACAAAAGATTTTTATTTTTTTCCTTGTAGATGGCCAAAATACCAAGCATCCGGAAACTAAGTGGGCGAGTTCCTCCTCCTGTAAAACTCACTGATCAGGCGATCTGAACCTTTTTTCACAGACGAGCTGCGTGAGAAGGTCGTCAGCTGCTTTACAATGCTGCAGGCTTCTTTGGAGAACCCTCATTTTCTCCCCTGTTGCTTCTGCTTGGCGTGAGGTGCGTTTTTGAACACCTTGCAAGAAGACGAACCCATGACATGCTTCGCGCGATCCACGCTATACTTCTCGACGCAAAGCAATCATTTTGGTTGTACAGAGCAGTTCAATGCGTGATGGCCGGAATGACCATGTTTTAAGCAGCTGCCATTACGGTCTGGGCCTTTGCAGCTACTCCTTGTGTAGTCGTAGCCCAGACATTGATAGCAACGTACCACCTTTATCCACCTTCTCACTCGAGCGTATATCATACCCACCCTGATTCTACCAGCTGTGAGAATTTTCATGGCTGGTGCTTCATCTAGATCCACTACCGCCCGTCTCTGCTCCCGTGAGTTTGGAGGGAACATAGTGGTCTTCACTTAACTGTTTTGCTCCTCGGCAAAGTCGTGTTTTATAGCTGCTGTAAGGTAATTGAGGTCCATAGCCTCAATTTTGGCTGTAAGGGTCATTAGCCTCGCAGCCCCTTGGCCTTCCACAGATGTTCGGATCAAGGCACGGAGCCTCTTGTGCTCATCACACCACGTGATTTCCAGTAAGACCTCCTCTTCCGCCGTATTCCTTATTCGACGAATTTGAGTTAAGGCTTCGTCTAGCTGAATCCTTTACGGACCACACCTAGGATATCAGCATACGTTTTCTTTGGGGCTGGTTTAACCATCACAGCCTCCCACTTTTTTACCGCTGCTTTCGTCTACCTTTCTTCCGCTTATTGATGGTCATTTTAAGCGGTATATCTGTCCTCTGGGTCTCCTTTGTCTTTGTGTTTATTCCCAGAGTCTTTTTAGAAGAGGTCTTCCGACTCTTCTTCTCTATCACGGTCATCCACATATCAGCTTCAACAGCCACAGTCTCTTTCCTAGCCCTGATCTCCTGTGTCTCCTCAGGATAGGAATCGGCTGTTTTTTATTTTTCTGGGGCTGAGTGACACCCAGAACAACTGTTATCACTTCGGTCAAGTGGAGAACCGTCTGCGATTGCTGGTACTCTTTCTCCGCCTTTTGCCAGTTGGTTCGGCAAGCGGAGATGGCCTCGAAGGTTTCTTCCAGCTGTAACGTGCCATCTTTCACGTGCTTTGAAATATTTTTTTATTGTAGTGAAGCAGCCTGCAGCATTTCATGAAGGATCGGCTTGCATTTGTCAAGCGGTTCTCCTTCGGCGATTTGCTCGCGTTTAATATAATTTCTTTTAGGGGACTTTCGCGCAAGCAAGCTCACGTGCGGGATTTCGGTTTCTCGTGAAATAACTTCAGAATTTTCTTGCAGCCGACCTTTCCGCATCTGAAGTGGTTGTTCAGGGCAGCTTTGAGCCACTTTGCCCATGCTATCACGCAAGTTGCTTTCATGTGCGGAACACTGAGGGATTGACGTGTGAGGAGTGTCCTCAGGACTCTTGGTGCCATCAAAAAGGCAAATTTTTCGATGGAGGCAGTTCTGCCCTTTTCGTTTCCTTTTCGGTCTGTCCGTCTTTCGGTTGATTCGTCGATAATGACGCGAAGAAATTTGTGATTGAAGCCAGTTCTCATTAGTTGGGATGCCGCGCAGAGCCGATACCTCGATTCGTGTGTCACCTTATCGATTTCATAGTTGTCTAATGCAAAGCAGGGAGACCATGCAAGCGTTAGCACCGGCCTTCATGGGTCTAGTGCTCAGAGCTATTGCGCTGACAATGATGATAATTTACCCAGCTCGCTTTGAAATCACTTTGAAGAAAACTATATCATCAGATGGACAGGTTTATGTCAAACAAATAAATAAAAACAAACAATAGTATTATGTACGTTTTATTTTATCATTAAACAAAAAAGAAACAAAAAAAGACTATGTACCTTCTAGCATCATGACAGTCAGAGTGGCCAACTGGCTGATGCGCGACGAAATATATCCCGCATGTGAGTAAAAATTACTCACGGTACCATTTTAGGGCTACGAAAAATAATTGCCAATTAACCTCAAAAATGCGCAAAACAAAACTGCCTTCTCCCTTTTTCGCCAAATAGAAACAAAACATTATTGCACCTCGATGTAATCCAAATTAGCAGCTCAATCACAAACGGTTACTGGAAATATTGAAAAGCGTTCTACAGTTTGCTAAAACTGAAAAATCTGTTCGTGAAAACTTTTAATGGCCTGTTTGAAAAACGGACATTTGTTCGTCCTCACTCGCCAATGCCGTACATGAAACTGAAACAGTGGAGGATTATGAAATACAATGGACTTCTCACAACATTCAGACGACTGATGGAAATTCACACCTGCAGATTGCAATAGTAACAACTAGTCAGATATTTCATGGTTAAAATAAACGTCCTTTATAAATCAACTGGTATTCTCCATTTACAGTATCTATTTTCGTGTGATGCGCACTTGTTTAGATGAAGCAACACTTTCAATCATTCTGTCTTTTTCCGCAAAATTACTTTAGCATCGTATGTAATCATCAAAAGCAGACGAACCTACATGGTTCCTCTTCATCTGTTATTCATTCGAAAAATGATTCATCAATTTCCTATGATTATCCTTCCAGCGCCCCCATTCCCGTGCTTCTCGATTGGCTGCGTTTACGTCACTTGGCAATTTTCACCTGTTCAACTTCAAGAATCCATCAATATCCGTCCGAACGATGCGCCAAATTGAGTATACCTACTTAAACTCAAAGCTCACCATCGAAAAGCAAATCTATTACGAGCCTTTTGTGTACTTATGGGGCACCCGGCCATCTCAACTTAAGGGATATCTTATCAATTTTCAATAGGGCCGTAAACAGCTTGAGAATCAATTGCTGCCGAGATTCCTCGACTCCTTCCCTTTGATTAGCGCTAAAAGTAGGCTAAACGCCTTTCGGCGAAGTAAAGGCACCTGTGTGTGATATAATGCTTACAAGGAGCCTGCCTGGATGTCAAAAAAAGGTGAAGGGTTTTTTTTCCAGAATGTATCGAGACACCGGATGCTTCCCTTGTTGTATGTATCGGATCCATATCGAGGCCAGTGAAAAGAGCGGAGGATTCGCTGTTAACTCATCTTCGTGATGAAATCGCGATGTAAAGCACGTTTCCTGCTTATTGGATGCTTTTACGAGAATTGGAAGAATGACGAGACGAACGCACGATACGATAAAATGCCGTTGCATAAAGATTAGATCGATTATGCGGAATGTATGGCAATCTGATTATCTTAAGGAGATTGACTGTTAGTGTTTTCTGATTGCAATTTATTTGAAAAAGTGTTCTAAAGAAATGCAAATATTTCACGCTAATTTTATTAGGACACTTATTCACTAATTCAAAAGCAGGGAGGAATGGTAACGTGTTACATTTGGTTATTGCCATAGCCGATATAAAAACATTAAAATAAATGATTTTGATCCTTAGCATAACGAAACTTTTATTAGCGTCTGAAAACTATTAACTAAATGTAAGGAAACAATAAAATTCATCGTTCAAATTATTATTTTATGGTACATTTCACCTTAACCATATTTTTCCGGTTTTTCTGAACTCTTAGTTTTTCTGAAACATCAGATACGAAAAACTCGTGTGAAAAATAAGCTATTATTGTGTAGCATGTGTGATTGGTTAGCACCAAATTTCACTGCTCACATTAAAATAACTTTTCCCATGAATATAATTTAAATGTGAACTTTTGCGCTCAGCCTGGTCCAGATTTACACGCCTCAGCTCAGCACGAGTTTTTATGAGCTGGTGAAAAGTTTTACCAACAAAGCATGAGTTTTTTAACTGTTATTCTTCACCTCCGCTTTCTAAAAGGTGGTTGAGTCGAGTCATGTAAATCATGACATGTCATTCAGCACGCAACCTGATTGGCTGGAGTGGAGACATCTGGTGACAAAAAGATCCCGTTGTGGACTGGACATAATTTCTTTCTGGATGGCAACCGTGACGAAGAGTTGTATTGTGGTCGGACTTGTAAAAAAACGTGTCATTTATTTAAATTCTTAGTCCCCGAAATTCTCTTCTTCTTTCTTGTTTTTGGTAAATTTTGCAAAATATTGATGAACATTTATTTTCGACTCGAAATGGCGATGTGTGAATCGGATTTGCGTATGCTCTCGGTGGCAATGGTCGATGTTTGAGAGTGTATGGTGTTGTGAGAATTCAACAGTGGAGAAAGTGATGTGGCTGTGCTTTCGAGGACTTTGCGAAAAAAGGTAGATTATCTATCGGGTGTAGCAGTGATCGGTATTGATCAAATTGATGTCTGAACAATCACAATTAGAGCAACCTCGGTCCATTGAAGGAATTTTCAAAAATCGAAGTGTATATAGATGAACGAGGAATTTTCGTATGGCGTTATCTTGATGTTTTTATTTGGTTTTTGGAGGGAAAATACTGCCTGGCTGTGTATTCAACAATCGATGCTATCTCAGAGGTTGTTGGGGCTGTAGCAAGAGCGAAAGATGCATGTCATCAAGCCAGACCGGTCGTCCTGCTGGCAATGCTTCGTGTGCAAAACGCTTTCAACTCGGCGAGGTGGACGGACACCTTCCGTGCCCTTGAGCGGAGGTTCCGTATCGCTGACTACTTGCTAGCCATGATGCGCGACTAGCTCAGGAACCGATGGCTGCTCTACGACATCGACGAAGGAGTCACAAGGAGGCCTGTCGCCTCAGATGTGACACAGGGGTCAATCTTAAGACTTGACCTTTAAAAGATCATGAAGAATGATCTGCTGCACCTGGAAGGCGGGTTACGCTGATCAAGTTTGACTCGCTCAACTCAGACTTAACCAAGTTATGACGAGAGTTGCATTGTCAGTCTCTGAAACAGAGATTATTATGCTAACAAATCGGAGGATACCATCTGCCATACTCATGACAGTTGGCTCCGTGGAGGTCCGGACTAGCAACATGGTCACCCTGGAAACCAAGCTAACCTATTGGGATCACTTTCGCGGCGCATATGACAGGGCTCTAGTAGTCGTCACTTCTCCGAGTAGGCTAATGACCAACTTCGGTGGACCCAGTGAGACGCGATGCAGGCTACTGATGATAACGACCGATTCCATCTTGCTATATGGAGCCGAAATTTAGCGAGATGCACTCCGAACTAAGAAGTTCAAGGAACGGCAAAGACAGCGTCCAGCACAGGGGTGTCCTGCAAATTGCCTGTAGCTACCGCTTGGTCTCAGACGAGGCTGTAGTGGTGGTATCGGGAGTAACCCCGATCGACCTACTAGCACGAGAGCGCATGGAAGAGTACCTCTTTCGCTCAGAGCTAGGCAGAGCTAAGGCTCTGACGCACGCGCGTACGTTTACCCTCCAACTTTGGCAACGACGTTAGAGCAAGTGTGATAAAGGACGCTGGACGGCTAAGCTTATTGGTCTTATTGAGCGATGGCTTAACCGAAGCCACGGAGAGGTAAATTTTTATCTTTATCAATTCTTGACATGGCACGGTTACTTCAGGGAATACCTGAACAGAATGAGTAAGGTGGTCACATCGTACTGCCGGTACTGTGTGACTGAGCTCGATGATGCTCAGCACACATTATTTATGTGCAGTCGCTTCGTAAGTTCGAGTTGCACCAATGAGTCCACGATCGGCCTGGTAATGCCTAAGACAATCCTGGATACAATGCTGCGAAACGAGGAAAGCTTTCGCGCAGTCTCAACATACGTTTAGAAAGTGCTGCGCATAAAGCGGATGGAGGGTAGCCTTACCAACCGATGAGCTGTGGTAGTGTCCGAAGTCCGTGGTTACCGATAGGTGAGAAAGCACGACCGGGTTGAAGCAGTGCTTCGGTGGGTCCCGACTTGGAACTTCGTGGGCTTGTAGTGGTCTTTTTTTTAGTGAGTCAAGCCTTACATAGCCCGTGGTGATCTGGTAAGCAGATTTTTTTTTGCCATCTACACTAGGGGAAAAAAGTTAATTGTAATCTGTGCATTGACGTTGATGCAAAAGTTTTAATGCAGAGCTATCAAAATAGTTATGAAAGGGCAAGAGTGAAACTTGAACTTCTGATCTGATGCTTAAATTGTGAGAGCGTTTGTGATAGAAGACCAAGTCAGAGCTCGTCGTGTCACAACGCATAATAAAGGTGAATGAAAATATGCATCAGATGGTGCAAAGGTTATACTAAATGTTGTCGATAATCTATCAGAACTGTTGACGTTTCGTAGCAGCAGCTTAGAACCTAGGCCAGACAGCATAAAGCAACGAGGAAATTTAAACAACAAACATTCATCTAGGAAAACTCTGCGGGCTTTCAAAGACGGGAGTTGCAACAAGGATAAATGTCCACTATACTCACAACAAGGGATGTGGAATTCAAACAATAAAGAACCGTGTTACACCGCATAAATCATATGTTTATGGTAAGGATACTAGACCTGACAGCAATACTCGAGGACTATAAACTAACGAATAAAACAGATAAGTAGACTAGAGGATGACAAGTCCTGAAGAAAAACCGGAAAAACGAGAAGTCTTAGATGTAATTTATGCAACATGTAGATCGAACTTAAGTTTTGAATTAGAAATGACAAGGTCTTTGAAGTTTTCTTCAGTGATGAAAGCCAGGAAAAAAGTAGAAAGCATAAAGCGAAGCTTTTTAATGTATGAGACATGAGATGACATTCCGATATGTTTAGAGCAAGTAATTCCTTAGGCACCATTCATCTAAAGTGCAAAGACAATTTTGTAGTTGTAGGCAATCATTGCGAGAGCCAATTATTCTGAACACTTTGAAACTATTAGCGTACAGAAGGTAGGACGAATGAATGAAAGAGTGAAAGTCGTTGATATAAGGAATAAGAGAGAGTCGAAAATCGGACCCTGCAGAGCACCGGATCGACGACAGAATACGGAAGAAGCAGAATAAAACAAAAACAGAGAAATATCAAAATACAATACTACGAGGCAAGTAGCTTATGATCAAAAGAATCAAAAGGTTTTTTAAAATTGGTGTAACCAACATCAATATGTTTCTGTGGATCCAAAGCATATCTCATCTGTAGATCCAAGTCGGAAAAGGTTATGAGGTTGGACGTGATAAACCCATGCCGCTCAGGAGTATAAAAGGGATTGAGGACGGGAATAAGCTTATTGTCGGCAACTCTTTCGTGCACTTTACTAAAATAGAAAAGAAGATAAAGATATAGTCTGGGTCATCAGATTTGTCATCGGCAAGACATGAGCAGACTTCCATTAGGATGGGAACAAATTAGAGGTAAAAAGGTTTAGATGATAGACAAAGGAATACACAATAACAAGGAGAGTGACTTAGATCCCAGATTCGGGACACCATCAGAACCACTACTGATATTGATAGATACTGATATTCATGCTAATTGAATTTAATATTGACTCGATTTATTAAGAATCTGTTTGGCTGGAAGAGAAAAGAGTAGAAATTGCAAGTGAAAAAATATATAAAAACTCTAGCGCACCTGAACTGCTAGAAACACGAATGTTCGAAGAACAGTAGAAGAATCGTGCGGGTTTTGAGTGCATATTCTACCACATGAGCTGCTTATTACATCCAAACTGTTTCAAACGCCACGTTTTACTTTGGTCTCAAGAATGCATTATAACTCATATGGTGGAAAGGTTTCAGATATTACCACTGGCATCAATTTCAAAGTTTATGAGAGACAAACACTTGTTAATTATATTCGTTATCAGTTGCTTATTTCACAAAACTTTGAAGGCAGCATCTCATATAACATCAATCACTCAGTGCTTGCAGCACTGTAATTGAAGTTGGAGTTTGGGGCTGCGATCCGAAAAATTTGCAGAACTTTGGGAATTGAAACATCGGTTATTTATTTTCATTGTGAATACTAACTGTAAGCACTTATTGATCCAAAAAAGTTCAACCGACTTGTGCTGGCAACCTTTTGCCAGTTTCAAAGCCAAAAATGTATCACATTTGCTTTACGTTGAAATTAACCTGCCCTTCGGATTTCATCTCGATCCGATGACTGCGTTCAAAGTTAAAGAAATTTAGGGCTACCAGTTGCAAAAATTTTCAAATAATCGAAAACATAATATTTGTTGTTTATTGTCACTACAATATCATTACCATTTGAAAATTTTACGATAAAATCGCTTAATAAAGATACTGCAAATAAACACAAAACCAATGATAGGTGGCAACCCTATCGTGGCTTTTCAACCAGATTCGACCTAAATATTGCCTATAATAAGTTCCATTAATTGCATGAAATTCGTATTGATATCATTACTGCACTGGAAGTTATAGGGCAAAAAGCTCTATTTTCCTCAGCGAATTTTCAAAACCAAAGACACAAAAATTACCATAGCTGGCAGCACCAATCGAATTTTGCAACCAAATTTCTATCAAACATGGCTTAAGGTAAGGTTCAGCTACTGTGTCAATTTCATGAAAATCTGGTAACTGGATCAGAATTCATAGGGCAAAAAGCAGTTTTTTTTCTGTGCAATTTTTCAAGATGGCACCACTGGCACAGAGTTGCCACAATTCAAAATCGCTTCTATCAAACCTGTTCCTACTTAAGTCCAATGCATTCTGCAAATTTCAACTGCATCTGACTATTGGTTCGTGAGTTCCCGTGAACATATGTTTTTGATGCTAAAAATATAGGTAAATTGGGAAAGTGTTACCGTTCTTGTCCGGCAAGAATTTTTCAAAGTTTTACTCTGACTGTGTAGACAAAGCATAAAATTTGTACACAAGTTGGTTTCCATTGTAAGAATTGGACATTTTTTAGGAGATTCGATGGTTTGAATGTTTTCACTTTCAGTGTCTGCCGTTGCCACAGGGTTGCCAGCACGTTCATCAAAAACTATGCAAATGTGCAACAGTAAGTTTCATATTCATCTGATGATCTAATAAAAAGTGATCGCAATTCAAAAAAATTTTAAATTTTCCCAATCTAATTTTAGGCGCCTAGCGCACACATAGGGTTGAAAATTTCAAGAACATAATATTCACATTTAAAACACGTTCAGAATTTATTACAAAAACGTTATTTTTGCAAAAGTAATTTTTTGACAGAAAAATAAGTATATTTAAAATATCACTAAAATGGCCGCCGGCGCCAAAGGGTTAAAGATTATTAAAAAAAGGGTTAAAGATTTTTTGTGAGACCTGGCACTATTCTGCATATACACAAATGTATCCTGAAAATCTCAGTTCAATCGGATGGCGCGTTCCTGAGATTTTTTTTTTTATTGCTGGGTAAGAATAATTAAAAGTTTTTAGCAAAAAGTTCAAAAATGTCTTTAGGATTAAAATATATTGCATTAAGGGAAATAAGGGGATTTTTCGCAGGGACTGGATGTTTGACCAGAAGAGTTTATGATGATTGGAACAAATAAGATACTAAATTTTGGTTAAAAAAAATCACTCGTGGCTTTTCGAGCGATAATTTGGGTGGCTGATTGTAGCCTTGAGATATATCTATGAAGCTCTATACTTGGCACGGAATTCTTCTTAAGCCTTTAGACCAGACACCATATCGGACCGAAACAAAGGAGTATCATTCCATTTGCGCGGGCGGCTGGTAGGAGTAAATTGCGAGAATGAGGATTATAAAATGTCATAAAATTTAAACATACATTCGTCGAGAGAAAGGTTATCGAAATAAGGATTCCAATCAACGAGGTTGACCTCGTAAGTCATATTTTTGAAGCCAGCTTTATAGTAGTTGAAATATAAGGGTCTCAGTAGAAGTGCCAATCGAGGGAAGGGAATGGTGCATATCAGGCGGAGGAACGTAAGTTGCGGAGGCAGGTTGCAAAGAAATATTGTGGGGGGGATATTTGAAAGAACCAAATCAGAAAGAATGGGCTACTGAATAATATTTCTTGGACAGTAGATTGAACGAAATTAATGAGAATATCCCTAGTCTGTAAAACTTTAGTAAAAAAGCAGCCATGTTATATTATGAACATCTATAGTATTAAGTTGAATCTGGCAAACTATTTTTGAAATTAAAATTATTCGAATTTTGAGGAACAAAAATTGATTGGAAATTGAAAAATTGATACTGGAATGTCACCAACATCAATCATTATAATAAATTATGAAATTAAAAATCATTTTCAAGAAAACTAAATATTTGCTCAATAGTGTGTTTTTGGTTATTATATTTGCAAAATTTACTTTAGCATGTCAAACCTGAATCATGCCATGCACAGTACTATGAATCTAACCAGCCAATTTTTATAAATAAGCCTAGCCTTTTATTAAAAGCATTGTTTTGGCAGCCAGACAGAAATGACCACAAACCACAAATAATATCGATATGTATTTCAATTGAATTTATAATTTTACAAAAACATAGCATACTTAAAATAATGTTCATGAAAACGAAAACGTCAAGCAACCATATTCACCTGTAATGATATTCATTCTTGTAATTATGTAGCTTCTGGTATGACAACACGTCTCAATCAAAGTTTATTTCATGCCAAGTTAATCAATAATATTAATTAAATTTCGCATTACCATGAAATCAAACTGAAAAATACCGCAGGGGCTTCATTTATTTAAATGAATCATGCAAAAAATAACGTTTGTGAATTCGGATGTATATAGAGTTGTACTTGCACATACATATATACAAACGTAAGAGCGTATTATTTATAATACAAAGCAGAGTCTTGGAAGACAAAAATACTTGAGCACATCCTTTTTCACAACACTCACTTTAAGTTTCCGAAAACGTCACGTGTCAGCATCGCTTGGTATTAAGGATAAATGCTGCTTGAATTTAAGAGAATGGAAAATTCTAATTTGTGTTGGATGGTGCGGCGCAAAGAAATTCGTCGGCAAAGATTGCAGTTCTAAGGCATACAGCTTGAGAAAATGTTTAAGTTTCATATACTTCTGTACAATATGTGTATATTCTTTTTATAACCATTGAAGATAGTAGACAGCGGCAGCAAAAATTAGATCAGAATAAGGTATAGAAACAGCCATAAAAATATAACAATGAATCCTATAAAAACGGTATCGTTGACTAATGACTAATTTCTTAGCTAGAACTTTTTATTTGGCGTGGTGTCAAGTCTAATATAATCTAGCAGTCGTAAGGGTGATTTAAACTGTATTAAACCGGGTAGAAGGTGCAATTTAATGGAGATTTTACGAAAGCAGAGCGAAATTAAAATACAGGGCTATCGATTTCATGGGGGCCCGGTAGCTCTGCTCGCTAAGGCGTCAGGCCGAAAAGCGGCGTGCTACGGGGCCTGCGGGCTCGAATCCCGCCAGTGCTATGGCTGTAAGTGTGAATGCGTGTGATTGTCCATAAGGGTGGCAAATGGGCCCAAACTGGAGGCCTAATGCTGGCCGCGTTCCCGGCAGCCCTCTTCACTAACCTAACCTAACCTATCAATTTCATGCTTGAGAAAGTAAATTAAAAAAAAAACACAAAATATTCGGAAAATGATGTAATTTTTATTTCATTGTAAAGATCCTTGCCATTATCTGTGCAACACAATATCGTTCAAATGTTCTCCACGGGATTTCGTACAGGACTCAATCCTTTTGAGGTAATTTTCAATGACTTTCCGGCACATTTCGGGCAATATCTCGGCCATTACTTCACGAACATTGAATATTTCAGTTCGTCCAGAGATTGGGGATTGTTTGCATACGCACAATCTTTTGCATACCTCCACAAAAAGAAATCCAGAGGTGTTAAATCGCACGATCTTGAAGGCCAATACACACATCAGACAATCGCGAAATTACACGTCCTGGAAATTCAGGGGCGGATTTGTCCATTTTGCCGCCCTAGGCCTCAGAAATATTTGCCGCCCTTTTCGTGAATAATATTATATGTAACAATGCGTGATTTTTTTCGATTCCCTTGAAAATTTCGCTATTTTTCGTTGCGCCCGAGCCTACAAAAAAGGAATATCAGAATAATACCGGCACCGGCTCATTCACTTGCCACACAAATAATTATAAAAATACACACACGGTAAAGAACCTAAAAGTACCTAACAAAAAAAGAATCTAAAAAGTACCAATGTTGAACAGTCGAAAACTTTATACACTTTTACATCGCATATAATTCCAACGTCTTCGCTCATAAATTATAAGTAAGTTTACTATTTCGTTCAAAGTTTGCTTTCGCTCTTGACTGGAGATCAACTGTGCACTCGGCTACTGTAAATTAATGTACGATTTGTTATTAACTAAGGATGAGCCCGAGATATTTTGACCTATGATGTTCTAGATTCCATTTTTTATGTAGAACTTAATTTCAGTAATGAAGTAGAATTTGAAAAAATTCAAAAAAATAAAGAGAGATTCGCATGTAGTTGATATACTCTGTACCATAATAATAAAAAAAAAATTCTCTGAAAAATCAACGCATGCAAATATTTACCTCTGATAAGCGTTTCGTAAATTGAAGAGGTATTATTTGGGTTCCTTTTAGGATTTTTTTAGGTCTTTTAAGGCTCTTTGAATGTATTTTCAAATACTTTCTAGGTACTTTGTAGGCATTTTTGAGTTTCTTTGGTCCTCTACCGTGATCGCATTTCGATATTTATTATAAGTCAAACTTTTCAATGTCCGAAAAAAATATCAGATGTGAATTTCAGTGTGCATTGATCTTTTAGAGAATCCGGTTGGTTTGAGCTGCTAGGCTCATTCAACTCAGATATATATGACAGAAAGAATATTGCTGCCTCAAAAAAAAAAATCGAAAAGTGGCCACCACAATAAAAATCGAAATTTTGCCACCCCCGAAATTTGCCGCCTTAGGTCCGGGCCTACCGGGCCTAGTGGCAAATCCGCCCCTGTTCCAAAAGAGCTCGATTTGCCTGTGTTAAGTGACTTGTTGCGCCATTTTGCCAAAACCACATTTCGTCAAGATCATAATCTTTGATTTCCGTCCAAAAATAAATCGGTTAACATGCGACCATAGCGAACAGAATTGAAGATGATGGCTAGTCAAAAAAATACGGCCCAATCTAGCCACCAGACCAAAATGCGCACCACACAGTGACTTTTTCCGGATGTAGTAGCCTCTCTACTATCAATTTTTTTTTGAGCCCCACGTTTTACAGTTCTGCTTATTACCGTATCCACAAAGCGAGAAATTGACCTCATAGATGAAAATGTTTTTTTCGAAAAAAAAAAACTGTTCACGACAGTTAAACAATCCATATTCTAAAATGGCATATCTTCAACTAAATGAATGACAGCGTGATTAACCTGTATTTTTATGCCGGGTTTTACTCTCTGAAGCACAACATGGAAAGCCCTATTTATGCTGTTTGTTTTGATTTCACTAGCCTCGTCTACAAACCGGACCGACTTGGATTGACTTGGCTTGAAACGGATTGAAATGAAACTTCAAACTAGGTTTTTGGTGCGACTGGATTAACGCTTATTAACCGAATAAAATTCAGCTAGTTCTACTAAAGTGAAGTATATCGCATCGGAATGTCGCATATATGAATAGAACTCAATGGGCTTCAAATTTTTCAATCCTCAATTTCTCGATCCGGGTCTTTTAACACTAAAGTCGATCCGATCCAGTAAAATTTCGTGATCGGTCTGACTTATTCCAAATCAATCCGCTGCGGGTATACAACACGGCTTGACTGATCCTAATCCACTTTGAAACCACATTGTAGACGAGGCTATAGTCAACGAAAACTGTCAGACTTAGTCAAGCTGACACTCGGGTATTCGCATTCGGGTATTCGCAGTAATCCTTCTTGCCATAGAGTATTAAACGTTTTTCCGACGTAAAGAGTAAACATACCAATTTAGCTTTTGCTTTTGGATGTTGCTACAAGAAAGCCCAATAAAATTTCTCACCCTATTGCCTAGTACTATACTCTTCGCGAAACGAATTCAATGGTCGAATCCCATACAAAAAGAGCTTTCCAATTCGTCAGTAAAGCTCTTTTTGTATGGGATTTGACCGTTGAATTCGTTTCGCGAAGAGTATAGTACTAGGCATAATTAAGAACTTGCATTATACATTCCTTCTATCGGATGTTAGTGTGTTGGAAAATGTACACTAAGAATGTCTGGAAAATAGCATGAGGACTGATCTTTATTGAGCCAGACTGAGACTGGAAATTAGGCTCGCTTAGCACGACAGGGGCTCAGATTCTGCAAGCCCCAAGCTTTTGCATGAGTGCAATGGAGGACTCATCGTGAAAGATCAGTGTTCGAATAAGCTGATTGCACCTTCTATGGTAACAGGCGAGTACAGCGTCAGCTAGGAATCCAACCAGGGCCGTGCCTAATTTTTACAAATCGTCACAAAGCAGAAGAAGGGAAGCACTGAAGGAGTGCTGATTGCTCTAGACTCTGGTAACTAGTTGAGGCTTTCAGTCGCAGGCAACGCAAAAAATTGCGTATAGAGGAGAAGCTTCCGGCCAAGATAACAGGGAAATCAATGCAGCAAAATCTGCAAATGTTTCTTAGAAAGCTGGACGCCAGATAGTGCTACCTCAGAGTCTGCATGGAGAAACAAGATGCGAATTGGGCCTCAAAGATGACGCTTGAAATCAAGGAGAAAATTCAATTTATAGTCCAAAAAAACACAAGGTGGAAGTGAAAGCTGAAGCTGTCGTTCCTGAGTACAGCGTGCTTAAATATATCATAATGACCGTGAAAAATCTTGCTGAGGCTGGTTCTTCAAACATAAACACATCATCAACGATAACAAAGAGAAAAAAGTACATAGAATCTATGTCTTCGTGCCTCATATTTGTGATAGATGTGCCCAACAAGGATGGCTATGGCAAGGATGGAACTGACCGATGGTCAGTGCTGGGGCTGGTTACTGGCAGTCAGCCCAAATTGAACATTTTTGATTCCAATGTTACCAAAACCATCCATGTAAGTTCTTGGACTATTGGCCTAAGTGTAGGTGATATCGCTGTCCTGTTCGGTATGCTAAATTTCGGTAGCAATGTGAGGCACAGGACCATTAAGTATATAAATCGAAGTAACAATCCCATCATTAGTGAAGAAGATTTCAATCTGGTGATATTACTTGACTGGAGAAGCTTCTTGGTGCTCAGAGAGTGGTACCTAATAATGCTGAGCTATTTAACTAAATGCGGTTAAATTTAACTAAATGAAAAAGATATGCAAAGCAAAGTTCCATTATTACTACTCTTTTATATAGTTACTTTACTGTCATTTAAAAATCCCTGATAGGGGATCCATAAACATTAATTCTAAACTTTTCTATGCCTGAAGGTATACGGTTTGCGTAAATCAATTAACAGCATAGCAAGGAATCGCTCTCTCTTTTGAACGAAAAATGTCCAAAACTGGAAGTATCTCCCTAGATTGTGTTCGTACAGGAGCCGGGAGCTTAAAGCAGCAGGATCGGCGAACTCAGTTCAGTCAAAGGGGCGAAAACTGCTCATGATGAAAGGTTAATGAGGCCGAAGACTTGCGATCTGTTTTCCAACAAGCTTGATATCGACACGCTCCGGTAATTTTCAATTGGAATTTTTTTCGGTTATCGTGCAGCACTCGGATAATGGTAAGTTGCAACGCGCAATTATCACTTCAACTTACCTTCCTTTTGACTTCATACTCCCACCGCCAACACTGGAGCTGATGTTCTGGTTCATTACGGTGAATTAAAGGAACTGAAACTTGAGTGGGCTACGATGCCCAACTCACCAGTTGGGTTAGCGACAAATGCAATATTAGAGCGGACAGAATATTTGATTTGTCACTCATTTCGGAAGCGTAGTTATTGATATATCACTATATTTACCTGAAATAGTCACATCAATGATTAGATGGTGCGCTACTGGGTATTCTCTATAGCTACGGATGCAGCAACGGTGGTGGAGAGAAGAAACACTGATTGGACTGATTCCAATCGAATACTTGCAAACAGAGCATGTTCTAGACACCGCAGGCAATAGAATCGCGGTTGAGCACGTTAAATAGAGCCATATTAGGTCGCTTTGAAGAGACCTGTCCAATCAGCAACACCCGTTGCAGCAATATGGTTGTTTGGTGGAACCAAGAGATGCAGAAACTCAGGTAAGATACCACAAAACTTCTCAATGGAGGTTGTAAGAGTTACACAGAGAATAAATGGATCATTTACAGAGTCTTACAATGAGCTTATTAAAATTTGGTAAAGACCTCAAAAAGGGTATAATGCAAATCATTCTATGAGCGACCAGAAGGTGCAAGATAGACTTTGAGGCTGAGAAAGTTCCTGGAAAAGAACCAGTCAGCTAAATTAGACTCTCAAAAACATAGTTTAATTGGAAATAACTTTCCGTGAGTGTCAACAATTGGAAATCAGAATGTTTCTATACATCTGAACAAACCTTATACTCTTCGTGGCAATATATAATACTAGTATGTAGCTAGATCTGTGTTCGCCAGTGAAAAAATCAGAGATGCAATTCGGTTCTTTGAAAATTGCAGACAGGTCTGAATGACATATAACCGGCTATGATAAAGGAGAAATTTGGTCATCTGGAAGCAGGTATGAGGTATGTAACGTCATCTGGGCGACAGGTCCAGGTTATCTTTATAACAAAGCCTGAATGTGGTAACTATTCTGATCCAAGGAACTTTAGGCCTATCAGCCTGAAATCGTGTATGCTGGAATACCTGGTCAGACTGATTGAAAGACATACATATATGTTCTATGCACTAAGTTTAGTTCTTTAAGTGAGTTCATTTTCTGATTTCCAGGGTGATGAAGCGTTTTTCGGTTTAGAGTAAACGATAGGGATATTTGTAGACATTGTAGAGCCCTTTGACTGTGTGACATTTAAGGTGCTAAGTTAAGCTGTGAATGATCATGATGTAAACGATGTCCTGTTGTCAGAAGCTGAAGCCAAAAGCTACTTAAAAATGGCAAATGGATGTCCACAAAGAGCTGTCCTATCCTGGCTTTTCTGAAGTATGCTAATCGCCTCTCTGATAAATGAACTCCACCAAAAAAGCTTAGTGTGCAACCTCATGCTAATGAAGAGGCCACTCTAGCAGTCCGTGAAAATCCGAGTGAAGGAGCAACTCTTCAACTTTCAGATGAAGTCAAATATCTCGGAGTAATCTTGGACAAAAATCTTCTCCAGAAGAACCGAATGAAGGTGAAACTCACTTGAGCTCGTAATGCATCGGGTAGCGCAAAACGACTTCACCAGTAAATGGTGTCTGAAGCTTCTTATAGTTCTGCCCATCTACATAATAATCATTAGGCCGATGATAACGTACACATCTGTGTTGTGGTAGACTATTGTGAGGTTCTTGCTTGCAATAAGTTAGCCGCGCTCTATTGACTCGAGCTAAAGGGTCAAATATTTGGGACTGATCTTCGACTCAAAGTTGCTATGGAGCGACAATATAACGGAAAAGGCTTCGGTGCACTTTATTGCTGCAAAAGAGCCATAGGAGCGAAGTAGGGTGTACACCCTAGTAATATTGCTTGGCTTTATATCGCAGTGGGTTTACCAATTCTATTGTTTGGGGTGGTGGTATTGTTTTGGGGTGACTATGCAAGAATTTTATCTGAGTACCTTTCCGCTCCAATAGGTATTGAATATATCACTCCGGACGTTAATAATAAATTTGAAGTTTACAACCCGCAATCTTGCTAGGAATGAAAGCTAAACAATAAAGCCGGGAGTAGTGTGAACTCAGATGAACTGAATCAAAAGCTGTCTCTTTGTCTACCAGATAATTTTAATTGCGAACCATACGGAGGTAGTGGATATTTTTTAGGCAATCGACTAACTTCTATGTAATCGACTATTCTGAGTCAATATTGGTATTTTCACAGATAGTCAAGCGGCTGCATCTCTTACGCAGATGTCCAGACATTTGGCGGTACAATTGATTTGGGTACCTGAACATAGGAGTTTTCAGGGTAACTGTGGGGCCGTTTAACTAGCAAGGCTTGGTACTTTACTACCAGAGGTTTTATGCCCCTTCTCAATTGGAATACCGATGTCATCGGTCAAATCGGCCATCAAGCAAAAATTCTTCAAGAACGCTAGGAAGTCCTGGGTCAAACAATTATCCAGTGTGTTTGCAAGATAACTTTGGGAATCCCTAGATGTGTGTCACACTAAGCAGTTGTTAAGTTTCAGCTAAAGTGCGTCCTTGGCATGCTTAATGGTTCTGTGTCCAGCTCTGACAAAGAGAAAAGTGGCGACGCTTGGTACGCTATTCCTTTCGAATTTTACTGACTTATACCTAGTTGAACTGAAGAAAATGGTGCTGTTTATTAAAGGAAGCAGATGGTTTCCTGGTTTTAATGACTTGGGATGGGACAAATACTGTGGCAATCTGGGCGTCTGTCGGCAGTCACGACTATATGGGGACCTGCTTTATTAGATGTTTGAAGCGAGATCTCTCTATGGTTTTCACGATGCCTTTGGACGCTCGGGTGCACCAAATTGATTTCAGAAGAAGATATGAAATATTCTTTTTGAGCAAAAATGACTAAAAGCATCCAGATGCTGGCAACAAGACGGCTTGAATACAGACGCTTGATCTGTGGTTGGCATTATCTCTAGCAGAGAATGCTTCTGTTTTTTAAGCAGAAATGTTCACTATCTTGAAATCTGCGTGCTGGAGAATTGCTAGAATAAGTAAAAGGGGAAGTGTATCGCTAATTGGTGCGATAGCCAAGCTGCACTGTTTGTGCTATGTAGGCCCCTGATTACTTTGTAAATTGCTTCAGAATACAGGAGACGATTGAACTCTGTCGTTTGATACAAAAAAGTGCATGTGCTCTTGTTACCAGAACTCTGTGGAGTAGAAGAAAATGAAATCGCTAATGATATTGCAAAGCAAGGAGAAACGCATCCAATAGTGGGTCCCGAACCAGCCTGAGATATTTCAACCGCATCTGCATTTGGCATTTTTGGTAAGTGAGCAGTCGATGCCTATAAAGATAGGTGGTTGTCTGTCCAGGCACACGAAGATCTTTTTAACTGCATGCTTCCTCTTCAACAATTGTAACAAGAATTGCAGAACTATGACAAGCATACTGACTGCACTTAACTACCTGAAGACATAAGTGCCATGTGACTATAATTGATCAGTCTAATCTGATTGCTTAGAGGTGCCAGGCGCTTCTTTCCCAACTCAAACTCACTCACTTACCTAAGTTTTGAGCACCCCATATTAGTGTTTGTGAAAATTAAAGTCCAAATCGTCAGGTAAAAATGGAATTCACAAGATTTTTGTCATTTTTGAACTATGAGGCATTGCCATCAAATTATGAACTACAAATTAAGAATGATGAACAAAAATGAACGTAAACGTTTCGAATTCTTAAATTGAGAAATTTTTAAGAGCGGCGACCCCTAAAATATTTCTACAATTATAATTTTGGATGGATTCATCGAAAAAAAATTCAAAATCATTCGACCCCTTCCCCCAAACTTCCGTCAAGTCATAGGATCAAAACCAATTTCCTGGAGTACATCGGTCTTATTGTGAGACAAGTCTGATAGACTCTTGGTGGCGATGCTGGTGAAGAGAATGACCATCAAATATCATATAATAATTACCCTATAATTTTGGAAATCGAGACATCTGTTCTTGATTGAGGTCTTGATTTCCAAAATGCTGAAACTTTTGCTAGTGATGACCCACAACATTTAAAATTAAAATTTTTGATTCAGTCATCGGACCGTAACGAAATTCACTGGACAAGTTTGTTTTGAAATGAAGCTAGTCTTATAGATTTTTGGAGGGGGTGAGATGATGATTTGGCCTCATTAGATCTGAGTAATTCTAGCATAAAATTTACATATGCACATGGTCATGAGTATGAATAAGTAATTTTGTAAACATTTTAGCCATATAAAATCTGAACCAAAATGTACACATTTCCTCAACATTTCTTAAAAATCAGTCCTTCTCAGTTTCCAGGTTTTTAAACGATTTCTTTGATTAACGTGCTATTCTTTCTCCAACCTTAAATATATGCATAAATTGATTGAAATCGAGTGGATCCAACAAAGACAAACGCACGAGGATATTTCTATTCCCTTTTCTGAGAACTGCACTGGATAAAAAATTCATCTCGAATTCTTTTCGCTCCATTTCACTGCGAAAAGATAGAGAAAAATGTCGCACACTTTTACAGGAGATTCATTCACCAAGCTGGACGTAATTCACTTGGAACATTTTATATTGCATTAAATTGTTTCAAGTGGTAGACTTGACACAGAGTGGACATTTTTCTTGCAGTCTGTTCTTTAAACAACTTACGATGAACTTAAGTTGGAGATGGCTGTTTCACTAGAATGACTGAAGTGTAACCAACTTGACCCAGATTATGTGGGAAATGTGGTGGAAATGAAATGCAGAAAATGTGTGAAATTTAGGGGTTGGAAATCAAAGTACTGCCGTGTGATATTTAAACACATTAATATTTGCATACATATAAGCTGAACTAATTAATTATGAATGATCATTATCAGAAGTATAAATATTGACTCAAAATTTTTGCGGTCTATGCCGTGCCCTTCCCCGATAAAATCCATAGTTGTAAAAAATGAAGTACAGAAACCTTTTTGCTAGATATCGACAGATTTTCTAGGAAATCTTTCAAAGCAAGACAAGAAACAAATAAGAGCAAACGTATCATTAGTGTCCGCCTTTTTACTTTGATCAATGTGCTAATTGAATTCTGAATGAACTTTTCAAGACAATCCTAGAAACTTTAAATTAATTTGTTCTTGAAATTCATTTTATTTTCATGTCTCTCGTCAGACGAAAAGTTTCTGCTCAATGATGGACTTCTTTTTCGATTCTCTCATTGCATCTCTCGCCTCTGTCCATAAGCTACTGTGGATTGAGTTTAAGTATAACTAGAATTTACTGTGATAAGGATAAAGAAATTCAATGAACTCAAGGAAATAGTTTGAACTGAATAGTCCTGATGAGAAAATATTGCATTTTTCTGTGAGTATTTCTTTGAAAAATTCTTGGAAGGTAATAAAATTGTAATTGCTTGAAAGTTTATGTTTAAGGCTATGCAGCTTGATAAACGAATAAGCTAAAAAGACAATCCTAAATTAATGGGAACAATGTATTCTGGTGATGAGTGATTGAAAGAATTTATTTTCCATGTGACCAACTTGACCCAGATTGACCCAACTTAATCCTAATAATGCTATTACTGGTCTAAAACCTTTATAAAACTTTCTGCAAAAAATGCAGGATTATGTGTGATTCTTACTCAGTAAAAATATCAACCAATGACCACAGCAGTCTGAAGCAATATCGTTACTTCGTCTCGGTCTTGGTACTGGCACCTAAAGTACCCATCACCTCATAGAAATGGACTCAGGTAGAAATTTATTTAACCGTAGTCACAACCAAACCAATGATCTATGGCGTTGATACATGCTTCTGTTGTGTTTGTATGCTAGCATTCCCTCCAAAGCTCACTTGAGCGGTTGTTTCCTCTCTTTCCACTTCTGAGCTATTCAAAAAGACCTCCCTATGTTCGTTTGCTAGTAAGACGACTGGAATTACTCCTGCTACGACCAATACGGCGTTTCCCGATGCTGTTTCGTAGCTGCGTGTGACTCGTAGGGGTCCTTTGCGTTGAACATCCGGGATCCTAGCTTAATATGTTTCAAATCATTAGGTAATCGCCCATCACCCTATAAAAGTATTGAATCAGCTGCCACCATTATTCGTTTAAATTTACTTGCATTAAAGGTGGCTTTAGATATGCGGTGTTTGTCAAATACCGAGCACCTAGTTTGGCAAACCTCGCATGTGTGGTTGGGTAGCTTGCCTAGTACTTGCTTTAGGCCAAGCGCAAACATTCGGGTGCTCGCTACTCCCGTAGTTTGTCGAACTTTCAACTCACATCGAAGTAGACGAGCACTGTGTCATATCCCCGCAGCTCGTTCATCTTCCAGTTTTGGCGAACATTCGGCAATGCCCGAATGTCTAATTCATTGTGCTTGTCATTCCGCAAGCACCAAGCCAAATTACTTGACTAGGTGTTCGGTATTTGGCGAATAGGAGGTGTTTGACAGATACCGCATATCTAAAGCTGCCTTAAGATTACGTAGGCTCGTCATGAGTCTGCTCATCGTGATTACAGTCCCCAACAGCCTTTGGCCTGCTTTTCGGATATTCTTCCCATAAGTCAGCTTAGAGTCAAGAGTAACTCCGAGATACTTAGCTGATTTCCTGGTCTGAACTACTTCGGAAACAACCGTCATTGGTATGACAGCTAGTATCATTCTTTTCGTCAGCACGACAATTTAGTTTTTTTGATCACCACCTGGAGCCAATGGTTTTCCATCCAGCCATCAATCGTTCTCGTTATTTGATTTAATGTGAGCTGAGCGAGGTGGAGATATCTGAAAATGATGACAGCTGGTACGTCACCAGCGTAACCAAGCACACAACTTCCAGTATGACAAAATATGTAAGACATTCTCTTCATCTGAAATCATCTTTGCCAGTGGTTGCAATGTGCACAGCGTCCAGTAGATTAGACACTTTTCTTTCACAAGTCCGGCGGGCAGACACGTTGAGCTTTTCAGCGAGTCATTCAATTTGGAGCAGTTGGCGGATTGTCCGATAAGAATACCCGAAGTGCCCGCACATAATGCAAATCTACTATGTAGATTTATTCCTAATCTATCATCCTGATAAATAATCGATTTATGTTTGTGCACCCCTGGAAGCTCGGAGCAGAATTTAATCTTGGATCAGTTTAACATTTTGGGTAAACTGGACTTGATGCCCCACATCCGGGAAATCCCACCACCAGAGGGCGAAAAGGTGGTAGAAGGGGTGCAAAATTGAGGAAAAACAAACTATATTATACAAAAAAATAAAAAAGAAGATAAAACAATTAAGAAAAACAAAAAAAAAGAAAGAAAAAAAGCCCCAAAAGCAAACGCACAACCACAAAAACACAAACATATTAGCCCGACATCTATCGGCGAAATTCATGTAACAGCTGTGTGGGGCATCAAGTCCAGTTTTACCAACATTTCTTCTTGATTAACCGTAATTAATTCCCGCCAAACGACTGAAACTATGGCAAGGCCAACTGAAGTGCGTTTAACAAATATATCAGATAGTTTGGCTGGTCCGATTGCTATGAATCAAAGAACCTCGAAGTATAGCTTCCACCTTTATGGTGTGAAATATTTAAGATAATTCTGTATGACTTTTTGACAACCAAATCAACCACCACCTCATGATCTAATTACGAATGTCAAGAGACCATTTGCATTAAGAAACCAGCATTGCGAGCCTACAAGTAATCTACGGCTGCTCCGCCTTAGCTAAACTTCTGTGCAAACTATTTCACTAATCGTACTTGACTAGAACATCTTTTTCCGCATGAAAACTTGCTGGGAACTTACTTATATTTCTAACTGACAGAAGTAACCGTTGTCTTCATTACTCTGGTGAAGTGGTGATATTTTCTCTAGATATTTCGAAGGCATTTAACAGAATCTGGCATCCAGCTCTATTAGCAAAGCTTCGTACATTTGATCTTCACGCCGTTCTTGTCAAGCCTCGTAAATAGTTAATTCCAAGTTATTCTGGGTGGACTTAAATCATGTGTCCACACCACCAATCGTTGAGTTCCCCGCAAGGTACTGTTCTTTCCCCGATTTTTTTTACTAATATTCGAAGAAGAACATTAGTATTTAAATCACTTTGGCCAAAAAGTCATATTTCTATATATATATATATATATATATATATATATATATATATATATATATATATATATATATATATATATATATATATATATATATATATATATATACATATATATATATATATATATATATATATATATATATATATATATATATACATATATATATACATATATATATATATATATATATATATATATATATATATATATATATATATATATATATATATATATATATATATATATATATATATATATATATATATATATATATATATATATATATATATGTATATCATAGCTTCCAGTACTGTCATGAAATCAAAACGAAGTTCATATGGTAAATGGAACTTACTGTAGGCGATATTCAGGAAGAATCTGGTTAAAAAACCAATGTAGGGCTGCCAGCTATTGTTGGTTTTGTACTTTTTTGCCATATCTTTATTGAACGATTTTATCGTAAAATTTTCAAACGGTAATGATCTTGTCGTGACAATCAACAACAAAAATTAGCATTTCGCAAATTTAAAATTTTTTGCGGATGGTAACCCTAAATTTCTTTGTACCGTCAATAATTTTCAACGCAGTCATCGAATCGGAACTAAATTCGCACGGTAGGTAGATTTTAATGTGAGGCAGGTGTGACATATTTTTGACTTTGATGCTATTAAAGCGTTGCCAGCGCGAGGTATTTTTGCTATTTTCGTATAAATGCTCACATTACGTATTCATATTGCGAACATTTACAATGAAAATAAGCTACCAATGTTTAAATTTTCAAAGTTATGGAAATTTTTCGGATAGTGATCCCAAAATTGTTTCTATCCCTGTAACTTTCGACAAAGTTATCGATAACGAAATGTGATCTTGACGTGTGGCAGTTATGGGATATTTTTGTGGTAGTGTTGCTAATAATAAATTGTTGCTAACACTGAGCATTTCTTTTAGTTATGTTACAGAAGATGCTGCTTTGAAAGTTTTGTAGTGTTCGGCTCTCCTAAATCTTGAAATTCATGCAAACTTTTCTACCCTGTATGTTTAAATATATTGGTGAGATCAAAGCGATTTTGTCCTCGAAACAGGTTGAAGCACGTGTTATAGAATATGCACTCAAAATCTGCACGATTCTTCTATTGCCGATCGAACGTTAATATTTCAAATCTACCTATTGACCACTTGATCGCCACCTCACGGCAACAAAACGCATAACTGCTCATGAATTACTCGAGAACGAGAGCGCGATTAGTTGCTAGTAGCCAGAAATACTTGCAAGTACTCAATACTAATGATGGAACAGGACAATATCGGGATGTGTCTAACAAATCTTCTAGAATATCTAGCGCCAATACCTAGTCAAGTCATAAATACTGGTACACAGAAAAATTGACGCCAAATGCAAACGAATTAATATTTCAAAATAATTTTTGTTTGTTTTTATTGGGTTATTCAGTGGCTGCAAATCTTAGAACAACTTATTCGAAATGACTTCCATTTACCTTCAAGCAAGATTTGAGGTGATCTGGCCTCTCATCGATCGCGAGACGTACTTCATGCATGGGGAAATTGTCCACTGCACATTCAAGGGCTCGCTTCAACGACTCAATGTTTGGGTTTCAAGTAGAGCAAGCCATGCCATCTAATACAGACCACAACTTGTAATCCAATGGGTTGAGGTCTGGACTACCAGCTGGCCAATCATCCGTTGATATGAAGTGCGGAACGTTGTTTTTGAGCCATAGTTGAGTCGCTTTTGCTTTCTGTGGGCTGGAGCAGAGTCTTGCTGGAAAGTTTACGGCTTGTTGGTGAATATTGATTTGTTGAGAGGCTTCACAATGGGTTCCAAGACGGTCGATTGATATACTTTGGCCGATGTTTTCATTCCTTTCTCGCAAAAATGGAGCTTGGTAACGCCATTGTAGCTCACTCCCCACCATACCATTACAGACGCGGGATGGTGGCCTCTTTCAACCCTCGGGATGAGTTGGGATCCTTCTCTGGATGACCCAGCATACACACAATCGTTCTATTTGTTGAACGATTCTTCTTCGGGGAAAATTTTCTCGTCAGTAAACAGAATTTGCCTGTAAGCGTTCTTCGCGTACCAGCTGCGTAACGCTTTCGATTTCCGCTTGCGTTTTTCGCTTGTACACACTGAGTCCCAAATCTTCTTTGATAATGCGAAACATGGATTTTTGCGAAATTTGTATTTCCCGCGACAAGATTTTCTGTTTTCGCATCGGTTTTCGGTTGATTCGTTTCTTCATGGCTTTGATCGCTTTTGGAGTTCTCACAGTGCGCGGACGGCTGGATCTTTGACGGTCACGTACTCCATCAATATCCTCAAACAACTTCACAGCACGATACACAAAATTGCGAGTGATTCCAAGCGGTCGCAGTGTCCTAAAGATATCGCCTTTTTCCATGTTGCATTTTAGTAAGCCAACTACAAGAATACGATTTTCGATGTCGCCCCATTTCATGATTGTAAACTATTGATGTCAACAACTTTTTACGTCGCAATGAAGCATAAATGTCAACTGTCAAATCGCAATCAATACGTCCGAGGTCAAGCACTGTCCATCATCTCTTTGCGATTCAACACATCATGAACCAGTTCTTATCATCTACGAAATCAATACATCTCTAAGCACTCCTTTACATAACTCACCATGTCAATTTAACTTTAAGAAAGTCGACTTGGATGTACTAAATGATCTCATCGCAGGGTGTGATTGGTCCACTGTGTTGTTAGAAAAAGACATTCATAAGGCAGTGTACAATTTTCATTCAATTCTTTTTGGACGCTTTACCCAGTTTGTACCAGTCTCTTTCCTTAACGATTGCAATAAAGTTCCATGGAAATCAAAGGCAATACGCCATAAAAAAAATTTAAAATTTAAAGCTTGGAAAAGATATTGCTCGTCTCGTTCTGTTTCTGACTTTTTGGTTTTTGTAGAGTTGAAGAATATTTATCATTCCGAGGTCGAAAGTTCTTACCAAATTCACCTTAGAAATCTTAATTCTACTTTTCAACAGCAGCCTAGAAGGTTTTGGAATTTTATTAATTCCAGATACCATGATGGGTATCCCACCACGTTTAACTCAGACGACATGGCCATTTCCGATCCATTAACTATTAGCAATATTTTCGCTAATCATTTCTGTACCGCATATAATACGGAACCTTCTACTAATAGTAATAATTATAATGACAACTTGACAATGATCCCAACTCCTTCTTTGGGAATGAAAGACTTGCTTATAGACGAAGATACCATTTTAGCGTTTTCTAGGAAGTTGGACAATAATTTGACACCAGGCTCTGACGGCATTCCTAGTGCTATCTTAAAATATTGTATCTTCTCCCTATCTCCTATCCTTGCCTACCTATTTAACCTTTCTCTGTCATTCGGTATTTTTCCTAGTGGTTGGAAATACGCAATTGTCACATCTATTCATAAAAAAGGCGATAGAAATGTTGTAGGCAACTATCGTCCCATCGCAAAACTTCCATGTGTTGCTAAACTATTTGAAGCGATAATCAGCAATGTTGTCGTGTTTCATAGTAAATCCATATTATCTCCTTTCCAACATGGTTTCATGAAAGGCAAATCCACAACTACCAACCTGCTTGAGTTTTCCAATATTGTTATCCCATCAATCGAGGCAGGATTTCAGGTAGACTGTATTTACACTGACTTCACGAAGGCTTTTGATAAGCTGAATCATTCCATTTTATTGTGTAAACTGTCCTCGTTTAACTTTCCTCAGCTATTTATTTCCTGGATAGCATCTTATTTGGAATTTCGTACCTAATGCGTATCCTTCCGTGGCGCCCTATCATCTGAAATTGCTGTCATATCTGGTGTTCCTCAAGGTAGTCACTTAGGACATCTACTTTTTCTTTTATATATAAATGACCTACCATCTGTCTTGAAACATTCATCGATTTTACTATATGCTGATGACGCCAAAATTTTTAAAAAGGTATCTAATATTCACGACTGCTTGGAACTTCAAGCTGACCTTAATAGCCTCACGACCTGGTGTGACCTTAACAAATTAGTAATTAATATTGACAAGTGTACCGTTGTTTCGTACACGCGTAAATTTAATCCGTTGAGCTTTGAATACTCTTTGAATAGTATTCCCTTAAGATATTCTGACAAAGTACTCGATTTAGGAGTACTCTTAAACAATTCTTTTACTTTTGATGATCATATTAACGCCATCTTATTAAAAACTTCATCTACCTTGGGTTTTGTGAGGAGGCGATCCAAAGAGTTTCATGACATATATCTTACTAAGTTTCATGACATATATCTTACTTTTTTGTGCGTTAGTAAGACCAATACTTGAATATGCGTGTATAATTTGGGCTAGAGATGAGGTGTATATACTGGAAAAGGTATATGGAACAGGTATTTTTTTGGAACAGCCAGTACCTAGTACGAAATTCAAAAATACTAGGTACGAGTATTTTTGTGGACTATACATGTAATCAAGAATTTACACCATACCCAGCAAACACAGCACTACTTCTAAAGTGCTGCAGAAGTCGTGAGTAAACCCGTGAATGCTTTTAATGCTAGAGGTAGCATTTTACCCCAAAATTCACTTATTTACTTCATATTACCCGCGTACGTGTAATATGTTTTGTTTCATGGTTGATCGTTTCCATCCCACGAATAGGAAAAAGGCAAACGATAGGAATACAAGGAGTGCAAAAGCACTGCTATACTACTGCTGAAGTGGTGAAACTGCAGCACGTAAAATGTACTGCTGTACTACTGCCTTAGAAGCAGTATAGCAGGACATTGATATGGCTGCCCAGCTATAATGTCACCAATAGTATATTACTTTGCATTCATGCCATCATATTTGCATTACTTTGTATTTATGTCATCTTTAATCAGAGCAAAAAAGACCTGTTTTAATTATAAATTTCAAAATATTTCACGTATCACTTGCGAAGTATGACTGACGCTTGACGTATGGGCAACTCGATTTGATTTTTAGGAAACAATTTAAATTGCACCATCAGGTCACCAGTTTGGCAGTAGTGCAGCAGTATTTTATATTCATTGTAAATAGGGAACCGTAAATATATAAGAGATTCATCAACGTATCGGAAAACTACAACAACTAGACAGCCTGTTCAGGAGTTTAGCAGTAGTACAGCAGCATGTATAATCATTGAGAAATAGAAAAGATAAATACTCATTAGAAAATGTATCAACGCATGGAAAAAATTTTGCAACTGTATGCGAAAGTGCTGAACGCACGTTTGCTGGGTAAATTTCGTCCACTTAATTCCCAGCAAACGTGCGTTCAGCACTTTCGCACACAGTTGTAAAAACTTTTCCATGTGTTGATACATTTTCTAATGAGTATTTATCTTTTCTATTTATCAATGATTATACATGCTGCTGTACTACTGCTAAACTCTGTAGCGATTTTGAAAGATGGGAGGTGTGGCCTTAGCACAACTTAGAACCAGACCGAAGTCCAGAACCAAGAGTGCTAAGGTCAGAAAGTGGAATGGCTACTGCCATTCAAGAGGCAAAACAAAAAAAAAAGAATTGCCCCGAGAGCAGGGTGCCCTAGAAATGGCCGTGAAGGCCCCTCGTCCGCATAGGCGGAGCACCCTTTAACCAACCCCGACGGATGCTGGGGTGCCGCTTTGCTAGCTCGCTGCGGCTGGGGTGGGTTCTTGACAAATGGGGATGGTTGGCTCTCAAGAAACGGGATGCTACGTATTATTTCATCCGTCATAATACTGTAGCCGCAAACTGATATGTAAACATATCCAGGGACCAAAAAAGGGGGCATAGTTCCGTAAAGGAAACCACCCAGGCTCTGCAACATGGGCTGACTAAGCAGACCCAGTGCTCGTGACAACGCACGGAGCCAGAACATTGAAAATCTAAAACGGGAAAATGGGAAAAAGGCTACCTCTCTTTACAAGGAACCCGGGTGAGGCAGACAGCCCCGGGCCCCCGATGTTAGTGGAGCCCTGACCCCGATGGTCTGGGGTCCTCCACCCTCTGATACTGGCCCCATATCAAAAAATTCAAAAATTCAAAAGTTTACAAAAATCACGGAAACTACTAGTTGGGCCAGTATCCCTCCCTTGGAAGGAAAATGCTGAAAAAGCCGAAAAATCACAAATTAATCATTATTGGCCAGCCAGGCCAAGCGCAGACCCTGAAAAGGAAGAGAACTTCTCGGGCTTCCGCCCAATAAGAAGACCAAATGGTTAAGCTTAACAATTCATGATTATTGAAACCAATTGAAAATACATGTCAAAACAATTTAAATGCCAATAAATTTTAGAGTTTACAACCTGTTTGAACGCATGATTCGGGAATTGACTTAGAAGTCAAAAACATATGGTGTGTGCTGCGCACAACACATGTGAAAGTTACATTGAGAAAAAAAACAGAAAGAATATCCACAAGTTTGTTGACATATTTTTGTTTTTCTTTTTTTTTTTTTTGTTTTTTTTTTTTTTTTTGTTGTTCTTTCTTTCAGTATTCATAAAGTCAAGTAGTTTGCTCAAAGGCAATACCGTAGATCGAAAGAAAATTAAGTTGTGTTCTATCAACAGACGTATGAAAATCTAAATATTCGTTAATGGTAGTACAGTGTGTGCATAGTGCATCGCATCCAATCTTTGAATGAATATTAACGCTGTCCTTATTCAGTTCAGGTACAGCCCTTGTAGCAAACTAGTTCACTTTCATGAAGCGAATACCAAGATTTCTTTACAAATCATTGTTAGTATCTCTTAACCTAGAGCAAGGCCGGCTTACAATTCTTCTTAAAAAGATATAGATTGCTTATTTTCGACGCCATTACATAACTAATTTTTGAAACATATGGATTTCCTTTCTCTTCTGAAATTACATATTAGACCCTTCAAAGGGTGGTTATTTAAGAAAAATTCAATGTATATGTCGTTTACGGCCCGTAGCCAACCAGAAATTAAACATGAATTCAGTCTCAGCTGCTAGTCACTGCCACACATTCAAGTGGAAAACCACCTATGAAACTCTTCTATTTTTCTCTATTACAAAATTTATACCTGACGTTCGTCAGAGGAAATGGAAAAGCTACTTTAAAATTAATATGTCGGTTCCAAACTTAAGTGAAACTGCAGGCCTGGGGAACGCACAGAATGTAGACGCACCACGATATTGTAGAATAAAATGACTCATTCGCTGTGCGTTTTAACCGATGACCCTCCTTGATGACAGTCGTTTCAGTTACTTATGCTCAGTTGAGCACTGCTTTTGTTGGATGTAGTTGGAAACAATAGGTAGATAAGTGATGTATTGGATTTCAATAAGTGCTTATCGACTGCCAAAATTTTGTGAAAACCCACGAACATGTGGTTATTCGCGACAAAGTAGCACCAAGCCGCATCCAAAGTACTAATCCGAGTAAAAGCCAATGATACCACGTTACTTCGCTCAGTGCTCAATCTTTTCCCCCTTTTACCGCAGCTAGAAATGAACGAAATTACTTACATGAGAGTACCACCGATGAATTATATTTTTTGATATCATCGCGTCGACTTCACGACAGCCAGCATGTAGTAATGCATCACGATCAAATCGGACCAACCAGTTTTCCTTCGATCAACTTACTCGCCGCCTAAACTCATCCACCCGACAACTATTGATCTTTTGAGCTCAAACTTGGGGTGCTGTGCAGCGGAGCTCCTATAATATGTAGCACAACGCCGTTCTATCCATTATATCCGTCACACGGCGAAAGCAACTACCAAGTGACAAATCACTAGTCAACGACGCTCGTCGCAATTTTCACGTTTTCGTTTTGAATCCGCTTCTCGCGCACCAACCACTTAGCACGATGAAAGAACACTGCGTATGGTGCTACGATTTACTTTCACAAAGCACTGCAAGATTTATTTGCGGACCCCGCGAAGTAACTGCGAAATACTTTTCCCGAAAATTTCACCTTTATATTTCAGTTCAGTTTTGCAGCTAGTGGCAGGAAAACACAATAAGACACCAGTCACACGTCTAGCATTATTCCAGTTAACTTCTTTTCCGACCGAAAAAGAAATTCGTGCGGCACACAGCAAAGTTTATGTGTGCCTGTGTGCAATTCCAATGCGATCGAAATGTGTTTGCAATTTTGCAATGCACTGGCAAATTAATGTGGCGTCTTGAAATTCACAATTCTTTTCACTGATTACCCGACATCCCACTACAAACAGCCGATTTTAACGAAACATATCACCATTTACTTCCCCGATTCTCTGCACGACAGCCAACAGGCACACAAGATACAATCCATCACCATTTTTCATTGTAGGACTCGCCACCATGAGCATTATCAAAACCCACCCCAACTTCCTTCGCACCGATTCGAAATTACCAATTGGTTATGTCTCGAGATTACGAATGTATTTCTTTTCTTTTTCTTCTCCACAACTGGACAACTCACATTTCCCGATATAAATCAGCGGCTTCTATTTTTTTGATTCATTTACAAAATCACCGTCTTCACCGCGACGAACCGCGAACATTTCCTGGCCATTATTTCTCGGCACAAGCTGATAACTAGCGATAAGATTGAATCTTGTTGCGTGCACCCAAAACCTCGTCTAAGATTTCCCGAAATGGAAACCACCAAATGACGCTGCGATATTAACGCGCGCCCTGCGTCTGGCCACGGCCACGAGTTTCATCCGACTGTCCCATAGCCAAGCTTATCGCGGCCAGCACACAGCCCAGTGCCGGTCTCGAAATTTTTGCACAAACAAGTTACCGTTAATACGGTAATTTGTTTGTGAAAAATGAAATTTTAACACGACATTGCTTGTGTTTCGATTTTTCGAAAAACAAGATGCCGTAAGGTCGTTTTGTAGAGGACTTCTGATACATTACGTATCAGAAGTCATTTGCCGTGAATTTAGGAAAAAATTCGAAATGGCAAATGCTACAACTCCTGAACAGGCTGTCTAGTTGTTGCAGTTTTCCGACACGTTGATGAATCTCTTATATGTTTACGGTTCCCTATTTACAATGAATATAGAGTACTGCTGCACTACTGCCAAACTAGTGACCAGATCGTGCAATTCAAATCGTTTCCCAAAAATCAAATCGATTTGCCCATACGTCAAGCGTCAGTCATACTTCGCAAGTGATACGTGAAATATTTTTAAATTTTATAATTGAAACAGGTCTTTTTTACTCCAATCAAAGATGGCATGAGTACAAAGTATTGCAAATGTGATGACATGAATGCAAAGTAATGCGAATATACTATTGGTGACATTATAGCTGTGCAGCCATATCAATGTCCTGCTAAACTGCTTCTAAGCCAGTAGTACAGCAGTACATTTTGCGTGCTGCTGTTTCACCACTTAAGCAGTAGTATAGCAGTGCTTTTGCACTCCTTGCATTCCTATCGTTTGTCTTTTTCCTATTTGTGGGATGGAGACGATCAACCATGAAACAAAACATGTTACACGTACGCGGGTAATATGAAGTAAATAGGTGAATTTTGGGGTAAAATGCTATCTCTAGCATTAAAATCATTCACGGGTTCACTCACGACTTCTGCAGCACTTTAGAAGTAGTGCTGTGTTTGCTGGGTTCATTTCAATCAAACAGTGACGTAATAATATCCTAATATTAATACAAACTCGTATTTCATACTTGCAAGTGCTTTCATACTCACGAGTATCTCGTACGCGAGACGAAAATACTTGCAAGTACGAAAATACTCGATACGAGTATATATTCGTATAGTTCCAAAATATTCGAATACGAATATACTCGTATCGTTCCAAAATATTCGATACGAGTATACTCGTATCGTTCCAAAATACTTGCAAGTATTTTGGAGCTATACGAGTATATACTCGTATCGAGAATTTTGGAACTTGCAAGTATTTTCGTATCGCATATTTTTGTATAGAGTATTTACGTGCTTGCGAGTATTTTGGGACTTTAGGTTTAGGTTTTAGGGCAAAAGTAGCTGAAATCGGACAAAATCGGCCAAGTTTGGGTTAGAGTTATTTGGGGCATAATGGGCCAAGACCTATTGCTGTGATACAAAAATTTAGGTTTTGTAAGGGATGAAGGGTTTTTTTTGGCCATAGTTTGTCAAAAACTGCCTTTATATCGCTTTCGATGATTGAAAGTGGTCGGGGAATATAATAGTGGTATTTTCAGGGCGAAAAAAAAGTTGATAGGAGAAATTGGGCAAGTATTTTATTCAATTATTCAAAAACGTTTTAGGGCAAAAATAGCTGAAATCGGCCAAAATCGGCAAATTTTGGGTTAGAGTGGTTTGGGACATAACGGGCCAAGACCTATTGCTGTGAAAAAAAAATGTCGGTTTTGTAGGGGAGTAAAGGGTTTTTTGGCCATAGTTGGTCAAAAACGGCCTTTACAGCGCTTTCGATGATTGAAAGTGGTCGGGGAATATAATAGTGATATTTTCAGTGCGAAAAAATTTTTGATAGGGGAAATTGGGAAAAAACGTTCGTATTTTACAAAAAAATTTTTTGGTCTAGCATGGATTCGGGGACCTTTCTGAGTTGTTTTGGGCGAAAAATCCATACAAATCTGGGAAATAGCTGCCTAGTTGAATGAAATCCGCCGGAAAAACTGAAAGTAGCACTAAAAATGTTGAGATCTTTTTTGGTTCGCCAGTTTGCTTCTCAGGCTGTGCTGAAGCCCTCCTCGTGACTGCACTCCAACCCTACCGGGTTTGTGACTCATGTCCAGCCTTATCGAAGAGGTTGGCCCCCAGTGGGTTCATGTTTAATAAACGTAAAATTTTTTTTATAATATCTTAATAAAATTTTCGACAAACTTCATGCTTCAGTGAGGCGAAGTGGAAAACCGACTGTTTTATATTAGCCAGGAAAAGTTTGGTATCAGAGATCGGTCGATGAAAAGTTATATAGATGGCAACAGGATTAGTTGGTCCTATCTTAGTAAATTTTTCGACATTGGTAATTTGAACGAATACATGAGGTGTTTTATGCATATATTAAAATGAAAATCAAATTAAATTGATTGAATTTGATTGTTTTCCCTTAGATGGCTCCTAGATTGGAGAAAGACTTGCCAAATAAATGACCGACCATTGGAAAGTTACGGACAAGCTGCACGGGCTAATGACTCAGTATCCTTTCACGGTCATCTGCACCATCACCATTTTAGCCTGAGAACTTTGTGTCTGGTGGGTGGGGGAGGGCATATCATACCGTTTCATTACATCACTGTAAATCGCATGTACAAAAAATACTAGCTAGTATTTTTGGAACAGGTATTTGGAACAGGTATTTTTTTGTACTCGTACTAGGAATACCTAGTATGTGAAAATGCGAGTACGACCCAACTCTAGTTTGGGCGCCTTATCAGCAGGTTTATGTGGACCGTATCGAGTCCATTCAGAAAAAAATTCTTCGGTTTTGTTTGCGTGAATTTGCTTGGTCAGATCCTCTTCGCTTGCCTCCTGACATTAATCGACTTAACTTACTGGCCATGCATACACTTAACAAGAGACGTGAACATTTCAAAATTATCTTTGCTGCTAAGATCCTCATGGGTAACTTTTCATGTGAAAACCTTTTAGGTTTATTTGGCCTCAATACCAAGGGTGACAGAATGAGACAAGTCAACATTTTATCTGTCCCTGCCTATCGGACCAACTACCAACCGGACCAACTTTAATGAGCTCGTTTCGTCCATCAAAAGAAATTTCAACAATGATTACCATCAATTTGATTTTAATTTATCTTTACCATCTTTGAAAAAGAGCTTAGCCAAAAGAGTCCATTTTGACTGATTTGTTGTAAGTTTTAAATCTGTAAATATTACTAGTCTGTTTTAGACGAAATTCTTTGAAAATAAATAAATAAATACGAAATGTATGCGCCCAGTGTTGCATTCGTAATGAGTGCGTTCAGTTGTGTACCAGTATTTATAACTTGACTAGGTAGAAACACATTGGGTTTGGCATGATGGCATGCGGCCTCAGCACAATCTCCTGCACCGATCACATGTTGGATGGCACTTATTGGTAAAGGACCAGTACGGATATCATGTTGATTTTTCAAAACACCATGGTCTCTTCGTGTTGCCTCCTGTAATGTAATGAGGTTGGTTCGAAGTTTGCGGGAACTATTTTCCTAAGTTTCTTCTTCTTGAGTAATGTGCTATTGGTCACCATAATTGTTATTCTTGAATATCTAGTGAATTTAGCCACCGTGTGGCAAGAATTTCATAAGCAGCTCCATTTTAAAATAAAACAGCCTTTAAGTTTCAAATCAGGGCTAGATCTTCTATACTAACATTGTTCGTTGAATATGTGAATGCATGGATTTGGTTTTCGATGTTATTTTTAATATTATGTGTATTTCATCTAAATTTCACCATATCACGTCCAATGCTAAATTTAATTCTCAAAACATTTTTGGAATGTCTCTCAAATCTCAGAATTTATTTTTTTTAACTTATTTGGACGTTTTAACTCCTATCATTTAATATTCAAAGCCGTAGTTATGGCTTCAATAGCCCTCCAAGGAGTATACCCGCCGTATCAAGCATACCGAAAGGTCTCTACGTTAACAGTGTGGTAAATTCGCCTTTTCCCCTTTTTTTGCTCGTTAAATATATGTATACCACGTATAAAGTTACCTTAAAACTTAAAATACCACGTATAAAGTTACCTTTTGATTTTAATTTATTACTATGAAATCATAGTAAATGAAATCATCTCATGAATGGAATACATTTCTATAAAAATACAGGCACGATCGAGCGTAATCTTATAAAGACAAAAACTAGAGCGCAATCGATTCGCAATCGTACGAGCGAACTGAAAATTTGTCTGACCAAATTTTTTTGTGCACAAATCATCTTGTTAAATTTCATCATCAGTTCAATTTATTGACAATTTCGTCGAATTTCAAAAATTAATAAATCTGTTCTACATACTGCTTTTAATCGTTCAAAATAGTTCAGTGGAATGACCATAATGTGTTCAGTGATGGAAAAGCCAACAATTCCAAAACATGTATTTCTGGTCATTGCATGCTAAATTGTGGGATTTTATGGTGGATGTACAGCTAATTGAACGCTGCAACAGATTTGTATTGATACTCATAGCTGTGGCTTTGTATGCATCTTGTGCACTTGTGAACATGAGCAAAGTTTTATAGAATATCCATGTTGTAACTTATACTGATGTGCTCTACTGCAAAACTGATTTTGCTGCATTGATGGTAAAATGTTCGTCAGGTTGGTTTAAGTGTTATAGAGCGGATTTTTTTAATGTTTGATGATACGGCTTGTGAGTAATGGGCAAAATTAAGTATCGATGCATGAATATTAAGTGGGTAGTTTTAATGATGGGCCATATCATTATGCAACGCGAAATTAAGCAGTAATCTGAAATGTCAGTAAAATCTGATTCATGCATAAACTTAGATTTTTTATTAACCCTTTTAGGTCCATAGGATATTTTTTTGGGTAAGCGAAAAATTTCGACAATAGTGTATTCCTAAGATATCGAAAAGGCTTTCAATTCTATCTGGTACGGAAGCCGTCTATTTAATTTGATCAAGTTTGAATTTCTAGAAGTGATAATAAGCTCCAATATCAAATGCGCTAATATGCCAATGATACGCTTTTATTCGTGTCGAGCCAAGACCCACTCAAAGCAGCGAGGGGCCTGGAACACTATCTGGCAGAACTAAGTCTTTACTTTGACGAAAGGGGCATCAAACTAAATAGCAGTAAGACACAGCTTTGTGTATTTTGCAATCCTGCTAAGCATCGAGGATCTCAAACTATCTGTAACAAGACCAAGAAACTTGCTGTCTTGTTCATGGCTTCTTGGATTACTTCTTGTCTATGACTTAGGTACCACGAGTTTTTAAAGTTTAATTCTTAAGTGCAGCGAAACATCAAAGCTGCCAAATCTCTATTAAACGTATTTGGGCTCTTTTCGTCAAAAACAAAGCTAAACCCATTTGACTTATGCAGCCCCATCCTGGATAACCTGTTCAAAGACTGTCATAGCAGATGTGGATATATTCGAAAGAAGAATACTGCACTTCTGCGCTGGCAGGTTCTACAGTCCGGTAATTCATAAATGGCCGAAAAACCTACTCTTGTACCAAGAGTCAAGACTAAAACCACTTAGGGACCGGGTTGTAGAATTAACGACAAGATTCTACGGACTTATAGACACACATGAGAATGGATTGATTCGGTCAATAGGGTGCACAGGTAGCTCTAATGAGCCTTATGCATTTATGCAACTGCAAAGATAACGTGCTATCTGAACAAATTTTATTTCACTTTTTGATCAATCGATCGCGCTTTGGTTATTGCTTTATTACTATTACATTTGTTGTAAAATAGCGTAAAATATATGTGAATTCCACTTCGGCAATTATGAAATAGTTCTAATGCAGTTAACATTTATTTGTTTTGTCCAACTTCAGGTCGTGAAATATTCTAGCTCCACCGTAAGCGAAGGGGTTGCCTATCAGTCAGCGTCAATTTGTGAAAACACAGAGCCAGCTCTGCGCTATATCAGTCTACTTGTACTGAATGGTAGGCCTAGAAATACTAATGGTGCGATGGATGCGAGGTCTATTTCAAACATATGGTAAAATATAGGGTCCAGCACTCGTCCATACACTCTGCTCTCAATTGGCATTTATGGCTAAGCCCTAAACAACAGGTCCCACTTGTGAGTTCACCACATTGGTAAGGCTGAACTTACCAAAGTAAATTTAGAGGCTCACATCTAATATGCAACATAGAGTATGTGCTCTCGTACAGGCGACATATGTGGCACCCAGATACCATAATCAGCGGGAACACATCCTTAGATTGAAACGAAAAGGTAATACTTTCACCTAAGTGCCAAGTGAGAGCCTTTTTTTACTGATTATATGGGACAGCCAGGTGATGGCGATTCATGCCCTTTCACAAACTTTGCAGTTCTAGCAATTCTGCGATGTGCCCGGTCTTCTCGACTGCACATAACATACTTCTGACAACCTATCTGGTAGACTGATAAGTTCTTTCAAAATACCATCAAAAATGAAAACAAGAAATTACTGGGTGTCATTATTTGACTGGCTAGTATACTTGCCAAATATTCACCAGGAGACCTCGTTCGAATTTTTGAAGACATAAGAAAATATCTATTGGTATTTCAAAACGTGCGTGGCTTGAGGACGAAACCAATTTCTTTTATCTCTTCTTTTGCCCTAGATGGCATTATTGGCTCCGCTGACTCTTTTACTACAGTGGTGTTTTTTCTATGCACCAGGTATTTTGAGGAGACCTTACTTGTTCTATTTCTGACAAAGCACATGATGGAGGAGCACTCTGTCGTGATTTTCATCCTTCCTCTCATGTTGATTGTGTGGCGATTCATATTTGTTTTCCTAACAATCTTCACCCAATAAAAGGTGTATGAGAGCTCAATAAACTTCACCTTATTTCCCCTAAAGCGATTCTTATGCTGATTATGAAAGATTTTTCTTGTTGTTGAATTATCTTTATTCCTCCATATTTTTTTTTTGATTCACTAA
Source organism: Nemotelus nigrinus (assembly GCA_947369275.1). Lineage (NCBI taxonomy): Eukaryota > Metazoa > Arthropoda > Insecta > Diptera > Stratiomyidae > Nemotelus > Nemotelus nigrinus. The sequence continues at coordinate 40,206,532 of OX376372.1, forward strand.
TCATTTGCGATAATTTTAATTTGTGTTTCGTTGACTAGGATTTACAAACCGCATCAGGTCTGGCAATTAGTTTTCACCCATAATTTCTTTTCTCTCCAATAACTTTCTTTGGCAGTTCAACGGTTCGCGCAAATTGAGTGGTGTTATTCCCGATCTTATCCTGTCAAATAATTCCTCTCCTAATATTGATGCATCCAAAGTGCCCTATCGTTTTGTTTCTTTTTTGTACTGACCTTACTTTTATTTTTTATGAGGTTTTTTTCGTTATGCTATTTTCATATCTCTCTATTTAACAATATCAACCAATAGCGCCCAATGTGGGAACGAACTAAGCAAAACTTAATTTCAAATGCGATTTGCTATGCAACGCCAAATAAAACCTTCTCTTAGTAAAATCTTTTGATATTGTTGCTTTGCTTTGGCTTCACACATAATAAAATCACTTCATGCATTAACAAGTATTGCTTGTTTCCTGACTTCAAACTTAAATCGTTTCATTTTCGTTTGTGTTCCATTTTACAGTCGATAGAACCGACGATGCAAACTTCAACATGTCTTTGCAGATGTATCTGCTGTTTTCTCTTATATTTAGTGCTTTGCTGCATGCGATGCTTAAATGGACTTTATCATCGAGACTGTACCTATTTAGTTCGAAGAAACTTTCCACTTTAGAAACTAATTGATGGAAAATTGTGCATTTGGCAAGTGGATACTATTTTGTGAGCTGGATAAATAGGAATTGACTAAGTCTACCTGTCAGATATGGAAAATGAGGAATATTATAACGTTAAAATGCGCAGGATGGAAGGAGCTAGAAACATCTCAGAGCTATAATGATAGTAGTGATGTGGTTTTCAACCGAGGTGAATGGAGTGTAATAATTGTGTATTCTGAGAAAATGTGGGCTATTTCCCTAAACGATGCAATATTTGGCTCAGGTATATAATTTTAACATTATTATTTATTGCTCGAATAAAATATATTTATGCCTAAAAATATACAAAAGCACTTTCTTAATCGATCTAAGTATGATAGTGTTAAAGTGCCTACTTCAAAAAGCTTCCGAGTTCATGTTGAAAGGGTATGGTGAATAGAATAAGGGGCATTTCACGTGAAGCGGACAACGAAAAAAAGTCGAGGCTTTGGATTTCGTTCAAATTGCGCATAATGGTACTTCTAGAAGATGAGGCTTAGTTGCCGAGTTTTGGGCTTTTGAAAACTGGATGAAATTAATGAAAGGTTTTTTTTTGGGAGCGGATTCTAGTATTAAAAAAAAATTTGAAAAACATTAAAAAATACTGATTGGTGTAGGAAATTAACTGTTCTTTTTAATTTTGAAATTAGATTTGAAAACTGGAAGCAAAAATTTGTTTGAAACCGGAAGTAACAATTTCAACTGGTTTTTTGAATAATTTGGACCATGTGAATTTTGTTTCTATAACAAAATAAAGCTTAAAGTATTCTTGTTTTATCATAAAAGTTTTAGAATGGTATAATACACATAAGTCGTATGAAGCGTGGTACCGGGAGCTTGATTAGGACAGCTAGTGAGCGTGAAAACAAAACATTTGTAGTAAAACTATTATATATCACTTCTATCACTTACATAAAAAACATCAATTATTAAAAATTGCTAATGCTAATTTACTTAATGGGAAACGTTGTTGCACTACGACAACTCTGTCGAGCCATCGTCAGTGCAGCATATTTTAATTTAATTTAAGGACTCGTAAAATAATTCACCCAGCATGCCTTTACCCCGCCGACTAGCTCAGTCTGGTCGTGGGCGTTTGGGCTACGAATCCTTCGAGCTACGGCATGCACACAAAACAAACACAATCACATTCGGTCTAAGGGAAAGGATAACAAAGGTTCCATGTGAGAATCATTACTTGTCACTCTGTAAATTACTCGGACATAATTATACTACTTGAGGTTGGATTGTAATAAATTTGTATTTTTCCTCATGAAAAAAAAAAGATGAACAACAACAAATGTTCGATAAAAAACAACAGAATGAGTTGATTCTCCAAAAGAATTATAATATTTTGTATAAAGGAATTAAATGTCTAAACTTAATTATGGTTTTGGGTGGGTTTAAATATCCACACAATTCCGATCGGAATCGGTTTACACCGATCTTAACAAGTCAAATAATGATATTTTAGTTCAAAACTCATAGAAATAATAATTCAAATAAATAAAATTAATGAAGAAATCAAACACATGCAAAAAGAATATCAATAACATGCCACCCACACCAAAGATTTTTTTTTCTCTTTAGAACCGAACAACTATTTTTAATTCATAATTTCACTACGTATCAATTTTATATAATTGCTTTAGGTTTACTTTTTTTTCTATAACTTTACTTTAATCAAATTATCATTGAAATATAATAGTAGAATGATGCAGAATGTCCAAACTTTCCATTTAGCATACAGAATCTTTGCTTTCAGAATTTTAAATCGTAGTTCAATCAATAAACATTCAAATGTTTAATTCAACTTATCAATGATCATTCAAAATTTAAAAAAAAATCAGTTTTAAATCGTTCTTCATGCAATATTTTAAATCCGTTAAGCATAGTACTGAGTTCGATTTCACGTGAAATTTTGACATGTCTCCATTATCTGGTCATTCTTTCGAGCGAAAATTTTGGCAATGGAGAAAAGGAGAGACAATGCTCATTTCTGACACATAAAATGTCAAGAATTTCACTTTTCGATCGATTTTCTTATTGGAAAGACATTTGCACTGCTCCATTTTCAAATTGAAACACCAAATGTCACTTTTTAGCTGGAAATAATGAACTGCACAAACTAAATTGGCGTGAAATGATTGGAGACATGTTTCAGTGCCATCTACGTTTTCGACGCGAAAGCAACTTCAAAGCAACTTTTCATGCTAAGAACACAGTACCACTCTTGCTTATTTTCAAGCTAAATTTTCGCCGAAACAGATTTCACGTGAAATTTTGTATGAAAATTTCACGTGAGATCGAACTCAGTACTATGCTTTAGACGGTACTTAACCAGCACGACCAATAGTTGATTCCAGCTTGCCACTGATTCATCGATTCCCGATTCAAACTGTGGTTTATGATTTATTTCACTTCGTTCTCGTAATGCACTCCTTTTCATCTCCAATCTGGTCTAGAATTTATTTTTTTATATATACTTCAAACACCACTACTCGTCCGCCTTATGTGAGCTCCGATATCTTCAGGGACATATTCGTCTTAATGATGTACACCCAAACTATGTAATCCCGCGATGTTTCTTTGATTCTCCCGTATCTTCACAAATTATTTAAGTTCCTTCCTTCAGAAACTTCTTTAACTAATCAATTTTTATTCAACTGTAACTTTTTTTGATAAAACTAACAATACTTTTCACTATTTGGAGCGTACGTCCATTCTCCTTGCTAGCCACCAAAAAAAAGAAAGCCTCTTTTTTCGAGATACTGAAAATTTTGTCCAAAAGTACCGAAATTTTCAAAGTACCGAAATTTTCCGGCACTTTTCCTTCTTAGCTATTTTCCAAACCTTTAGGGCACTACCATTTCCAGCTGTACAGCCACCGTTCACAAACATCAGCTGATAAATCAATTTATCAGCCATATTGTGGAACGTCTGGACCAGCCCCTGGACACGGACGGTATAACTTTCCACCAATAGCCCGCGCGACCGATTGCGAATGGGCAAACCAAAGACGTATGAGATTTCTATTTTTCATTTTCTTGTGGGGGCATAGGAAAAGGCGCGGCATTTCGAAATATTTACTGTCTATTGAAAAATTCGATTGGTATATTTTAATTGCAGCAACTTATTTTAGCTTAGATTTCCATAAGGAAATACAATCGTTGTTCCAATATTATATGGCAAAGCAAATATAGTGCAGGCAATAGTGTATCGCAGGAAAGTGGAGTTATTGTATACATATATGCAAATACTTACATATATCCAAAACAATACTATTCATATCTGCAAAACACTCAATTGTACCATACATGGAAATTTTTTTAAAAAAGTAATTATTACATGAATAGTTAGCCATTCGACTGAAGTATATTAAATAAAGCAAATGTAGTATAGTTGAAGAATTTCCTTAATCAAACTGATATAGCAAATAAAACTGAGAGCGCAAGTAATTTTTTATGGTCTGAGTTTAATGGATATTTACTTTATAGATAGCAGGGTGAAGCGATCAGTATCGCAAATCATATTGTCTCTTATAAACGAATTGAAAACCTGCACGGAACAAGAGCCTCCCTCTTTCTTTTACAACCGGACTTGGGACACGGCTTTGGCGAAATTACGGCTCTCGTCCTGTTTCTTTGCATCAAATAAACTTCTTTCATGTCTCCGATCATGCAATTTTTAGCTGTGAATATAAATAATTCCTTATATTGTTTATAAATAATTTCTTATATTCTACATTCCTTTAAAATGAAACATGCTGGACTATTAAACAAAATGGTAAATATATAGCATGTGATCTCGGGCCACAAAATATCAGAGTAAATGCAATTTCATACTTACAGACTTCTTCAATCAAAGTGAATTTTTTTTGAATTGGGGAAATTTTATATGGACCAAGGGAAAGCATCAGTAAATGGGATCTACCGTATCAAACATAACATCTCGTGATTTTTCTCTTATTCTTTTTATTACTGTATCAGCAAGACTACGTACATCTTGGTTAGGCTCACCTACATCAGCTTTAAAGTTAAAAGAGGATACAGAAGAGGAAAAAACGGAATTGAAGGAGCAATTAAACGTAGTAAGGAATGAATTAGAAGAAATAAAAAAGAAGCAAGCTCAACCAAGTTATACCTTAAACCAACTATATTAATTTCAAAGCCAATTTTTTCTTTAGAAGCTAGATATATTTTAATTTCTTGACAGCTACCGATATTTCGAAAGTAATTTGCCTCTTTTCAGTGATCGTTTAGTCTAGATCAATAGACGTTGCAGAGACTGATAAACACTGAGGAAGTGGGCAATAACTGCTTAGCTTCAAAAAACTAAATCGTACTATAAATCAGCATATTTAGCTTCATCTTTTTAGGGCAGCGTATACACATTTTAGACCTTCAAACAATATCGTAAAAAATAATTGCCAATCGCCGAATTCAACAAAAATCGACCACAAAATACAACAAAACAAACGAAAAAATACACGTCACATACATAGTATATTTGTAGTGTCTTGCAAAATATTATGAAATTAATAAGGATCAAATAAAATTCACTTAAGACTGAAGATTCAAATACAATTAATTAATTCAACTTTTTTCAATCAACAATCACTAAAAGTTTAATTCTGATGATTTAAATTTTCTTGTCTTAGCTCGTAATCATCATATATATATACTAAACAAAGAATTAACCTGGTTATAATTCTATCTCTGAATATTATTATTCATTACATTAAACTTCTAAATTTTATTCAATTTACATGTTATATAAAAAGACTCCGGGATTATTCTGATTACACAACACGGTACAATAATGTGTAAAACAGAATTTTTGACAACAAACTCAAAGTTCCATTTTATCTAACTAATATTCTCTTTACAATACAATACAAACAAAGTAAAATTAACATATAAATCATACAATTAATAATTCACCTTTCAATTTCTTCTTCTTTCTAAACGTTAATACATATATTCTACATAAAAATTCCATAAGATTACAATCTAATAAGCGACAATGCTGGATTCTACGATATTCATCTTCATTTTTTCATCTTAACCGATAACTTTTTGCAGTTATCGTAACAATACCAATTCAGTCGTTATTGATGCTTTTGTTGTTTATTGTGGTGTTGGTGGCAATTGGTGAATAGACTATGAAACGTATGTGTACGTGCAGCGGTGTCGATTCATATATTTTTTGCAAAATGCCATTTACAAAAAGCAAACATGCATTTCACTTCCCTGTTATAGGTTCGCTTCAATTGACATCACTTGATTCTGATATAATGTCATCCTCATCGATAACGCTCACCTGATCGGATGATTGGTCGAATGATCGCACCGAATACGATGAAGGCTGCAATACTTCGATATTCGAATCTGAGTCCCATTCGTCGAATTCGATATCATCATCACCTCGCCCGTATGCTGTTTTAACAATAAAATTTAATTATAAATGAATAGGAAACATTTTTCTAGGTTTTTGATTAATAAACAGCTAGTTTTTTTTCAAAATTTTCTTGGATAATTTTTTAAACATTAAAATCATAGTAGTAAATCACATTAAAATTTTTTAAACATTAAAATCATAGACGACACTTACCCTCGATATATTTTCCAAAGACCTTTGGTAGTAAGGCTTTCGCCTTGTCAATATCTTCCTTCGTGCACTCTCCTTTGTCGAGCCCTGTGCAAGAAAAATGAAATAGTTTGGATTTAATGATGTGTTATTGTCAAATAATTCAAAATATTGGAGAAATTTTGTTTTTATGAAATATTAAGAACCAATCAAAAGGTATAGAAATGTTTTGATTGCAATACTATCAGAAATTGAATTTTAACTAAGTGGTTTCGGAAAGTATGCGCCGTTTCTCATCAGACATCAGCTCATTCAAGCTTTGGAGCAGATACATGCTATGATATTGCAGACGGGAAGGGAAAAAGCTGATCGCGTTTAGCAAACACGAAAATGATATTTAAAAAAAAAACAAATTGCATGAAATTGAGCTGCTTAGTACAGTAGTTTCTGTTTATAAGCAAATCGCTCACTTTCACTTTCATGAAATTTTAATACAACAAAAGATAATTCCACTTGTATATTCAAACAATTTCCCCACATTAAAAATTCAGGTATTGCAAAGCCTATGAAAATTAAATAAAACATTTTTATTTGCGGACAATATGAATTCAACCAAAGTATGGTTAAAAAATGCTAAATATATATATATATATATATATATATATATATATATATATACATATATATATATATATATATATATATATATATATATATATATATATATATATATATATATATATATATATATATATATATATATATATATATATACATATAAACATATATACGAATTGAAATGATTGAAAATTTTACTTACTGAAGAAAACTCAAAACTTGTGTCTGCTGCACCTCGCATTGGATCGTTAATAGGATAAGCCTGTGTAAATTAAATAATATACTGTTATTGGCGGACGATATGATTTCGAGCATACTTGGCAAATGTTAAATACATAAATATGCACACACCTAAATATATATATATATATATATATATATATATATATATATATATTCGGCTATACCATTAGTAGACGGATTTGTATACGGCTGCTAGCGTGCCGATAAAAGAATCTGAATATATATCCAAAGAAAAATAATAAATATATATCCAAACAAAAACTTACCGAACTATCCATACAAGCACCCGTTAGCTCAGCAGCTAAGTTTTTTCTTGTTTCAATGTTCTGAAAGCGGCAATTTTATAAATCAAATTTAAGCTCAAGGAAAACGTTATAATTGCTTACGCATGATTTCCCTTCAACCGCGATAGGAACTGCATTAGCAGTGAGAATAGTCCGGTTACCTAGTCGAATGAAGCACTCGGTTTTAAAATGCTCCGAACAAATCACAGCTTGTTTTGTTTGGATGCAGTTCGGGCAAACCCAACGCGCTTTTCCACACATATTGCTCGAGCTCGTTTTTCGGGAATCTAAAAGATATTGACGGCAAAGTTAGTTTTATATCATCTTGCCCCAAAGTTATCAACATTTGCAACGCCTTTGATACGAAAAAGCACAAAGTGTCATGGCGACCACCAAATTGTTGACAAATTTAGAAACATTGAAAAATGATTACTTTTAACAGGAAAAGATGCTTTCAATGATTGATTTTAAGCTTAAACCTTATATTGATCACTTACTTGTGAAAAGAAACCCCGGAAGGTTTGCACTGCTTCCGATTTTCGCAACTTGGCACAACGCACTTCATTGTCACTTTCTGCCTTTTTCTCTGACTGTCACTGCAAAAAAATACACATATATACGATCACTATTCACATCTGCACATATTTCAAACATTTTTACCTTGAATTCTTAATTCGGAAATTCACAAAGTTAACTTTTATTTTTGCGCGCACAAAACCACTGCACAACTCACGTGTTTCACCGTACTTGTCAGATTGACAATGAGAGCGAAATGGCGGAAAATTGAGGGGAAATGCTTGGATTTGACAATGAGTAGACAAAAAATTACTACCATCCCCTTCAATGTAAATCTTATGGGCATGTCCACTCCATTTCTACTATCTCACTGGTCTGGACTGTCAGCGGTTGGATAAATGTCACCAGCCGCGACGTTGCGACGCGAACTCCTCAGGTTCGTAATATTTTTATTTATTTTTATTTACAAATAAATTTGTGTTTTTTTTCAGCATCGCAACAACGTGATGGATATATATATATATATATATATATATATATATATATATATATATATATATATATATATATATATATATATATATATATATATATATATATATATATATATAAGTAAAATCTGGTAATAACGAATATCATTCCTCATTCTTCTTATTTTGATATTTCATGAATTTCATGCAAAATAACTAATGTTTTTGTTCGTACGAAATCTTGAAAAGTTCTCCTATAAGATACTTTCTTCAATCTTGCATAAATACATAGACAGCGCCATAATAGTCCAGGGAAACTTGACATGGTGCTTCGGAAAAATTAGTGGAAAACTGGATTTTGGTGTGAATCTTGATACTGGCGTGCTGAGCAAAATGTCAAAAGTACCCATCGATCCGAGTGCTGCGTTACATTTTATACGGGGTCAAAGGTCACCAAAAGTGACCTTTCGCAAATATCTCAGTAACGGTCACGTCTTCAGAAAAACAATTAATGACGAATTTGTAGCTTAGAAAATTTCCCACAAAAAAAACCATGATCACAATTCAATAACCTTTACCAGTAAATTATATCAATGGATATAAGTCGGAGATGTTAAAATTTGTCACAACTAGCGTAAATAAAAATTAATGATTTCCAACTGCAAGTGGTCACATCAGTCAAGTATGCACTGTGTGCTGGTGTCTGATGAAAATCAGTGCATACTTTCGAAACCACTTTGCCAAAATAACATTTTCAATGTAAATAAATTTTATTTTCAATTTTAATAATCCCGCAAAAACAATTCCAATTATATAACTTATTCTTGTAACGATAACCGTTTTCGAGATATATTGATATAAACAGTTGTAACAAACAGTATGCACTCTCGCAACGACATGTTTATACATATTATCCGACTATGATTTGTGAATTTTTGTGATTTTGTTTTTCTGTTTCAAAGGTTATAACGATAATCAAAAAAATATCAAAGCTGCAGACCCACGTTATCGATATGCGAAAAAATTTTTCATCCGCTAATATTCTGTTTGTAGGTCCCATGATTGTTCCAACAAGTTAAGAACAATTTATTGCCAATGCTAGCAACAAGTATCGATTCATTTTTACACTGTGTCAACAATTTGAAAGCGTCTAATATCAGTGTAAAACAAGCTCAACATAATTCTGATATTCTCATCACTGAAACAGCAATCGAAAAGAACTTGTATTGTTGTGAGTGAAGATATCGACTTGTTAGTAATGTTGAGTGCACGAGTTCCTGTTTAGAAAACCATTTATTTTTTGAAAGATCAAAAATAGAAACAAAAATGTATTCTTCACAAAGTTTGTACCCATATTTTAATTTTGCATGCCAAAACAGGTTGCGACACTACTTCATTGATTTTCCCGAAAGACAAAATGAATGTGTTCAAATTATTTGAAAGAAAGGAGGAGTTAATAAACTACGCGGATATTTTGAGTAACCACCTGTTCTCCAGAGGTAGCATTCAACAATGGAATTCGTTTTCTCCTGGCTATATATCAAGCTCCAGCACAAGAAGTATGTATTGATATTCACAGATATTCCACTTCAATAAGATCTACACTGTCACGCCGTTATAAATTGCGCGCGTTCAGTTTTTTTTAAAATAAAAAAAAAAAAATCTCCACCGCCATCCTAGAACGAGGGCGATGGAGATTTACGAGCAGAGATATCCATTTGATAGATCCGCGTCTGGGTTAACCTAGGTTAGTTACATAGCAACAGATAGGGTTAAGTAAACAAGGCTGTCGTCACAATTGCTCACTAGTCCTATGCAATTAGTATGTTGTCAATTGAATACATAATTAGTAGATAGCAACAGATAGGGTTAGATCAACAACGAGAAAACAACACGAGTAAAATGCTGCAACAAGAAACAGGTCGAGCACCAAACATCAACATCAACATCAACGACAATCACGACATGAATAAAACCCCGATATTCCGGAAGCAATCCGGCCTAAACTCACGACACACACAAGAGAACATGGCACAGAAAGGACGCCCGGTCTGCGGTCATAGAAACGAACTACAAAATCACCCAAAGAACTTAAATCTAACAACTTACTAACAGTCCACTATGTCTTTCGGACTTATCAAGCGCGATGACAGCTCTGATTGTCAAACGGCGGGTGGAACAGATGTTCCACGGGTGAAGATCGGAACGGAATTAGCGGATATGGGCCGAGGTGAAGTTCAGCTGTGGATCGCCCGAGATCACAGCTGAGTTTAGTGAACTCAACGGATTCGAAAAATTCCGTTGCCGCCAAAAGTATTCATGCGCGCCAACAGGGAAAAATAAGTTTTTTTTTTATTTGGACTGGGTGAGTGGTCGGATGTTCGTGGCGGGAATCAGCAGAAAATTTCACTCTGACTTCTCTTTCTATATACCCATCATCGTTTGGTCCTGGGCGGAGATATTTTCAACGATCAAGAAAAACGACGGCATCGAATCGGTACGATTGGTAGTGCAAAGTGAGCTGAGAAGTTCGAATCGAGCGGCAAGTCAGCGGACCAAGGTGAAGAATTCGAGGAATCGGATAAGGAAGCGGAGTGGCTGGTTTGAAATCAACGGCAGGGGGGCCCCCGCAAGACAGCAGTGTACGTCGTAGGAATTTATTCAGGTAGTGTGCACACTTTTTTTTTTTAGTCGATAGATTCTTTTGTCGGTCAGATATCATAATTGATAGTTAAAAATTGGAATTTTGAATAGCTTGAAAATTGAAATTTAGAAGAGATAAGTAGATCGAAAACTATCGTAAATGTTTTAGCGGCTAAGATTCAATATACTCAATAAAGTGTGAAATGATGTCAAATTGCCAAGAGATCGGTTTTTAATATCGTGGCGTGGATCAACTCAGACGGCGGAAATTCAGCTAATTTGAGGTTTCTTTTTTCATGATCTTTATTTTCCACATCGTAGTGCGTGCCGTCACAACTTCTCGCTTCAGTGCGACGGTAAGTCGGTAGTTTCGGTCAGATTGAAGCGAGTGGCGCCCACCCACGGCAATTTTCTTCGCGAGCAGAAGCCGCGCGGAACTACCGCCCTTTTATCCCAGTCGGGGAGAAAAGGGTTTGAGGTGTGTTATACGTGTGTTATACGTGTAACGGTAATAACACAGCGCAAAAAACCTGTTCAGCTATCTATTCTTCCGCCAATATCTAGCGCTGGTCGGCAATATTTATATCGGGTCTATTACCAAGTTCAAATATGGTTAGACAACGATCTCATTCCTGAAGATTCGATATGGAAGTTCATGGATACCATTTTGGAGCCAATTCAAACCCTGGTTCCACCTGCTCCAGAAATTTTACTAAATCCAATTTTATGTAATTGTACCAAAGGCGGCAGCTTAAACTGCGGCTGCAGAAAAGTTTGGTTATATTGTTCACCAGTTTGTGGTAATTGCCATGGTCAGGTGTGCTTAAATTTATCACCCGAGATGAATAACACCAATGATTACGACCCTACTGATGATTTAAATCCATGTTGTTTCCTGACTGAATCCATGAAAATTCAGTAGACAACAGAAAAACAAGAAAATGATGAAGAGGAAAACATAAGCATAGAAATCAAGTCCAAAGGGGAATAATTATAGAAATTAATAACTCCTGTTGAAAATAATCCAAAAAGAAAATAATTTACAATTTCATAATAATTTAATAAGAAATAAGCATTTTGAAATCAAAAACAAATGTGGATTATGTCTACTGGGGATACCACATTAAAAAAAAGTACGTTATACTCTACCTCGAAGGTGGCGCGGAATGGAGTGCACGTTTCATCATCATCATCATCGGGGCACTACAGCCCGAATCGAGCCTTAGCCTCCTTAATATTTCGCCTCCATTCGTCTCGGTTCAGTGACCGCGTCCTCCAGTTCGCTGCTCCCAAAAGTGACCTGCTGTCAGCATCTATAGAATCCTCCCAGCGCTTGCGTGGCTTACCGACTGGCCTGGCTCCGCTTGCTCGCCCCTTGAGAGATCGTTTGGGGATTCGATTGTCGCTCATTCGTTCGACGTGGAGTCGTATGACGATAGAGTCGTATGACGATAGAGACTTCCGGCTCGTCATATAAGGTATACAGCTCGTTGTTGTATCGGATTCGCCATCCATCTTCTTCCCGTATTGGACCGAGAATCCTTCGCAATACCCTTCTCTCAAACGTATTCAAAGCCTTTTCAGATGCCTGGGTCAGCGTCCAGGTTTCGCTTCCGTAGCATAGCACAGGTCTAATAATTGTTTTATAGATCCGGAGCTTCGTATTCCTGTGTACGCATCGAGATTTCAAAGTGGGAAGCACCGAAAAAAATGTCTTATTGGCTAATTGAATCCGTTGTTTGATTTCGTCAAGCTCATTCCCATCCTTCGAGAGGTTCGTCCCTAGGTACACGAAGTTGTCTACGTTTTCAAGGTTATAGTCCCCTATCGTTATGTTTTGTCTTATTGGCGTCCTTTTCCTTGATTGAGTCATAACTTTAGTTTTTTGTTCGTTAATTTGAAGACCAACTTCTTTGGCGGTTTCGTCTAGAGCTACAAATACTTCCTTGGCGTCGTTGAACGAACGTGACATAATGTTGATGTCATCAGCGTAAGCTACTAGTTGTGTCGATTTAAATAATAGAGTTCCTCTCGTGTCAACGGGGATTTTTCTGATGACATACTCAAGCGCTAAGTTAAAGAGTACCGGAGCTAATCCATCCCCTTGTTTTAGCCCAGTATTTGTCGAAAACGAGTTGGTCATATTATTCTGAATTAGCACTTGTGACGTGGAGTCGGTCATGGTCATTTTCACCAGTCGTACCAACTTTGCTGGGATTCCGAACTGCAGCATGATGTTATATAATGCAGTTCGGTTGATGCTGTCGTACGCTTGTTTGAAGTCGACAAATATTTGATGGACATCAATATTGAATTCCCAACATGTTTCCAAAATTTGTTTGACCGTAAATATTTGGTCAGTTGTCGATCTTCCACGTCTGAAACCACCTTGATATTCACCAAGAATTTTCTCAGCGTGATGGGAAATCCTTAACACTAAAATTTTTGTCAAGAGCTTGTACGACGTACAAAGTAGTGATATGCCCCTGTAGTCTTCGCATCGCAGTTTATCTCCTTTCTTGTGAATGGGACATATAACTTTTTTTCGCAACTCATCCGGCATCGTTTCTTGTTGCCATATGCCTCTCACCAATCCATGGATAGCCCTTAAAACGGAAATCTCGCCTGTCTTCAGGAGCCCCGTGGGGATCCCATCGATGCCCGGTGCTTTGTTGGGTTTTAAGCGGTCCATGGCCTGTCGGACTTCATCTAGAGTAGGAGGGTGAGATGAGGCAGTGGCATGGTATGTACCAATTAGTGATGGCGATTCGTCGGGTGCGGGGACATTTCCGTTCAGTAGTTGTTGGAAATAGGACGCCCATCTTTCCTTCACCTGTTCTGAGCCACTTATGATGCTTCCATCGACAGCTCTACAGAGGCTGGTTCTTGGTTTAAAGCCTTGTTTTAAGGGCCTCACTACTTTGTACGCTTGTCGAGTGTTGTTAGCCATAAAGTTGTCATTCATGTTATTCAGCATGCTGTCAAAATGCTTTCGTTTCTTACGTCTAATTATTCTATTAGCTACTCTCCGAAGATCGTCATATTTTTCTTTCTTGGCTCTAGTCGGTTGTTCAATGTGGTTTTTGTAGGCCGCATTCTTTTCGTCCAACGCGGCTTGACATTCCTCGTTGAACCATTCATTTCTGCGTTGCCCGGCTGTATATCCCACTACTTTTTCGGCTGCTGCCTTCACTGCGCTTTTGATGGTAGTCCAAACTTCGTTGATAGATGTGGTGTTAGGCGTAGAAGCTAGTTCCATTTCCAGAGCAGATCTATACTCGGCTTCCATCGTCTTGTTTCGAAGCTTGTCGACATCGAACTTGCGTCTTGAACTTGCTCTGACTTCATACGACAGTGATATTTGACATCGATATCGAGTCTTGACTAAATAGTGGTCGGAGTCGCAGTTGGCCCCACGGAAGGTTCGCACATCTAAAATACTGGAGGCCCACCTTTTCTGAATCAGAATATGATCAATCTGATTAAAGGTGTGGCCGTCCGGGGATGCCCATGTTCTTTTGTGAATGTCGCGATGCGGGAAACACGTGGAGCTTACGATGAGATTTCTGCTACTCGCAAAGTCGACAAGTCGTTGTCGATTGTCGTTGCATAGGTCGTGAAGACTAAATTGGCCGGTGGTTCCGCGATGTGTTTCTTCCTTTTCAACCTTTGCGTTGTAGTCGCCCAGCAGGATTTTCACATCATTTGATGGCAGTGAATCATATAGCCTTTCCAGAAGGTTATAAAAGTTATCTTTCACTGCCTCATCCTTATCTTCAGTAGGGGCGTGAACGTTAATGAGCCAAACGTTAAAAAACTTTACACGAATGCGGATCGCACACAATCTTTCATTGACAGGCTTGAAGTCGATTATTTGCGGTTTCATTTTTTTGTCCACGATGAAGGCCACTCCAAATTCGTGACTTCCCGATGACTTCCCGCTTTTGAAGATTGTGTATGATCTCATGTCCATAAACTCGGCACCAAATAGTTTCGTTTCCTGTACAGCGAGAATGTTTATTTTGTAGTGAGTGACCTGTTCCAGAAGGGCTTTGATGGTCCCTGGTCTGTACAGGGTTCGCACGTTCCAGGTTTCAATAGAGTAGTCCACATTTCGTTTGCGTGGTCGTTTCCGTTGATCCAATCCAAGTATCCGAGGCGAAGTATCAGGTTCCTGAATAGGTCAAGTTTTACGGGAACGGGTTATTGGCCCATTGCCCAACCCCCAACTTGGAGGGCCAGTCTGGTTAATGTTCCCGATTTAGGGCGCGGGAAGCTCGCCCTCACCATCCTTCATTGGCAACCTTCATGATCTGAAATGTCATGAAGGCTCCCGGCAGCCACCCGATGTGGAATTGTGAAATCACATCTTGGGGGAGGTCGAAGGTAGGATTCAGTAGCAGAGCTGTAGATGCTGTTTCCAGCAGGCATTTCTCGGGATTTCAATTGCTTCTTCGGTAACCAGCACCCGATGACGCCCCCGTGGCCTATGCTTTGAGAAATATAAATTACCAGCTTATGAATCAAAATATCTCAAAAAAGGTTATCGTCGCAAGAAAAAGTTATATGAGTTTTTTTTTATGTGGGAAATTTTCTAAAATACAAATTTCTCATGTATTGTTCTTCTGTAGAGGTGACCGTTACTGAGATATTTGTGAAAGGTCACTTTTGGTGACCTTTGACCCCGTATAAAATGTAACGCAGCACTCGGATTTTTTCCATTTTTTTCGAAGTTTCGCCTTTTTTATGTCAAATTTCACTGGCAAGGTTCATACCAAAATCCAGCTTTTTCCAAATTTTTTCGAAGTTTCGTCATATTTATGTAAAATTTCACTGGACTATAAGCAAAAGTTATCATAGGGCAAAATCACTGTGACTTCATTTCAAGAAGATCAACAAGTGAGCAGATATTTACACTCAATCGGGTGATGTAATGTGTGGAATGCAGTTCCATCCGAGGCCCATCCGATGGCACAGACAGGGTATAGCTATATGAAGAAATGAAAAAATTTCAAATAGCTGATATTGTGCATTTTGACTGTGACCAACGTAACAAGCTGAGTTCAAATAGCTGAAAAAGTATCACTTCCAGACAACTCATTCTGAGAAGTTCGTTTCGATGCTTTGATAAGCTTTAAAGACGATATACGTTGTCTTTGCTGATTTATAGACAAGAAGGGAACAATGATCACAAACCAATAACATTTATGAGCAAAGACTGTGTTTGAATTTAAAAGGGCGGAAACATGATCAGGGTTACCGCTTGTAAAATATTCAAAATTTCACAAATTGGAGCATTGGCAGCTTGTTTTATTCAACGAAGTTTATTATCATTTGGAAATTTAATAGTAGCATCTATTGTTAAAAAGTGAAAAAAATAATAATAACTGGCAGCCCTGTCATAATTTTGCAACCAAAAGTTAACCAAATTGGTTTCATAGTAAAGCTAACTTTTTCTTTGAATCACAGAAGTTATATGTAGGGTATCAAACTTTCATTTGATTCAGCGTATTTTTAAGATGTGACCACAGCCACAGGGTTGCCAACATATTTATTACACCTATTTACATTATATTTATTAAACTATTAAAGCTCTGTACTTTCTGTGAATTTCATATTGATCCGATGATCCTGCTCCTAGTCCTCGGAAACACAAGTTTTGGATTCTTAAAAACAAGTAATTAAGTGAAGGGTTACCGTTCTTGTTGGACGCGCAATTGCGAAAGTTTCAAGCTAACCGAATGGACAAAGCATTAAATTCATACATCGTTTTTTTTTGTGGTAAACATCAATTCGTCTTGTGAATTTCGTTATTATTTGATGACTCCGTCAGAAGTTATCACTGAAAAAACACATAGCGCCAGACGCCATAGTTTATAGACTTCTGGCGCCATGTACATAGTCGATTTGGGGATTGTGATAAAATATAGCGCCACACGCCATAATACATGGCGAAAAGTACATAGGAGCAGGCACTATGATTATAGCCCTCCATGCCATGTACTATAGTCCTCCACGCCATGCACTATAGTCCTCCACGCCATGCAGGTGGCGTGGAGGGCTATAGTACATGGCGTGGAAGACTATAGTACATGTCGTGGACAGCTATAAGCATAGCGTCTGCTCCTATGTACTATGGCATGTGGCGCTATATTTTATCACAAATCGACCATGTACATGGCACCAGAAGACTATAAATTATGGCGTCTGGTGCTATGCGTTTTTTTCAGTGTATCTGATGTGGAAAATACATATTTGCCGAGCCCAGGCGAAAGCTGGCGAGCCGGAGTGTGGGGATGGTCCAGACAAGTGACTTTGACAGGTCCCGCCGGCGCTCGTGCGACTTCCGATCGGAGTGGGTTTTGAGCACGAGTCAACGCGATTTCGTGACGCATCTGAAGGCAGAGCAGTTGATGATAGGTGATGGAATTCACCTATCATCAACTGCATCAAAGACCATATCCTCTCCTGTACTCAAGAAGCTTGCTGACGTTTATACATCTTCTCACACAGTATGGCTGCGAGTTATAATTGGAGTGCCATGTGCCATATTACATGGCACATGGCACTATGTAATATAGCGTGTGGGGCCATAATTTATGTGCTATGTAATTATGGCGCTGGGAGCCATACTGCATAGCTCAGGGTACTATGTACGTAGCGTGTGGGACCATAAATACGGCGCTATGTTATGTAGGACCACGCGCTATGTAGATTGTGACATTATGGCGCGGGGCGCCATATTGCATAGCTCAGAGTACTATGTACAAAGCGTATGGGGCCATAAATAATGCGCTATGTTACATGGCTCTGAGTGCCATGTGAATTTTTTTCAGTGATCACATTGTTAAATCACATAATATTGTTCATAACATATTGTTCAGTATTAGAAGTAGAAACGTTTACCAATTCACTAAAAACTATGATGGAACCAGCAAAAAATCTTAGAAATTTTGTATTATTTAACCTTGAGAAACTACAAACCAAAAAAAAATTATTGGTTACTGATCAACAAACTGTGACAGTCAATCAGCTGTCATTGGAGCATACAGTAAAGCAGGGCCACTTCGTTGAAGTTACATTTTGTTGGCTCTGCTAGAGACCATTCCCGGATGTGGGTCTGCGATCGATTTGACCTCGAAGTGCTATCGTGTCGAGAGATCGATTAACTGAAATTAAGTGGATCTTGTAACCCGTAAAATGTAAAGTTCCATAGATTTGCCAAAGTTTTTTTGGTAAACGATATTCTACTGGGAAAAGAAGTGGGTGGTAGATTGAAAAATCTATTATAGATGAGGTCTAAAAGATCAAATGAAAATTACTAGGGACGGAAGTAAATTTGTGGATTGGAAGCACAAATCGATAGTGAAACGAACTTAAAATCCATACCTATTTATAAGTCGAGAACTGCTTTGTGTCTTTATGTCTCGATTGTAGCACGTCTAACTCCAAATCAATTCAAAACATGATTTGACAATTCATATTTTTATTTGAGAATGATGCAGGGTTTGATTTTATAACCTACCATAGGAGCTAAGTTTTTGTTGAAGGAGGAAACGCCTTTAGCTCTGCCCTCATATATGAGGTGAACCTTGAGTGAATTAATGTGAAAATTGATTGTCGGACATACTTACTCATCAGTTTTTTAGAAGCCACCGATATATATTTGAATTAAAGTTAATTGAATTGATGGAGAGTTGTTTTGCGTCAGCAAATAAAAAATAGTTTTACGATTACTGCAAGAGCCGGAAATTGTTTGGAATAAGTTACTGCAAATTAGTTTGCATATATTTTGTGAATTCATTTCTTTTGAATGAATTTCAGATCCTTATCCAGGTTAATTAGGGTCCAATTGTCATCAATAAATTTATATAGTGGATGCAATTCAAGTCAGGCTAGTCGAAGTAAGCGCAGGTGTTCCTTGCGCCCATTACTGCAAGTGGTTTCTGCGAATATTTTTTTTGTTGTTTTCTGTCCAAATTGGTCCAAAGTGGGCCTCAAACAGAACACTCTCTCCTACTCGCAAGAGTAACATATTAGCTTTGGGAAGATAAACATCTTTTGCCTACGCTTTGTCATCTTTACCAGCTAAAAAGCTAGAAAGTTTCACTAATTTCAGTGTCAAAGCTTTTTCAAAGCACTGGCTGCTAAAGTTGTTAGTGTATGGTCTTAATCTGGCGATAATCACACACTAGGAGTGATTTACTGCTGAAACTCAATGTACTACTGTCGAAAAGTTAAAAGCACTGGCATGGCGCCATGGTTTTCTACTTTTTGGCAAGTCTTATTTGACATTTTGTGGATACGGAATGTTGTGGAATCACTGGCGGAAATAGAAGTTTTGAATCATTGTATGAGTAAAGTGTAAAAAAAACGAATAAATCTTTCGAAAGGAATAAATCTTTTCTTTCCATTTCGTCCTTGAATTTTCGAAAAATTGTTTTTGGTGCATTAAATTAAAATAATTGTTCAAGTATGCCCTCAATGCAATCAAATTTCACAAAAGAAGAACGAAATTTTAGCGTCCATTTTATCCTAGTTTTTACTTAATATCTTTTCAATACCTCACAACTGAAGTACTATTTTTCCTCCAGATATTTCAAGAATCAGTGAGTGATTGCCATTATCTGTCAAATATCTTACATACAGAAGACTTTCAAAATATTTTCAAATAATTTTTCTTTTCCTATTAAGTAAATCGCATGCCGCTGGGTGGAATATAGACAATCCTTTTATACGATTACTTATCAAAAGCACAGCTATAATTTTTTACCATTTTAACTCTGTCCCCAATCTTGTAGAGACCACGAAAAGCTGCTACACGAGATAGGCAATGATGCGAAGTTAGCTTCCGGGTGAAAAACAATGACGTCTAGCAAATATTTGTTTTCTAGAAAATGTTCGCTGTCTCAAAAATGAATGGTATCCTTTCGGTTAAAGTATCAGAAAATATCATAGGATTCGGCGAAATGGGAAAAGTTAAAGTTTCCTGACTGCAATTTAGCTTGATGTGAAGATGAACAGTACAAAGCGGTTGTGGTTTCGCAGAATTAATTGAGGGTCTAATTGAGGATGCTGATTTGATGATGGCGGCTACTTATCAACATAAATCGTAAAAGTTTTGGTAAAATGATGGTAGCTTCTGGCGAAAGTTCTGTGCTTTGTTGAAAACTGGGCATGAATTATCTGAAGCAGTAGCATTTTATTCTACTTTCATCTTTTGTTCGCCTTTGGTCTGCTTGGATTTTAAGTACTTACATATATTTAACTCATCTTTAGTGTAAATTTTATCTGAAATTCACAGAAATATGAAAGTAAACCGACATATACTATTTTATTGTTCCCATGCACATACATATATGATTTAAGCTCAAGTGTACCTTTCAAGTGCACCACGAGTAGCAAATTAATATGAATTTTTCATATTTACTTTGACAGCACAGAACCCTACTGGAGTTAACGTATTCACCTTAAGTTAAGCAGTTCAAAACTATTAGAGCAGAGAGAAAACAGAAACGGCTCATCCCTTAAAATGAAAATCCTTTGATCATAAAGCACAAGCAAAATCCCATAATTTCAAGCTAACGGGCACATTCATCTACATAAAGACCATGTAAGAGCATGCAGGATTAATTCCACACAGATTTTGATGTATTTATGTGCATATGTTCGAAACTCATCCTTTTGATTAAGTTTTTTTTGTGTTTGGACAATTTTGGTCCGACGTTGGCCGCTGGCAAGCAGCAGCACCAAAACTTGTCTGACTTGGCCGAGAATAAAACATCCGTTTTGAGGCAAGGCTGCAAAAGCAAGGGTTTAAGGATACGAACTCGTTTTATAGAAAGTAACGATTTACCGTCTATGTGTGCTGATACGCACTTTATTCGAAATGAAATCGATTTAAAGAGCATGTCAAAAAAAGAATAAATCGCTCCCTGGAGGGTTTGAATCCTACTCGGTTCTATGGAATTTATGATATGTTATTTGCACATAGTTGAATATTCTCAAATGTACACGAATGCTCCCAATACATTATCATACGAAAGGTTCGAAACA
Organism: Nemotelus nigrinus; assembly: GCA_947369275.1. NCBI lineage: Eukaryota > Metazoa > Arthropoda > Insecta > Diptera > Stratiomyidae > Nemotelus > Nemotelus nigrinus. The sequence continues at coordinate 40,227,645 of OX376372.1, forward strand.
TAATTTGAAGGATAACTCTTTATTACACGGGAGAGTGAACGGGTAACGAATGGGACTACGATGAGCTTGCAGATCTATTGGAATATTTCAAGCTGAGAATTATTTCAAGGATCTTTTTAATTGAATGAAAAGATGAATGGATTTTCAAATTGAGTTTTATTCAAAATTGGGTTCGAGTCAAACAGTAGAATAATTTTAAGGCCATTTGAGTTTGTGATTTGTTTCAATCACTTAAAATTCAAATTCCTTTACTTCTTTACAATTATATGATAAGTATATTCAAAAAATATTGACCTGTCAGTCCTGGACCATAAGACTTGATGTAAGGTACAGTTTGTTAGAAAAAAATCATTCATTTAACTGATATCTCTTTAAATTTCATAATTTTAGACTATTTTCCACTGTATGAATTTTCCCTACCTTATTCTTCAACAATCACACTTTTTAAAAGTAAAATTCAAATTACTTTACTCAAACCCTTACAAAATAGCTTTACTCAAGAGAAAAAATGTCATTGTCTCAGATCCTCCATTCGCTAGCTTTTCTTCTCTACGATGCGAAGGAAATTGAATTAATTAAACGGTCATAGTGAAAATCACTCTTTCTTTATTTCAGGCTATTAAATACCACAAAAACAATTAAGACATGCCACAAGTTGGTGTATTGCTTGTGATAGGGAACAACATGCCAAGGATAGAATTTTTCGATTAGTCTTGCGGAACTGAGGATTTGTTAAGAAATGAATGAAAGATTGAACGTGAGAAAAACTTTCAAAAGTATAATAAGACATTATTTGTATTATTTTTTTTTTACTGATTTTCGAAGAATCCGAAAATCACCGAAAATTCATATACATTTATATTTTATGTATAAATATAAAAATAATATATATATATATATATATATATATATATATATATATATATATATATATATATATATATATATATATATATATATATATATATATTGCCGAACCAAAATCTACGTATACCATAGAAAATGGCGGAAAATTGTTAAGTATAGAATAATTAAAAAATTTTGATATTGCAAATTAAACATAACCCTTTGTACAAAAATATTTTATTGAAAGTGCACGAAATTTCAGTTTCTACGAAAACAATTTAATAAAAAACTAATATATCCACAGATAACAAAGAAAAAATGTCTGCGTACACGTACAACTCATTATATTAGATGTTATATTTTTATTGATATTAATATTTTGTTAGCCTACCATTCGCTGTAATTAAGGCCTTCATCTTGTTTCGCATGGAATTGATAAGATTTCGCATCACTTGTTCTGATATTTTGGCCTACTCCTGAAGCGAGGCGGTTTTGAGGTCTTCTTTATTTCTGATGTTTTCTTTTCGGACTCTACGCTCGAGATAGTAGCATAAACGTTCTCTGGGGTTGAGATCAGGCGACTGAAGTGGAGATGTAAGCTGTTTTCTGATATTGCTAACTAACCACTCCTTTGCAATACCAGTCGTATGCTTCGGATCGTTATCTTGCTAGAATGTCCAGCTGCTTGTAGGCCCAATTTTTGCGCGGATTCTTTTAAATCATGTTTTAATATATTTAGATGGAATTAATTTCTTCTTATTAGGACTTTCATTATTTTTTCTCCAAATTCTATGTCTTCTATCATGTTCGAATAAGTTAAACTTGCTCTCGTCACTAAAGAGAACAGTTTCCCAGAAAGTCGAATTATCATTTTCATAGAGTTTATATATATATATATATATATATATATATATATATATATATATATATATATATATATATATATATATATATATATATATATATATATATATATATATATATATATATATATATATATATATATATATATATATATATCATCAAAAAAAATCAGTGACTGTTTCTCGGGAACGCGCCATCCGATTGAGCTGAAACTTTCAGGGTACATTGACGTATATTCGGAATAGGTATAAAATGTGAATCGGATAATGTTTTGGATTTTTTTCTACCCTATGTGTGCGCTAGGCGTCTATAAAGAGATCGGGAAAGCTAGGGCAGGCGCTGAAAACGAAAACCTTCAAATCATCGACTCTTCTGAAAAATTGTCGCTTTTTGAAAAAAGCCACTCATATATAAATCTTATGCTTTGTCTACATAGCCAGAGTAAAACATATAAAATTTTACAACGGCAAGAACGGTAGTCCTTTCCCAATTTACCTATATTTTTAGCATCAACAACTTCTGTTCATGGGAACTCACGACTCGATAATCAGATACAGTTGAAATTTACAGAATATATTGGCCTTAAATAGGACCAAGCCTGATAGAAGCGATTTTGAAATTTGGGCAATTCTGTGCCAGTGGGGCCATCTTAAAAAATCACTAAGAAAATTAACAGCTTTTGGCCCTATAAATTCTGATTCAATCAATAGATTTTGACGAAATTTACACAGTAGCTGAACTCTACTTTGAGCCACGTTTGATAGAAATTTGGTTGAAAAATTCGTGCGGAGCTGCCAGCTATGGTAATTTTAGTGTCTTACATTTCGGAAATTCGCTCAGGAAAATAATGCTTTTTGCCCTTGCTTTTTGCCCTTTTTGCCGGTCATGGAATCATAACGAAATTCATATGGCGAATTGAACTTATTGTAGACAATACTCAATAGAAGTCTAGTTGGAAAAAAATGATAGGGTTGCCAGCTATGGTTGGTTTTTTTTCGGCATATCTTTAGTAATTGATTTTATCATGAAATTCGCAAATCGTAGTGATCTTGTAGTGAAAATAAACAAAAAATACTACGATCTAGAAAATTTCAAAACATTTACGGGTGGTAATCCTAAATTTCTTTGTATCCCTATAACTTCCAACGCAGTCAGTGGATCAATACGAAATTCGCAGAGTAGGTTGACTTCAACGTGATACCAATGTGACATATTTTTGGTTTCGGTGCTAGGAAAGGGTTGCCAGCACGAGGCGTTTCTGTTATTTCCGTACCAATAAATGCTAACATAAACATTTAAAACGAGCTGCCACTGAGTTAAAGTAAAGTAGATATTTCTTGTTGATATCCGCGTATACATTATAATAGTGTTTTTGTGTCGAGCGGGCCCAGTGGCGGCTCGTCAGGGTGGGCCAGGCGGGCCGGGTCCACCCTGACGAGCCGCCACTGGTTTGGATGCACTGAAATACCTTAAACTTTATCTTTCTAATAATTAAATCTTAGTCTATGATCCATGACTATGATGTTTATATACGAGTATTTGAATTTAATTGTTACATAGAATAATTCAGCCCACGTTGGGCGCTATACTTCCCTATCCATGAACTACTGCAAACTAATAACTCTGCTTGTTTTCAATTACATTTCCACTTAAATGCTTATTTATCGTGCTGTTTTGCAGCTTTTATCTTAACTTTTGTGCCATTAATTCCTACCAAACAGCACATAAACAGTCCTGGTAGCAAGTGTTTAAAATAAGCTAATCTTTATGATATTTTTATGAATTTATACCGGAGAGTATTAGCTCCTGTATAAAACCACTGAGTTGACATGTGGTTAAATTTTATACCTAGGCAAAACAGAAAAAAATATACTTCAGGGTTTCTGTGATACAATATGACTTCATAAAAATGTTAGCAAACTGTTTATAGCTTGTGACTTTATGATCTTAACTGCCCTCAAGCTGTTCGTGTGAGTATCGTTTTGAAGTGGAAATGGTGAACAGTGGACCTGAAAAGTATGTTATGTTTTCGGACAAATTTATTGAATTTACTGTGATTGAGTAGTTATTATTAAGAAGGATTTGCTTGATTTCATTTGTAAAATAATGATTTTTGTTTCGAGCTAAGGCGTGCTAAACTGTCGTCAATAGAATGGCATTAGTCTTTTAATAGCGAGCAATATATATGAATTAAAATGAATTTACTAACTATTCTGCGTGTTTTATTTTAAGATTCAACCAAGCTAATATCAGTCGCCATATATGAATAATTGAGTTAATATTGCTTTGTAATATTAATATATTTATATATATTTATATAAATCGAAAACTTCATGCATACAAACATTTGCAAAATCACTGTACACTCCTATGAACCAAACGTCAAATTGCCTGTACCACCAAAACTGTATATAGTCAACCTCTTTCACATATTATTGTCCACTCTTTTTCGATATGATCATAAAAGATATTGTATTGTGTGTGCGGACCAACCGACGACGGCAGTCTTTCGAATTTAACGACACGTTACATAGACAAAAAAAAAGGTTATATCGCATTACTTCTGATTCCTAGACCGGACACGGATAACGGGTTGACTAGCTATATTATTTTTATGTATTGTTTGGATAGCTTTCGAACATGAAATGCAGGAAGGAAGCATACCGTCACCTACTCCTGCAGTCAGCCGTTCGAACAATAGATGCTTGGGAAAACACAACAAATGAAACGAATCCCTTCCATGCCTGGGAGATATTTTTTCTCCAAATAGCTTTTGTGGCTTCAAGGGCAAATAATAGAGAATAAAGCGATGAAAGGATTTCTATTTGAATGGTAATGCCACTTAGTAATAGTGAAAGCTTGGTGAACTAAAAATCTGTGTCCGAAGCTTAAGTGTACCGTCATTGATATCAATGTAATCCTGTTTTGAGAATAATACTAAAAATAATAAGATGATTTCATAAAAATAACTCTTGTAATGCATATTTCAATTTATTTGAACGTTTCTTATATACACAAAAGAAATAGTTCAATGGAAACTTTTAACTAGTGCCTTTTTTTCGAACATCGTTTGATGATGTAAAAATTTAAAAAGAAATTCGATGCACATAAAACCTTTCTAATCTTGTAATCAAGTCTTTCGCAGTGGTAATACTTTCTTCTTTTATTTTGCTGACATCAGTTTTGTATTCATCATAAGTTCTTTGAAAAGATTTTTTTCCTTTTTTCATGATAGAAGGGTTTTTTCGTGGATAAAGAATACTGATAAAAAGGGACAAATTCCATTTAGCTTTTTTTCAGTTATGAGTTAGGATCGATGTCAACAGTGCTGTTTAAACTATTGAATAGAAATTGAATGGCTGGGGGAAGAAAACAAACCGGGAAAATAACTTTTTGGTTTGATATCATGTTGCTTTTGAAATGTCCATTTAGAGAAAATTAAATAAATACCATATGTAAGCATAGTATTCATTTGTGGCTTGTGGGCAATAGCCGAAGGCTATTGATCGATTACATAGTTTAAGGGAGATCGGCGGCAGTTGGTATAGGTTTCGTTTTTCGACTTTTTGTCTTTTCCTCTGGCATATTTACAGTAAATTTAATTTTTTTTTAGTAGTACAGTATCCTATTTTACGAGGATTAGTATGGCTTATAACGTTGTTTGAGTCACTTGTGTGTTTGTGTTGTCAACAGTAAAAATTTGAGGTCAAACCCACCATAAATTTAATTTTTGCTGCTGACAGATTAGCTTCTCGGCTATCAATTATTTCAAAAATGTGTTCTGTACACTAAAAAGCTGTTGCCTTGAATTTTTGTCAGTGCCAACTAACCGCAAGTTGGCACAGCTGAAGAAGGTTGAGGGTGAGCTAGTAGAGAAAAGTATAGTTCATGCCAAAGAGCTTTATTTGACAAAAACTGTTTTTTTTAAATTGACGCTTTTTATATCAAGTTTAACAAGCTTTCTCGGATATTGGCGTGCCTGGTATATCATCAACATAAAGTCACCTTTATATTATTCGGAGCTTTCACGCCTCCCAGTCTCATGATAACTGCTGCTCTCTTTAGATTCTGTTCTAGCTAACGGTATATTGAGGTGGTTTAGGTTCTATGGCTTCTGCATAAATTTCTCTGCAAAAATTCGTCTCAGTTTTCAATTTGCTTAGCTTCGGTCGGACGAGATGGCTTATTATGAAGAAAGGATTCACCTTCACTCATTGTATCAAATAATGGACCTTAGGTATCCCCAATATCAGCATAGAGGATTTTATCGTATTTAGTTAAGAGAAATTCGAATTTTGTTGCTAGAGTGATTATATTTTTTGATTTCTTATCAATTTCTGGTCTCTTATTTTTGTTTCTTTTTTAACTTCTTTTTTCTATTACGTCTGTCAGCTCCCATAGAATTTTTAACTGGAGAGTGGGCGAGCCAAGTCCCCAAAAAGAACTTTTGCGCTACAAGTACGACTTTACCTATTGTATTTTCAATACAAATAAATAGTAGGCACATTCATTACCTTTACATTCGTAAATAAAGTAGATATATAATAAGCTAAAATTTTCAAGGAATATTGGTGATGAGGAGCTGTTGGCCTTTTTGTGACTCACGAAAAGTATCTTCAGCCCTCTGGTGAAAGCGGGTATTAAATATATATAAATATTTGCAAAAAATTAAGGGATGGAAAATCAATTATGGTTTTAGCTTGGCTATGATGATGTTTTAGAATTTTTTCATCCCATGCGAGTGCTAAATGCCTAAAAGTATTCGTAAAATTTTTGAATTGTGATAACTTCACACATCGTAATCAGATCAAAACATAAGGCGTATGCTTTTATGATTTTTGATAAGTATGTGCTGATACGGCAGGTATATAAACTGGAAACCTTCAAATTAACGACTCTCCGAAAAACATTTGTTTCTTTTAGTTAAAAATAAAGATTTTATAAATAACTTCATGCTTTTTCTATACAACCAACCCTAACCTTGTAGCTACGCCAGGCATTGAAAGTGAAAACCTTCAAATCATCAAGTCTCTTGAATATTTTTTGCTTTTTAGAAAAAAGTACTTTCTATGTAATCCCTATGCTTTTTCAACACTGCTAAAGCAAGACGTTTGTAATTCTATATCAGGCAAGAGCTGTAACCCTTCCCCAATTTACCTATATTTTTGGCATCAGAATCTTCTGTTCACGAGAACTTACGACCCGATAATCAGATACAATTGAAATTCACAGAATGTATTGATTTTGAGTAGGACCAGGTCTGATAGAAGCAATTTTGAAATGTGGGCCAATCAGTGCCAGTGGTGCCATCTTGAAAAATCACTAAGAAAAAAAACTGCTTTCTACTCTATCAATTCTGATTCAGTCACTAAATTTTGACAAAATCCACATAGAAACTGAGCCTCACTCTAAGACAAATTTACGCTGGCTCATTAGCAGCATGGCTTTTTAACAAAGGTAAATCCACATTAACTAACCTTCTTTCCTACACACACATATGGTCGCATCCACTCTTGACCATCAAAAGCAGGTCGACGTACTATATACTGACTTCTCTAAAGCTTTTGACTCTGTCAACCATAACCTCCTTCTTCAAAAGCTATGGAACGATGGCATAACTGGTCCTCTTCTTTCCAGGTTTAATTCTTGTATCTATGGTCGTACCCATTGTATCATGTCGTACCCATGATACAATGAAAATAAGGTAATCCATTGCGCATGTCGTTCACTATTCTATTCTTGCGCTGGTGACAACTGTGAGTGTTTTGCCTTTAAGCCAATGTAAAATTGGGCATCTTCAAGGAGGGCGTTTGGGGTGTTAATGAAGCGATATTTCGATTTTGATGATGAGGTTTGAATGATTGGTCTGTGTTTTTCAATGTCCTAGAAACCCGAAAGGAAAAAGCTGTACAAAGAAAGGAAAAAGCTGTACAAAGAACAATGATGAAAAACTCAATAGCTTATATTTCCGGAGAAGATATTAAATCCACTTACGAAAACGAATAACTTAGAGTTGTATGTACGTGCGATGTTGGGTTGCAGATTCATCCAGCCCGATAGGGTAATAGAAACAAATCTGTACTGAGAAACTAGTTAATTGAAATATAGTCGATTGCGAAATTTTCGCAGTCGAGTGCGAAATTTTCGCAGTCAATTGCGAAATTTTCGCAGTCCATTGCGAAATTTTCGCAGTCCATTGCGAAATTTTCGCAGTCCATTGCGAAATTTTTGCAGTCCATTGCGAAATTTTCGCAGTCGAGTGCGAAATTTTCGCAGTCCATTGCGAAATTTTAGATCGTCGTAGTCCTTCGTTAGTATTTTCACCTGTGCACACCTTTTTTCTCCTTTGTGCGTGGTGTCCTTGAATATTGCTGTCAAGTATGGTGTCGTCATTATGTCTACTTCTGACTAATAATGCGATAGAGTCTGTTCAACGCAGACTTAGTTTTACCTTATTCTTAAAATTTCAGCTTCCCCACAGTCCTTCTTCATCATCGATGGCGCGACAGCCCAAGTCGGGCCTTGGCCTCCAGTAACGTCCGCCTTCAATCGTCTCGATCCTGCGACCTGGTTCTCCAATTATTGAGCCCCAGTATTGACCTGCTGTCTGCGTCTATCGTGTCTTCACAACGTTTCCTCAGCTTACCAACTGGACGCTTCCCTTGTGCTCTACCTTTCAACGTTTTTTTAGGTAGCCTATTGGCCCCTACCCTCCCGACGTGGCCAGCCCATTGTAACTTTCGTAATTTAATGCATGTGGACACAGGTGGGTCGTCATATATATGGTACAACTCATTGTTGTATCGCATTCTTCACTCTGTTCCTTCTTGTATGGGGCCAAAAATTCGTCGTAGCACTTTGCGCTCATATAAGTCCAGAGCCTTTTCGGAGTCCGTAGTCAAAGTCCAGGCTTCGCTTCCACAGAGAAGCACAGGTTTAATGAGTGTTTTGTATATGCGAAGCTTATTATTCCTGTGCACGTTCGTAGACTTGATTAGTACGCCTTGTTTGCTGCATTTATTCGACTTAAAATTTCGTCCTTTTCACTGCCTGCATTGTCAAGGTGGACTCCTAAGTAGATGAAGTTATCTACATTCTCGATGTTGTAGTCTCCTGAGGTCAAGTTTTGTCTGATTGGCGCCATTTTTCTTGTTTGGGTCACTAATTTGGTTTTATCTTCGTTGACTCCTAGATTTATTTTCCTTGCTTCTGACTCCAAACTTAGGAAAGTTTCCTTTGCTTCTGATATGGTCCGTGCCATAATATTGACGTCATCGGCGAATGCTACTATTTGCGTGGACTTGAAGAGTAGTGTGCCTGTTGTATCAGCTGGTATTTTTCTGATGACGTGTTCCAGAATAGCATCGGGGCAAGTCCATCTCCTTGCTTTAAGGCTGAGTTAGTGTGGAAGCTGTTGGTTAGGTCACTGTTGACTTTGACTTGAGTTTTGGCGTTCATCATTGTCACCTTGGTCATGCGGACGAGTTTTGTTGGAATTCCCAAGTCGAGCATGATTCGGTAAAGTGTATTTCTATCTACACTATCATAGGCTTGCTTGATATCTACGAAGACCTGGTGCACGTCAATATTATACTCCCAGCATTTTTCAAGCACCTGTTTGACTGAGAATATTTGATCTATCGTAGATCGTTCGGACCTGAAGCCACCTTGATACTCTCCTATGATGTTATCATAGAAGGGCTTCATTTTGCGTTCAAGAATTTTGGACAACACTTTATAGGACGAGCATAATAAAGCAATGCCTCTGTAGTTTTCGCAACGTAATTTGTCTCCTTTTTTGTAAATGGGGCATATAATACTTTTTCGCCAATCGTTTGGCAACTGTTCTGCTGCCCAAATTATGAGTATTTATTGGTGGAGAATGTTGCAAAGAAGAGTTCCGCCATTTCTGAGTAATCCGGGAGGTATTCCATCTATTCCAGGAGCTTTATTTATTCGAAGGTTACGTATGGCTGCTTGAACTTCTTCGAATGTTGGTGGAGAGATGTGAATGTGCTGCTCTGCTTCTGGGATATTTGGATCTGCTGAGTTTGTCGTCGGCGCGGGATTAAGCAGCTGTTTAAAATACCGTGCCCATCTTTCTTTAATCTCGACCGAATTACTGATGATGAATCCACTTTCATCCTTACAAAGGCTCGTTCGCGGTTTGTATCCCTCGCGAAGCTGTTTGATTGAGGAATACGCAGCTCGTAGATCGTTATAGGTCATGTTTTCGTTCAGTTTCTGGATCTTGTCGTTGGTAAGTTGGCGTTTCATTTGACGAGACATTTCTTTGCCTGTCAACGCAGGATGTTATAGTTTTCGGTTTTAGCTCGTGTTGGTCGTTGGATTAACCCTTTGTAAGCCTCATTTCTCTTTGTGATAGCATCTTGAGACTAATCATCGGACCAGTCATTCCGAGGATTTTGGCGGTTATGTCCTAAGGTTTTTTCTGCTACTGTTTTGATTTCCTCTTTTACCTCCGTCCACATGGTTTCGATATCTGCGTCGTTTTCTTCCACCAGCGGGATATCTTGGAGTTGATTTTCGAGCGTCGACATGTATGTAATAGCTACCGAGTTTTCTTTGAGTTTTTCTAGGTCGTATTTCGGAATTCGTGATTTTGAGTGTTTTTCACACCTCGATATACGACATCGGTATTTCGCTCTGATAAGGTAATGGTCGGAGTCACAATTCGCGCCACGTAGTGTTCGGACATCAAGAATGCTGGTGGCCACCCTTTTTTCTACGAGAACATGGTCTATTTGATTGTAGGTGCGACCATCTGGTGATGCCCACGTTCGTTTGTGAATGTCTCGATGTGGGAAGTATGTTGAACTTACAAGAAGATTCCTGCTAGCTGCGAAGTCAATCAGACGCTGCCCGTTTTCGTTCGTAATTAGATGAAGACTGTGTCCTCCTGTGGTTCCTCTATGAGCCTCCTCGCGGCCAATTTTTGCATTGAAGTCACCTAGAGCAATTTTCACGTCCTTCGAGGGCAGTGCGTCAACGGTGCGTTCTAAGATGCTGTGAAAATCGTCCTTCACTGCGTCTTCCTTGTCTTCAGTTGGAGCATAGCAGCTCATCAACCAAACATTAAAAAATTTGCTTTTTATGCGAATTGCAGACAGTCGCTCGTTTATTGGTTTGAAGTTGGTGGCACATTGTTTGAATTTATTGTCTACTATAAATGCAACTCCAAACTCTTGACTTCCCGAAGTTTTTCCACTAGTAAACACTGTGTGCGTACGCATCTCATTAATTTCGCTGCCACGCCATCAAGTATCTTGAATCGCCAGAATATTGATGTTGTATGCTCAAGTCTCATTAAGAAGCTCTCGAAGTGCACCTGCTCTATATAGCGATCTAACGTTCCAAGATCCGAAAAAGTAATCCATGTTTAGTCAATCCGATCCGAGGCTGATCTTCTGGTTCCGTGACAATTGATATTTTTACGGAGATGCGTTGTCAGCGCCTCGCCCAACCCCCAACCTGGAGGGCCGGTCCGACGGAGAACTCTGTTTTATGGCGCATAGTGCTCGCCATCACCCTTTCTCGTTAGCTGCGTTAGCATTTCAAGGAGCAACCGCGTGGAGGTGAGAATAGGATTTGGTAGTGGCGCTGTTGTTGACATTTCAGCGTGCTTTTCTCAGTTTTTCGACAATGTACAGCGTCGGATCCATACATTATCCTGAGACACCAACCTTACTACTCTTGACTCTCCCACCGTTCTTAGAGTAATCGGTTTTTGCTCCTAAATCTTCCTTCCCATGAATCACGGAGACTTTTCCTAGATTAGTGCTTACTCTTTAAACTTTTTTATAGGATAGTTGTTTCTGACATCAGTAATCGCGTTTCACGCATTTATTTATGCAATTGCATGCAATTGTAACTTGAATATGACTTTCGTCGCAACAAATTTGCTCCACTAAATCATCTCATATACGATGCACTCTTTTTTATGCGCATGCAAGAAAAAAATTAAAGATGTTTAAAATTTTAAATCCAAAATTTAAGATATAAAGTCCGTAGAATAACGAAGATAAATCGTTACGAGTAGAGAAAATGATTGCTTAGTGCGAACATGACATTGATCTAAATGTGCACAACATTAAAATAAATTTCTAAAAAAATAGCTTAGATTCACTTAACTTGTTTTGCCGAAAAAATTACAACCTTAAATCCTGGCACGCTATCGTCAGGAAAATGAAAGAAATCAACAAAATCCGTTTTCACCAGAGAATTTTCACAAGTCGTTGCCATTTAATGTTGTCCAATTTATTTGAAAGGTGTCCTTTATTTATACGACCGTAAGCTGAATTCGCTTATAATGTCATTCGTTTTGCTCTTATTCTCATGAAAACTATAGTAGTCTGCTTTACTAAGTAAGAGACGACGACAGTAAATCCTTTCAGTGCATTATAAACAAAATGATATAAGTAAGACGCCTGAGAGTTTTGTGGGATTTAATGGAGCGGCAAACTGATACGAGTGGAATAATGGAGATCGAGCAACTTTTGCTATCCTCTACTGCTATTGTTTGGTCAGTCGAGTGTTACGGGGGGGCTTCATGAATACTTTCAGTAGTTTAACTGTCGTCGGGAAAATGCCATTATAGTAGTGAAAGCAATGCATGGTGTTTTGGTACGATAGTGCTGCTAAATAGATTGTTGCAATTAAGTTTCCACTAAAGATTTGGTGATTGTTGTGGTTTTGTTTAAGGAAATGGAATTGGTAGATTTGCATGATTCAAGCTGAATATTTTGAATACATAGTGATTCTGGTCTATGATAAGGACTTAGGTAGCATTAACTACTTTGCTGCAACAAATAGAAACTATCACTTGAAATCTTCAGAATTTTCGCCGACAAAAGAATAGAGTATTAGAGTCATGTCTAATGAATGAATATGGACGATAAATCATGATTCAGTATGGGTCTTTGAGCAGACCCAGATAAGACAAAATATTTAACTCGTCAAACTTATTAGAACAGTGAAAATTTCTTTCATATTCAATTCTAAAAGTACGGAATAATTTATAGCTCTACCATTTATTGCAATATGGAGGTTTTTGCGATACGTAAAGCCGCAGAACTAGGACACGCCAAAGATACCACAACATCTTTACAGACAGTCAAGCAGCGGTTAAAGCTCTGATGTCTTACACATGCAAATCGAAGTGTGTACTGGACTGTATTCAGGCCCTGAACAGACTGGGCAACAACAGTAGAGTCAGAATTTTCTGGGTTCCTGGTCACAAGGGCATTGAAGGAAACGAGAGGGCTGATGCGCTGGCCAAGCACGGGTCTAGCCTTCCTCTGTCCGGATCGGTTGACATTCCAACTCCAATCTAGACGATCAAATACTCTATCGACTCCAATATGATGCAAGGTGCGATATGCAGATGGCGTGCAACTCAGACCCGCAAGCTAACCAAAATCATGTGGGGGTCATACAATCACGTAGCGACTAAGTTCCCGCTCGATTTAACGCGGACTGACTGCAAGCGGCTGGTCAGTACCATTACTCGCCACTATCTTGTAGCAGCTCATGCTATGAAAACGGGATTCCTAACCAGCGACACATGTAGGAAGTGTCAAAAGCCGGGAGTCTCTGAAACAATCCAACACCTTCTGTGCCACTGCCCGGCATTGGGGAAAACCAGGCAACGCTGCTTCGGTGAGCCCTGGCTGGTGGATCTCTCACATGTAGCGGAGCAAAGGCTGAAGGACATACTTCAGTCAAAGCTTAAGAACTATATATACCTAGGAAAGTACGTGAATTGCAATACAATTGCAAGAAGTTGATAGCAATATCCAAGCCCAAGTTGGAAAAAGACACAAAGTACCCCGCCAGGCAACCCTGCTACGATCAAATACGTTTCTCCTTCCCACAAGGCAATTCACATGTGCTTTGCCAAAGAGACTATTTTAACGAATGGCGATTTATGCAATATTGATTTTCTTAAAGTATTTTCTGAGTATTAAAATGGTAAGCGATAAGGTAGTTAACGCGGAATACTACTTTCGGTACCATATGGCGAGTAAAAGGAATATCTCCGACACTTTTATGCAACCCAATACAGGGAATTTCGTTTGCTGCCAGTGAATGTTCGCTGCGCTTACTGTTTCTTGATGGGATTATTCGCACGCCAACACACTCTCACCTATCAGCTCACACGGATATATACATTCTCACCTGTCGTTTGACAGTATATTTTCTCACTTTCGCATGTGATACAGTGAACATATTTTGGTTTTATCTCTTTTTACGTGCCAGCTGATGGTAAATCCTTCACTCCCTGCCAATCTCTTCCATCAATAAATTACGTACTTTCAGCCCCCTGCTTCAGCTCGCAAAAAAGTCCGGGGCCTTCGATGGCCGTTTGGACTGAACTTTCTTCCTTCTCCGGGTCCATTTATTTGGTATCGCTGCGGACCAAATGGGTCTGTGTGTGGCCCTGTGCCAGCCAGTTAAACCTAACCTAACCTATTTATTGCAATATCAGGTATTTGTAAAACTTGATGGATGGGTAGTTCCATAGAAAATCGACCAATTTTCAGATAATTTTTGAACTCACCTCCTTAGAATTTGGAAATATTTTGGTATCCAGAACGGCTGGTGAGCAAATTATCGAAAATGAAATATTTTTGGAAAATATGGTAATATGGTATATTTGCCGAAATATGGCCTCTTGAAGTTTTTGAGAAACGTCGGTTTGTGTTACATTCAAAAAATTGTATAAAATCTTCTACTTTACGTAGAGCCTTCAAATATAGCTTGTTGGAAAGAATAAAGTGTAGATATCCTAAAAAAAATAGTGCGAGAAACATCCTGGACAAAAATGATAAAAAGGATCATTACAGTGTCATTTATCCTTGAATATTTCAAAATCCACAGCTTAGATTTTCTTAATTTGTTCTTATATATTGTTAACAGTGATATAAACTACAAATGTGCAAAATTTCAAAGTGGAGTTCGGAAAAGTACAGTTGTAAAAAATTTTTAATGGTGTGGAATACTATAACTGCTAAAGAAAATTTATAGATGGCACCGAAACAAGGTAAAACTTACAAAATATGGTACGAAACAATTTTATGTTTCGAAAACATATTTATTATTGTTATTTAAAGCCCGCAGAAGACTATAATCTAGTTTCTAACGTAGAACGATCTGTATAAGTCCATTGCCCATAACTAATACCACTGACGCAATTTTCATCAATTTTTTTTTCACATGTTTTTAGAATAACGGCTAATCCAGGGCAATTCTGGCAGCTACCAAAATACCGATCTATTTGTGGAGGAAAGCATATCATCAGAGATATCGGAACGTTTTGTTAGAAAATTTACTTTTGATCCTTTAATCATTAATTTAACGTTTTGATGTATAACTCATACACAGACAGAATGTCTCCCGATGCTTCTGCTAAATTAAGGTATTTAGGCAGTCTGTTGTTTGCATTGCTACAGTAGAATGATTTTATGAGACCAGCGAAATATGGACTCATACTTCTTCGCCTTTTCGGGGAAGTATAACCTCCTCTAATTTTTTAAAATCATATACTATGGGGTTGCGTCAAGAAATTCGGACACTACTTTAGCACGTGACCAATTCGTCGGTAAAAGTGATAAAAGTAAACACTTTGTTTCCTTTTCTGTAGCTTTTGAATATTCTTCTTTGATAGTATTTACTAAAGATAATTCATTATTTGTTTTTGTTTCTTCTGTGGGTATTTCCTGTGTTGTGATTGATCGCGCAAACTAAAACGTCAAAATATAAATGACGCCACTGACGTGGCACGGCGAGCAGCGCAACCCATAACAGCTGTATAGCGACAACAGCATTAATACGACAACAGCATTAATCATAGCTTATAAATATTGAAAACACCCGATCTATGTAGAATAAGAATAACTGTAAAATTTTTAGCTATATAAGTAGGAGACTCATGATAATAAAGCAGTCTGATAACAGAAGCCATACCAGATAGGCACTGCAGACTAAGGAGAATTGAAACCAAATGCTTTATTTCATTCCTTTTTAGTAATACTGGGAGTCTGTTGCAAAGCGGCGACTTGTTCGCCAAACATAAGACAAAAAGTATTACTATTCGCAAAAAGAAATATATTTCTATTACACCTGCCTTATTAAATACATCTTTGTACAGTACGCTAGTAAAGTTTTTTGACTTTCTTCTTAGAATGTCCAGTTGTCTACATGAACCCACGACTTTTCTTAACTTCAACTATCTCCGATCTATACTCTGAAAGCAACTTCTTGGAATCAATTTAAACTATAGGCATTGCAATCAACCCTAATTTTAAGTTGTAAAAATATGCAAAATAGACAAACAAAGGAAGTAATTAAAAATCTATGTACAGTATAATATGTGCGAGAAACCCTTGAAGTAGAGAAAACCCAAATTATTTTGGGTTTCTGGAATCTGCTTTCTTTATTTTTGTTTTTTGATTGCTTAAAAATGAATTTTCTCAATTATTGCAAACAATTTATATTCTAGTGTTAGGTCTGTTAGTTACAGAAAAAATCGAAGTACTATTCCTTTTAAAAAAAGTACTATTCCTGTTAAAAAAAGGAATACAAGACCTTGATTTTGCGAAAAAAAAACGTAGAGCCACCATCAAGTTATTTCATATCATACATATATTGTACAGTGGCGTGGCGTGATAGTTTACCGTAGGGAAGCAATTAGTTCATTTTGATAGCTGACTTTCGCTATGCTTTCTTTAAATTTGTTACGTATTAATAGAACCCTTCTTGTTAGCTACTTTTGACATTGCTAATAGAAAAGCTTCCAGAAATTACGAACGTGGACATGAGAGTACATATACTGTATTGTTATCAGTATTTTAATTCCCATGCTACCAATATATTATTTTATCTTTAAATAGATAGCTGGAAAAATTATATATTGGCAAACATATAAATTAGTGAAACTGCAACAGCAAGCTATGTAAATAAAGCTTTTTCAAAAATAGCCACGATAACAATAACAACAATAGTAACTAACAATGTTTAGAGTCCTTTACGCATAAAGGGAATTTCAATATTGTAAAGGTAATTCGGGTCTTCTTAGTTCAGTTATCCTCTTCCGATAGTCCTCTATAGAGATGCGCTTGCTACATGGAACGGATGTTATTCGTCACGTTATTCGTGGACTACCTATGTGTATATTTTACCTATGGCAACCCGTAGATTGCCGCATGTTTGGCGTTGAGTATTGACTCGTGCAGCCGATATGTTTAATGGTAGCGAATGTAGGGCTAGCTGCCAGATTTAAAAGGTTATATTCTAGTACTTATAAAAAAAAACAGAAAAATAACAACATTTCCATAACGAAAAGCATATATTTTTATATCTTTGAAATAACAGTTAGTAAATGTGAAATAAATGAAGTGATAGTTTAAAAAAGATTTATTATAAAACGAATTTGATGAGAAAATTCATGCATACTTCTATTTAAAATTTAATTTATTTCGTCTCTCTTTTTTTAATTTAATTTCAACAATACTGTGAACTATTAGTGAAATAAATATCTTCACCAAATTGATATATAAAATATAGCACAAATTTCACTACCGTCGAATCCGCAGTCTCTGGCAGCCCTTGCCACATCTCGCACTTCACATTCATTCAAAAGTTCACATAGTGTATACGTACTACAGCAAACATTCTCATTCAAAAAAAATACGCACAAGCAAATTACAATGATTGATTACAAATTACAAGATACGCGCATGGGGAACGTGGCAATAAGTTCCACTGAATTTCCCCTAAGAAGCAATTTCTTCATTGCTTCCAAATAGCTAGTACAAACACATTTTTTGGAATGACGTCACAATACAGTTAACATGGAGTGAAATTAACGCTCGTCGATGCAATTTTTTCGTTGCTTTCATGCGTCATTATTTTCATTCGGTGATGTTACCACCTTAGCCGCGTCAGATGTTCATTATTCGGTTTTGGGAAAATTTATTTCGAAAATTCTTAAACACATTTTTTTCGCGGTTTTTAAATAAATAAATTTAAAATAGCTGAATTTCCCTTCTTCCATGAACGCCACGCCACTGATATTGTAAGTTTCACCTTGTGTCGGTACTATTTTCTTTAAATTTTCTTTGGCGGTTAGAGTATTTCGTACCTTTAAAAATTTCTCACAAATGTACTTTTACGAGTTCCACACACATAATTGTTTGCAATTTGAAAAAAAATATTAAGAAAATCGCAGGTGTTGTTGCATCCGACTAAACTCTGCCGAGCCGTCGTCAGTGCAGCATATATTTATTTAGAGATCTTCATTTCTCTTGCCCGGCGTGCCTTTTCCCAGCCGACTAGCTCAGCCTGGCGTGGGTTTGCGGGCGGAAGATCTCTACGTGCTATAGCACGCAAACAACACGACATTTAAAACATTATAACGCACATAAAACAGACAAATACAATGAGAAGGAAACGAAGAGATTTCGCAAGAATCATTAGAATTAACCTTTATTCGCAATTCATTATTACCGACAGAACTTTATTAACATCAAATTCAAAAGAAAGAAAAAAAATTCGAAGAACTATCAAAAAGGAGTGTACTCAAAAGAATACTAAAATTACTTGGGTGGTATTTAATACCTAACCCCGGCCGGGATCAGTTTACACCGATCATAACAGTCATGTAGCAATTCAGAGAAATCCATTCAGTCAAATTCAAGTAAATATCAAATAATGTACACTATCTGACCCAGTTCAAAATAAATATGAATAAATATAAAATAATGTGCACTTAATGATCAACTCCAAAATAAATATGAATAAATATAAAATAATGTGCACTTAATGATCAACTCAACATACAGAAAACCCACACCATGAATTTAAAGAAATTACGGTGAAAATAGCAAATGTAAGCTAAGTAAAGTATTTATATTAAGACGAATTCAAAGTTCTGTACCATATCCAAAATAACTTGTTGTCACTTTTCATAATTTGATCACGCCAAGGCCTCGTGCACGTGTGCATTCGCGTTCGTTAATTGTCTCATAAAGCCATCTCGCAAATTGAACCAAGAAGCATATATTTATGAAAGATACTTATCTGGAGCTTCCATTAGCCCCTGGGATTTCCAATTACACCAGCACGCTTTTTCTTCTTCCTCTACTAACCCAACATGGAACAGTTCTTAGCGGTCTCTCGTATAACGCCTTCTTACAGTTTTCATGGACCATCCGGGTTCCGTTACAAAAGATCCCCAAGTTCAGCTTTAAAATTCATGCATATTATCTATACCATCCGCGTTCCGTTTTTGGTTTCTTTATTCATAATAAATGTTTTCAACTTGCACTTTCTTCTTAACAAATGTTCTCAACTTTTACTTTTATTCTAATCAATCTGCAACTTCTACTTTTGTCGTAATAAATGCTCTCAACTTTTATTTCATTCTAATAAATTTTCAACTTGCACTTTCTTCTTAATTTTTCACCAGCCCAAAAATTCTTTCAACTTTCTCCTTCAACGCCTAATACACAAGTCCCCCTTTTCTTTGTTTCGAATTTTTTCACAGCACCGCAAGAGCGGTACTTTTCCAATTTCTCATTGCTTCTGATTCCCCACACCATTAGGGCATCACCAGGCCTGTTGCGTAATTTTTCAAAAGCTTTCGCTGAACAGCTGAATCTGGGCTATTTGGTGAGATTTGTTGACATTTGAACATTCTAGTAAACAATTATATTCTCGTCCGTCACAAAAGATTTGTTTGAGTGAAATTCTGGACGGGGGGCCTATACTAGTTGGATAAGATGTAAAATTTACTACTAACGGAAAATTCAATAGAGAGACGAAGAAACCAATAATAATCAAGTGCATATGCTCAAATTCTAAAGTTATTTGTATAGTAGTAATTGTGGAGGCGATATGAAATCGTCGGCCTGTGATGATTTGAAGGCATTTGAAAGGAGACTGAAGTGGCAGCATCACACCGTCCAGCGGCAACACGATGGCGAATTGTTCTTGTTGCTATGTCAATTCTCACAGCGATCGGCACCTGGTTCTGGCTAAGAGATATAATTATCCAGTAGTTGTTGTGCGTGACACTAACTTTCATTATGCTCTTCAGGTTCGGTATTCATAATTTATGCATTGCACCGTAAATCATCACGTCACGTTTGCACGTATCAGAACAGTGCGCATTTTGAAATATTCAAGAATAAAGTACACTGTAATGATCTTTTTCATCCTCGCACTAGTTTTTCTAGGATACCTACACTTTACCCTTTCCAACAAGCTGTCTCTGAAGGACATCAAAGTCCGCTATTTTGCGACCAAATTCTGGAAGAAGACTCTTTTGCAATCTAGATGACAAGTATTGCATTATATAAGCTTGATGGTAATTCGAGTATATTTATAAAGCTTATTTTCTGAGGTTTTTAAGTCCGTGCTGAAAGAGAAATCAAATATTTGTATAGCAATCAACTCAGCTCTAATTGCTCTCACAGCTTCAATTTTCCCAATACTACTTATTGAATTGAATTAGCATCAAGTCCCATAAAATCAAAATAGAACGCCACAAATGCAAACGATATTAAAAAACAAACATCTCAACAGTCAATAAAAATTAATTTCTTACTTGGCTGTCATTTCACAAATGAAAATTCCAAAATTTATTTCCCCCCCTCGATTTCTAAAAATTTCATTTAGACCGAAAACCCATACAAGTCGTAAGTTATAAATAGCTCTTCGATAGACCGAATTCCAACTGATGATATTCCGAGCCTCAGAGATTAATTCTCTATCGCAATTCAGAGCGAAAATGTATATTAACAGTAAACAGCAAAGAACGCGATCGAGAAAATAAGGGAAAGTGGAGAGAAAGGAAATCTAATGTTCGAAAGTGAAATAAAAGTGATTATTTTCACGCCGCTAAGCAATTATTGATTTCCGTGATTCACGTGTTGATTGACTGAGACTTTGCAGACTAAAGATTTAAGAAATGAAAGCATCAGGATGAATGGGAGAGTTTGATTTGATTGTTTATGTATTCAAGCTGAAATGAAATTGCTCATTACTTGGAAGAAGACAATCTAATTAGGCTCCTACTCAGAAATATTTCATAATGAACTGTCGCAGTCACATCATTAAATGGTTTTAATGAAAACAGAGCGATTATATTGTTTGAGAGATTTTGCTGGGTAAAAAAAGTAAGAATGTAATATCATTGAGAAGAGTTATTTTTCTAATGATTGTAGGTGTATGATAACTGGCCCACACTGGGCGCAGAAATACATTAAGGAATATAAAACGAATTAGACTTTGTATTTTCTTAATTTAAATATTTATGAGTAGCAGTTTAAACCACCAATTGCATAGGAAGAATAGTATATAGTATGTGATTATATGCATGTGCTGTATCTTTTTGGACCGATGGAAGAATGTGAATGGAGAGTGTGTAATCTCCGCGTGATGGCTGCTGAGAACAATGCTAACAAAAAAGGTTGGTGAATGTAGATTTTATTAGTCGCTTCTTTGTTAGGCTACTGGAAGATTGATAGCTCCTAGCATGAAAGCTTATCACGAATTAAGCATCAAGACTTCAAACCGGACTGATAAGACAATGACGATCACGTAAACGGTTAATCGATTTGGGATTTTCCCCCATTAGATATTGCTTTACAGAGACCGAGCTAGCTAGCTGATACCAATACCAGTAATGAAAATATCATTTGGCAGGCAATTGCGTTTATATAAAGAATATGACATTTACTGCAGCTGTCATCTAAAACCCTATTTAAACGGTGCAAGCTTCCTAATTAACCATAAACTGATTTCTACCATCATCGGATTTAACGAGATTAATGAAAGGTTATGCATCTTTCACCTGCGAGGTAAATTTATGAATCCCTGCTTCCAGTGGTAAAGCGTCCATATAACCTGATTCCTTCCGGCTTACCTTTTGAAAACATCCCAACATGTTTCCATCTTACCAGGTACATAACATTTCAATTGACTAAATATCATACTATCTTCTCTATGAAAAGATGACATAAAAATGCTCATTCATAAGCCGAAATTTAACGGCTTGCAAATTCTTATTGGTGAGTCACTAGAGGCTTTGGCAAAATGTGTATTGTCTTGTGTTTGTCTCTTTCTGTTCCTCGCTGAAATGTTGGCATCGTCTCGCTTCAATAGGTGAAAAATAAGCCGTGACGGATCGGCCTATGAATGGTTCGAGAATGGACGAAAGTTTCGATCAGTTCATTTAGTATTGCCGTTGTGCTATCCTTGGCCCTTTATTATTCTTAATTTTCATTAATGATCTCCCGGGTCTGCTGAATTCTTTTTCTCTTCTATACGCAGACGATCTAAAAATATTCAGAGTAATCGATGCAGTCGAAGACTGCTTACAGCTACAGAATGACCTGCTCACTCTTATCAACTGGTGTAATGCAAATCATCTTACTTTGAATGTTTTAAAATGTCGCCAAATGTCATTCACGCGTAAAACTTACCCACTAGTATTTTCTTATTACGTTTCTGGAGCCTGTCTTGACGTCGTTTTTTATTTTAAAGACCTCGGAGTAATTTTTGACTCTAAACTTTTATTTGATCAACATATCTCGCACATAACCGCCAAAGCGTCCAGGCTTTCGGGTTTTATACTTTCGGGTTTTATACTTCTAAATATTTTACAGATATCTCTACTTGTGTACCCTTGTTTGTCTCCTTTGTCCGCAGTATCCTCGAATACTGCTGTCAAATTTGGTGTCCACATTTTCAATATTTGATTGATGCGGTTGAATCTGTACAACGCAGGTTCACCCGCTCTCTTCTTTACAAATTCAATTTTGCTTACTGTGTGTATCGTGCGAGACTTGCCATGCTGCAAATACCATCCCTGAAATCTCGCTGACGTTTTCTAGATGAATACCTTCTGTTCAAACTGCACCGTCAACTTGTCCCATCTGACCTATGCAACCAGGTTTCCGTTCGTGTTACGGATTGGTCAAATAGATCCACGCTAACGTCTATGCACTCGGACTAGGTTCTCTGCCACCGACCTTGTCACGTTTCAAAACCATTTTAAAGGATAAAGTCATTACATTTTCTGTTTAATACGTTTTTATCTTTTTTCATGGCTCATATGATACATGAATTTTAATTTTGATTTTTTTAATTGGCTTTCGATATTCTGTTTGTTCTAATATATGCTTACATTTTATTTTTTTTCTCTTTTTCTTTGTCTATTTAATAATTGGGTTTGTTCTGTTATTTTGTAACAATGTTTTGCTTACTACCAACTCAATGTAGTTTTTTTTTTATTTTTCTTAACTTTGAATCTATTCTTTTTCACCTTGACTTTGTTTGTGATATTTGTTCTTTTTATTATTATTATTTTGTGCTTTCTATTTTACATTCCTTCATTAGTAGATTCTTTGTATATATTATATGTTTCTATATTAAGTTATTGAATTTTTATCTGTTGAATATGTAAATAAATAAATAAATAAATAAATGTGAGGATTACTTTCGATAGGGAGTTGTATTGCTCACAGAATAAGCTACAGGCGAAGATAATATACTTGAGATATGAGTATGAAGACAACATTTTCTCGGTATTTAAAAACTAAAATTTGTTTTATGTTAGGTTTTAGAAATGAATTCTTGTTTTGCGATAAATTCATTTATGATAGATTATTTTGTATCATTCTAATTAGATAATATTTAGTAAAAAGCAGGAGGCAGAAAATAAAATAAATTAATATTTGTACATAAAACTATTCGCCGTGGGAAATCTGAAACTTGATACTTTTAATATGTTTGCTTAAAGTATGTACAATATTAACGTTGACACTTAAAAACATTGTAATTATAAATTGTAAATGTCACAGAACAGTTTGCTTATATACCTTTATGTTAAGAATTGTCTATATATCCTTGTTTTAAGGGTTAACATTTTTCGCCTATTTTCCCATTTCAACTGTTTTATTTTCAAGATATTTATAAAATTTAATGGAAGAAAAATAACTGTTTGTAATTTTTTCCCTTTAGCGTTCTGCGGTCTCAAAATGGCGGTTTTTCAAGGTTCCTTTTTTTATACTCATTATTTAAGGAAAGGAAATGGTTTCATGTATATTGAAGGTAGCCCTATAAAACCTGTACGAATTATTAAAACCTGTTTGTATTATACTTTGTTTTTGAATTATGATTTTTTATACTATCTGTAAGCGTGACGAGAACTATATAGAGATTAGTAAGTATGACAAATATCAGCATGCCAAACATCACTGTTATATATAAAATGGTGGATAGCTATTCGGCTTCCCTCCATCGATATTTCACCCCTCGCCACTGCCTGCTCCATAAACGTTCATAGACTTACCGAGGAATTTCCTGTCAATGAAAAGGAAGCATATTACGAATAAGGCGGGCGGACCTTCAATATCTGCCCAAATAATGATGTAAAAATCGTCCTTGTAGATCTTAACGCCGAAAGTGATCATTCAGGTATTACGCAGACACTCATAGTTTGCATGAGCATCGGTTTAAATATGAATGCAAACACACGTAAGAATGATGCATATCAGGAGGAAATAGCGGCCAGAGGACGCAACCTGGACAAAACCTCATCTGTGAAATGAAAAAAAGTTGACATTCTAACGTTATAAGGTTCAAACCACGCTGCAAATACTGTATATACAAAGCAAGGAATGAAATCACTGGTTTTGAAGACATTCGGGAGTGCACAATAATGAATTCTGAAACGATCAGCTCATCAAAGTATTGCGAATTTCCCCCCCGGAAGAAGAAGTTAACCTTACTTTTTATCTAGTCCTAAAACTCCTTCCCTCAAAGATATTGGCCCTCAGTCTTCTACGACTATAAGTGATGGCTTCTTTAGCGGTTCATACATTGTTACTTCTAACCGTAACAAAATGCTGACATACCCTGTTCCTAATATTTCAACTCCCTCTCCGCTAAAAGCACGCAATAAAGTGGCCAATATATGTCCACTGAGAAACCGTAACAAGGCAACTGCAAATTTTGCATCCACAGCAACAACGAGAAGTCCTATATGGAATAATAACTTGTCGACGTATCTTCAAAGACCAGACCAGCCTGTTAGAAATTGTTCTTAGCAAAGCACACAAGAGCCTCAAACTGTTTCACCACAATTGTGGTGGTAGGAGAGGTTTTCTTGGCGCCAAATTATGCCATTTTAATTTACTTGCCTTCACCGAAACTTGGCTTAATGACTTACATACCAACGGAAAAATTCCAGCAGCTGGGTTATTTACAAAGATGACCGCAACTATTGCTCTACAGGTTAGACACGAGAAGGTGGGGTCTTAATTGTTGTGAGCAACATACTTCCAAGCAGACGCATCGATACCACACCAAATGTAATGCTCCGGTACTTAATTGTTCAACTATCTTTCAATAATAAGTCGATTTACATTGGTGTATAGTTTATATTCCACTCAGATCTGACGAATCGGCATATGACCATCTATGTAAATCAGTATCTTCCTTCGTATCATCCCTCAACAAAAAGGACAAAGTAATATTCTTGAGAGATTTCAATCGCCCTAATCTATATTTTATTCCCGATCTACCATACTCCCTGTAAACCTTTCAGATTCCAACGACTTCAACCTTATGAGTACTTTTAATGGCAACGATTTGCAGCAAGTTTGTCCGACTTCTAACCAAAACGGTAATTGGTTGGATCTTATGTGCACTAACGCTAATCACGAAGTAGTGGTAAGTCACACTAATGACACAGAGCAACTTTTTTGTAATAGTTCGCACCATACAGCACTCTCAGTTGAACTTGCCACTCCTGATTCTATTTAATGCTACGAATACTCTTTCAACGTTAGATCTTGAGGAAGCTATTTCCATTTTTCACAACAGAATATTTGACGCCGTTCAAAGATATGAAGATTTTAAAAAAAATTTGTCTGAGCCATTTATTTACTATTACTATTATTCAACAGATAAAATCCAATTACTGAATATAGAAAATATAAAATACAAATAATTCACTAACGAAAGAATGAAAAAATGAACAAAATAAGAATGAAATGATAATGATACAAAATAAAGAACAATAATAAACAAAATCAAAGTGAAAAAGTACAAATTCAAAATAAGAAAAATAGAGAAAAAAAAAGAAAAGGAAAAAAGACTACATTGAACTAGTAGTAAGCAAAACATTATGTTTCAGAAAAGTTTTAAATGCATATAATGTCGGCGGTAGAGGACCAAACTGTAGATCATTATTTTGCCTCAGTAATCGCAACAGCAGAGAATAAAAAAAGATATCAGTGCGCGCAAATGGCACACTAAACTGAAACGAAGAGCGGGTGCCATGCACTGCAACACGAACAGAAACGTGGCTGCTGATATCTGAATCTTCCAACTTATGAAATAATTTGAAGAGTAGGCACTCATCCTGGAACAGTCTCCGAGATTCGAGGGAAGGGAGATGAAAGAATGACAGACGATCACTATAAGGACGATAAGGAAGCTGAAATTTGAGTAAATCTGCGTTGAACCGACTCCAACGCAGTATTTAAGTAGACAAAACGAGGACACCAAACTTGACAGCAATATTCAAGGATACTACGAACAAAGGAGAGATAAAGGTGTACACAGGTGGAAATATTAACGAAAGCTTTAGAGGATCTAATAATAAAACCGGATAGTTTAGAGGCCCTGGCGGTAATATAAGAAATATCTTATCAAATTTGAGCTTAGGATCTCTAAAATTATCAACAACATTAAGAGGAAAGCCACAAACAGAGTAGGAGAACATCAAAGGTGAAGCTTTCAAACAAAAAGACATTTTGTGACATTTCACGATGTTCAAAGTGAGAGCATTGGAAGCGCACCAAGTCTGTAGGCTGTTGAGATCGTTTTGTAAAACCATATAGTCATCTTGTGACTAAATCACTCGAAAAATCTTGAAATCGTCTGCATACAAAAGACAAGAAGAATGGATTAAAGGAGGGAGATCGTTTATGAACAAAAGAAAGAGAAGAGGACCATGGGTAGACCCTTGTGGAACACCTGATGCAGGATAAAAAGGAATTGAAGAGGAGGAATTAGCAGTTACAATACAGGTACGGTCGAGGATGTAAGAGTTGAACCAGGAAAGAAGAGAACCAGCAATGCCATCGTACCTTAGCTTTTGAAGAAGGAGGCTATGGTTGACGGAGTCAAAGGCTTTGGAAAAGTCGGTATAAAGTACATCAACCTGCTTTTGATGGTCAAGAGCGGATGCGACCGTGTGTGTGAAGGAAAGAAGGTTGGTTAAAGTGGATTTACCTTTGACAAAACCATGCTGCTCATGAGCGAGAGTAGGCTGGATAAAGGAGTAGACCCGCTTGGAAACCACTAAAGCAAGGAAGAAGGGAAATAGGACGATAGTTTGAGACGCATGTACGATCACCGGCTTTATGTATAGGAAAGATGTTGACAATTTTCCAGCGAAAAGGAAAAGAGCCAGAAGATATAGTTAAGTTGAATAAGATAGAAAGAGGGACGCACAGAGATGATGAAAGAGATTTAGCCAGGATATTTGGAAAGCCGTCCGAACCACTAGTGGTATTGGCATCAATATCGTTCAAAAAAAGTTCAATTTCAAGAGGGTTCGTTCGAAATGAGTGCAATTCAGGAGAGGATGTGGAGGGAAGTTTTGAGGAATTAAAAGAGGATTGTTGTGAGAAAAAAAAAGTAAGAAAAGTAAGAAGCAAAAAGCTCACACACTTCTTGTGGATTGGAGGCAGCTGTATCACCCAAGTGCATACCATTGGGGATAATAGAACTATTTTTCAAGGAACGGATGAATGAGCAAAAGGATTTCGGGTGATTGGTTCTAATTGATGCTTCAACGCCAGCAATGTAGGAGCGCATCGCCTGCCTGACAACTTCTTTCGCTTTAGAGCGAAGATCCTTATACAAAAGAAGATCAACAAGTGAACCTGATCTTTTATATAAGTAACGAGCTGCATTTCTGGCTTCAAGTGCGACTGAAACTTCACTGCTGAACCATGGAGCATCGTTCGGTTTGTTAGGACAATTAGTTGGTGTGAATAGTGGAATAAGGTTAGATAGGAAATTATACAACTTGCACAGAGCATCATCAACGTCAAGGCCACGAAAAAAAGAAAACCAGTTAATTCTATTTATTTCAATTGCCATACCGGTGAAATCAGCCCTGTGAAAGTTGAAACGTATTAAGGATGGGACTTTATTCCTCATAGAACGAATATTAGAAATTTCCAGAATAATAGGGGGGTGATGAGAATCAGGAGGAACATAAGGAAAGAGAGAAGCGCTTAAAAAAAGTAATGATTTTGGGATATTGGACAAAGCGAGATCCAGAATTCTATTGCTGGCATTTGGTATATGGTTGAGCTGAGAGAGGGAACAAAGTGAGAGAAACGAAGACGTTATTAAAGAAACACTACTAGTCGAGATGATAACCGAATAGTCAACATCCCAATCTAGAGTAGGGAGATTAAAATCACCACATAGCAGAACGTAAGCGGTGGGAAAATGACTGTTGAGGTAAGAAGAGAGTCTTCAGAGTAAGAGAGAGACTTGATGGGGACCTAAGACATATGCGAAATTGCAGGTACAAACTCTATAAGCGGATCAAAAACAATATTGACGTTAGCTCAGCTATTCAGGAAGAATACAATGAAGTTGCTAAGCAGTTTTTAGCAAAGTCTCACGAGGCTTATGACAAATAGAATAAGACAACTGGCGAAAATATAATCCGCGACCCGAAAAAATGGCACATGGCACGTGAAACTGTACATTGACCACAAAGCGAAGCGAACTGACGCGTGCTTGTCTCGAGTCATCTTACGCCAAGCTTCCAATTTGCGTTATCTTTTTCATCTTTGAAGTTACAAAAATCACAGCGTATTAATTTGCTTTTAGCTTAAAATTGCCAAATCTGCAATACAACAGATCCGACACCTTTTTATCAAACAATGGAACATAAACCCCTGACAGGAATGGAAATTTTCGAGTGGCTCTGGTGAATGCTCTTACTTACTCTCATATGCACCCCTATTTAAGAATAAGTTTTTCAGTTTTGACTTATGTAATCATTTCACATCTCTCTTCAAACTTGCGTACCTTTAGACAAATATTTCACACAACGCTGATTTATTTCGCCTTAGACTTTTCCACCCTCATCTATACTCTTCACTTTTCGCAACCACAATTAAATGCATTTCCTTCATTCACCTACTCACAATCCTTGCATTCAGCTACATTAAAATGTGAAAAGCCATTCAACATATTCTGGTGCATCCTGTTTCAATCACACTCTCCTGCATTCACTTTCCTTCCCAGTTAGTATGCGCTTTCCTCTCGACACGGTGAATGGGCTCGCACCTCATTACACTGCCGCATAGAGCTCTTTTAGAATTGTAAGATGTAAACAAAAAGAATGGGAATAGTCCTTTCAACACGTGGTCGTATGTTGGCAAAGGATCAGAATCAAGGTGCGTCGCGAGTGCTTGTGGGTGGTAGCCGGTGGCATAGTATCAGCTGTTCAGGGGCTTTAGTTTCCGCGCCGAATCAGAACACAGCTGACGATGAAATTGAGAAAAGCTTTCGAGAAATGGGAAAAGAAAGAGGAAAATGCATGTTGCCTCAAATGCGGCCGGTTTCCAATCGAAGATTTCCCGTTTGCATGGTCAGTTGTCGGGCAGCGTTTGCTTTGGGAAGATTATCTTGAAAATTCGGTCCGCTAGTGAAATAATCTTAAGAAGTGAACTAGTGGTCTATTTTTAGAGGATAAGAAAAGATGATAATAATTTGATTCTATTTAGGATTTGTGCTGTGTTTGGACATGTTTAGTTCTTTTTTATTCTGATTCACCTGTGATTCCCAAGTGAAAGTGAAACTCAAAAAGTGAGCCTTGTGTTAATTATTGTGATGTTTGTCCGTTGAATCAGCCGAAGGCAATAAATCATGTGCTAGTGGATTAGTTTGTGCTATATATTTTACATTTTTAAAAAGGAGTTTCTGTTTTTCTTACAGAAAAAAACTGAAGTAAGTTAGTCATTGACTAAATTTCAGAAAAAAATGGTTTCAACAGAGAACGAACCAAAATAAAAGTATGAAAAAAAGGACTAAAATAATTACCTACCTAAACCATAATTAGTAAGAAGTTGTATCGTAACGTTTTAAATTCTGACATCTTATCCTTAATGGAAAATGTTCTTTGCCACAAACATTCCAAACACCCCGAACACCATTCTCATCGCAATATTCTTAAATTAGCGCTCCACTTAAAATCTTAGCTCGTTAGATGTGAAATAGGTGCATTGCCCCAGGAAATGTTTCGAAACACTTTCCATAAACTCGGAAAACCATAATTTCACAAGCACTCTCGCCGCGTTGATTAATCGTCTCGACTTTTTGTTTAAGGATCAATTAGAAATTCTGAAGACCGAAGGGCGAAATAACCGTTGTTCCAGAGGCGCCAATACATTTGCTGAGCTATATTTATTCAACCACATGAAAGTTTCTTTTCTGTTTGGACAGCAGTGGAAATATGAAATTGGAAATGAATTCATCCAAGAGTTTTTTTGTGTTTCTTTCAGCTCCGTAAAATTAAGTACTCGGTATTTAGGTTTGTGTGTAGTTGAAAAGCAATCAATGACTGTAATTAGGCGAATTATTCTTCAGATTTTTGTTAGAAAGCCATAGCTAGATATTTCATAATGTTACGGGATATTACTAAAGTTCAAAGATATTTTAAGTTTTTTTTGCCTAAATATTAACGATAGGATGTTGAATAGAAGTGAAACAAACCTTTTGTTGAAAGCTAATCAACTTGAACCATTGTTCCATATAATCAAATAACGGTGGTGATATTTAAATTCAATGATAGTGTTGCCGGTAATATGGGAAGATCTTCATATTTTTGTTGCCACTTCGAGTTACTCGAAATATTTCTGAGGCAATATTTCAAAAAATAATAAAAACGAAAACTTTTGTCATCTACTAAATTAGATTCATTGCTTGCTATCTGCGATCTTGTTGGAGTTTATTGATAGATTAGTTAAAATCAATTGGAGTTTTGAACAAAATGGAATAAATGCAGGAATGAATCAATGAAAATTCCCAAATTACTAAAAACACTGAAGATTTACAAAATATTTAATCAGATAAAAATGGACGAGATTTTAAGCATTTAAGTAAAAACATAGTGATAAGAAATTGTGGCATTTAAATATATCTGTCAAGAATCATTAGATTTGATCTTTGCACCGTAGACTATGTATGATTTATAAGCGCCTAAAGTGTTCAAAAAGTGAAATAGAAGTATCCTCATTATAAAAGAGAACCTCTGTAAGCAAAAACACAAAATTAATGCAAAGGTTTCAAATTACACTCCAAGTCAGATTGTGGGCGCCCAACGTGGTGAGCATTCTGAACCTGTGATAATAAATTATAGTGAATCTGTCTTCGACCTTTATTCATTTTTACGAAAGAGTTGTTTAAATACCTATAGTAGACCAATAGATTATATTAGGTTTTAAAGAGGATTGACGGCTACGCGGCTAGCATTATACCGCCAGTATGGGCCCATTTGCCACCCTCCGCTGGTTTGTTAGAGCTGCCAAGTGAGCGCTTCGCCAAACTGAATCAGCTGACTCAAGGTGAGGGTACTAGCCACATCTACTAGTTCTTGAAAGTGGTAAGAACCAAAAATCTTGAGGCGTTTATTATTTGGGGCCGGACAATCGCAGAGAGTGTGCTCGATGATGTTCTCTCCCATCTCGCACCTCTTGCATAAATTGGTGGATGTCAGTCCCATTTCGCTCGCATGAGATGCGGTTAGGCAGTGAGTGCCTTGTGAGCAAGCCGACCGTCACTCTCAAGCAGCTTCCTGCTTTTGCTTTCATCAGGTGATAGCCACTCTGCAGTCCATCCTGTTTTCTTATTCGGACCTTAGTTTGGCCCATATGGCAGCTTTTAGTTTACTTGTGGTGTCAGCAATTGACCGTGGTGCAATGATGCCGAAGCTATTACTAGCTCTTGAACTTTTCCTCACCAATTCATCAGCTTTTTCGTTGCCTATGACCCCACTATAGGTAGAAATATGCCTTGCCTTTTCATTCAGAACCACTCTGCAAGCGTTAACCGTTTTTGAAGTACACTTGTAAGACGCAAAAACGGAAATGGCTGCCCGTATAGCGTACACTTCAGACTGAAAAGACAGTAGCACGGTCCGACTGTCTACACCACAGGTCAAGGTTCAAATCCGTAGAAAAGACGCCCGAGCCAACTTCTGTGTCCGTCTTTGACCCGGTCGTGTACATCCAGAAAACACCATCGGCAGTAGCTCATTTTTCTTCGAGCCTGTTCTTGTGTATATCTTGACCTGGAAATCCCTGTCAATATATATATATAATTTTGCTCATGAGCTCAGATCTTCTGCGGCATTCTGTAAGAATATCACTGTGGCTCCATTGATTTGAATCACAGATATGAAAGAATACGGATACGAAATGGCTATCCGTGTACCCATACGTGAGTGTGCCTTTTTTAATACACACACAACATTACTCTCTCAAAAAAATTCCGCTCAGTACGCCCCTTTTTACCGCACTCAGAACCGAAAAGCCTTAATGCTGTGTCTTAATGCTGTGAACACCAGATTGGTGTAAAAGCGTGCAACGGGCAACACGGAAAGAAACGTCAATGTCAGTTTGATTTTTATCGGGGACTGAAAACATTGACTTTCAGTCAAAATTTGTCAAATAAAATTTGAAAATGTTTTGGCGTATTTGGTGGAAACGTACATCTACGTTTTTACCGACACCGACACAATAATTTGTGTCGGTTTCGCGAATTAAATTATGAAATAGTGTGATAATGAAGTGTCGCGCTCAAGGCTGCAAAAGTGGCTGCCGAAGTGCTTCGCAGGGGATCTCGTATTTTGGGAAAGCGAAATTAACCTTTGGCATCAATTTCGTTTTGTTTTTGTGTGAAATCATAATTTATTTCATTCACAAAAAGCATTTTAATCTCCACTCGCCGGTTCGGGGAAAGAAATGTCAAACGACGTTCAAAATGGCGATCTCTCGTGGTTTTTACATGAGCGTTACCATATGAACAGTGTAGGGCACACACCAGTACCTCATTCTCACACCAGTAAGCAAAAAGTTGAAAATTAGCACATTTCTCTCGGTCGATGTCTAATCCATTCTCTCTTATATCTGTGATTTGAATCGTTCCACATGCCGGAACTTATAGCGCATATTGCCGCTAAGCTTGCGCTTCTAAAGATGAATTGATGCAAGGGCATCAGTCCCAGAACCATTTCCAAACCGGCCGTTGGGGTGGTTCTTAAAGCACCCATAATGCATATGCAAACTAATCTTTGCACTCTCGTTAGCTCGTTTATGTTGGTTTTACTCTCCCCTGCCTTCCGCCACACGATCGCCCCATAGACCAAAATCGACCTCACTTTTTTTTATGTATATGTGCATGCCTATTTAAGGCAATTTATGTTAAATATAATTCGAACTCTAGTGATAACTGTTCATCTAAAGTGGTGATGCCGTTATCGACTTTTATCCATCAGAAATTTGTTACAGTTTAATAGAAAACAGCAAGGATACAAAGAGCGTATTCGGCATATTTTTATGCTTGCTTAAATATTTTCGTTTCAGAAAATATTTCTTTCATTTGTCGCACTTACAATACGTTGAAAACCATTCCTTAATCTTACTTGTTCGCAAAAATTTTTACAAATTCTATGAATTCATACCACTGAATATCAAATCGAATTAACATAACACTGTCTCAAACAAACTTCAAACAATCAAAACACATTTCGTGTACATGTCCATTATTCCATCAGACAGCTTATTTTAATTTATGCCGACCATCTGTTTTGCATTGGCTATTAATTTATGGGTTTGGGTTGAGTGTGATAATGAAAATGAGCCGTCAGAAGCTCATTTCAAACTCAACAGAAATTAATCTTAAGTGCTTCTTGCAAAATTTTGAAGAAGTTTTGTGAAATTTTCAAATTGTGATTGATGCGTGGCGAATTCGTTAATGGGGTTGAAGTTAGCAGAGATTAATTTTTGCTTGATATAACTCGAATCCGCAACAAAAAATGCCCATAATAATTATGTGCAAATTAGATAGAAACGGAGCTGGAAAGTTGTGCTGTACCTTATGACTTTTCACTATTAATGCTCATTTTAACTTTCTCATTCACTCTGAAGTTCAATTTGATCAGAAAATTTACTAGAAATATCAGTGGTCTACAAATTAAGTGATGACTTAGTTGATTTGAGTGGATTAATTTAAAAATTGCCTTCTTCCATTTGTTTCCCCTTACTGGCACAGCTAAACAATCAGTTGCAAGCGATTATCCCCTAAGCTTTGAAATTTTTCTAAAAAATCAAAATAATCTCATAATAGCTTCTTGGCTTCCTTTCTTCGCTTACATATCTATGAATTAATTTACTTTAATCTGTTGTAAAACTTATCTAAAGAAATCTTATAGCTGTTTGACTAATTATTAAATGGTAGACTTGTTCTCTCTCTCTCTCTCTCTCTCTCTCTGTCGGTCTTTCGGTCATGTAATGAAAGAAATATGGATTCTCGTTAGTGAGCCTTCTGGCCTCTAAGAAATTTGTTAGTGAGTAAAAGCTGTTGTTATTTAAATGAATTAATTAATAAAATTCAGTAGAAAGCAGCACAAGCCTCAATCGGATGGACTGGTTAGTCTGAAAACATAAGTTCTTTCTGTTGAACTAACCGACCCCTCATAATTCGTCTGTTGTGTGGCAGCTAAAGCAAAAAAGATCATTTGAACTGGCATATGCTAATGTTTTGACTCTCTGTAACGGATTTGAACTAATCAGAGTATTGTGAAATTCGAAAAAATAGGAATCTTGCGTATATTAGTTTCGAAAAATCGTGTGAGATGAATTGCAATTATGTCTGGAAAGAAAAATTATGGAATTGTCATTTGAAACTGAATTGCAAAACTCCCAAGTTTTATTCTTGCGAAATAGATGAATATACAACTTAAATATGCATTTCAATACATAACTTATTTGTATAAACAAAATAAAAGTGAAATATTAAAATCTCTCAAAACAACTGAGGTTTTCAAAAGGCTATTTGAGAATATCTTAGGCCGTATTAAAACTATTCGAGATCGACTTCGAAGAAACTCATTGAGAAAATAAAAAAAAATATGGCTCGAGAAAAAAATCACTGACTAGAGCTGTTCGAGGTGAAAAATCATATGAGGGGCTGCCGCGAATCTCTCGGTCATTGTTTTAGTTGGTACAAGAGCAGCTTCTGAAAAACATGTTGCCAATTATTGACAGTATCTTAATAAACCCAAGATATATTTAATGAACCAAACCATACAATTTACGAAATGGTTTATGAAGAAGCTTGATAATAGATTTTTAGCGCCCAACGTGGTCATCAGCATCCATATGGGATGGTTTGGTGGATGTAATTATATTGTCACGTGAGACAAAAATTTTTTTCTAATGACAACGTGTCAACATATCTTTTGCAAAAAATGTTGCCCAGATTGTGGTGAAAGGACTTTTTAGAGAATTTTGTGGATCCTTTCAACGCCACTCTAGTAGATAGAGAATGCCGGTTCTGGACCAGGACAAGGAGCAATAGACAGGGAGCACAATGTCTGCGATTATTGGTCCGCGCATGACGTAAACGATCATCCTTGAACTGGCAAACAGCCCAGTTAAGCTGATAAACAGCCAAGTTGAGCTGATAAACAGCCCTGTTGAGCAAATAAAAAGCCCAGTTGAGCTGATAAACAGCCCTGTTGAGCTGTTTATCAGTTCAAGGATGATCGTTTACGTCATGCGCGGACGTCATGCGCGGACCAATAATCGCAGACATTGTGCTCCCTGTCTATTGCTCCTTGTCCTGGTCCAGAACCGGCATTCTCTATCTACTCACTCTCTTCCAAAAGTTGAATTGAGGGTTTTATGCACACTGTGTTTTAGCTCATAAAGCTGTAGGAGCGCAAGTGCGACTGTAGAAGAAAACCGTCCAAAAATGGGTCTGTAAGAAGACGTTGCTACGAATTTCACACAAATAAACAAAAATGTTCAATTGAAACATATTTTACTACTAAAATACGTTAATAAATATTTTATTTGTAAATATTTTACTACTAAAATACGTGCTTCAAAAACTTAGAAAGTCCACTAAAAAAATTGTGTTCAATGAAACTGAAACAGCAGAAACAGAAACAAAAGCTGAAGGTGGATCGTATTTTCATGTATATTAAATAAGTTTTTATGTGAAAATAAAACCTATTACAACTAAAAGATGGCGCTACTAATCCTATTTCGATATCAATTTTAATTTTTGAGCCAACTACCTGTCGTAGGCAAGCTCTCGGTATCACGCCCCATGCGATTTGTATGTATTGAAATTCACCTTCCTCTTTAACTACTGGCAGTCCCATTCTAAAACTTTTATGATAAAATAAGAATAATTTAAACTTTGTTTTGCCATAAAAATAAGCGAAATTAACCTGGTCCAAATTAGTCAAAAAAACGAGTTGAAATTGTTACTTCCGGTTTCACACAAATTTTTTCTTCCGTTTTTCAAATCTTATTGCAAAATTAAAAAGAACAGCTAATTTTCTACACCAATCAGTATTTTTGATGTTTATTAGA
Organism: Nemotelus nigrinus; assembly: GCA_947369275.1. Taxonomy (NCBI): domain Eukaryota; kingdom Metazoa; phylum Arthropoda; class Insecta; order Diptera; family Stratiomyidae; genus Nemotelus; species Nemotelus nigrinus. Next base: position 40,264,088 of record OX376372.1, read on the forward strand.
TTTTTTTTTTAATCCTAGAATCCGATTCCAAAAAAACCTTTCATAAATTTCATCCATTTTTCAAAAGCCCATAGCTCGGCAACTAAACCTAATAGAAACCAAAAATTGTGTATCAACGTTCTTACCATCTAGAAGTACCATTATGCGCAATATGAACGAAATCCAGAACCTCGACTTTTTTTAGTTGTCCGCTTCACGTGAAATGCCCCATCTATCTTATTGCTGGTGGAACTTTAGAGATATGAATAAGTAGGAATCTTAGTGTCAGATGGAGGACCCGAAAGTGTGCATGGACATGCTAATGGAAATTCACTTTCCCGAATCAGCATGCGTGGCACCGCATAGTAACGTGCTTCGAGGAACCCACCGGTCGTCTGAGCGGCTGATCAAGGAAGTAGTAGGCGAGATCAAGATTGAATGGGCTATTGGTACATTCCGACCTTACAAACCTACAGGGATTGAGGAGATATCACCCATCATGCTTCAAAAAGCAGATAAAACCATCATTCCTATTCTGCAGCGTATTTTTACCGCATGCCCCCAACTCGAGATAGTACCCGAGCAATGGACGAAAGCTAGGGTGGTCTTCATTCCGAAACCTGGTAAGTTGAATCATCATTACGTGAAGGACTTACGACCAATCAGCTTAACATCGTTTCTGCTCGAAACACTAGATAGGCTTGTTGATCTGTGCTGATCAACACGCGTATCTAGCGGGCAGATCAGTAGATACGGCATTACACAAAGTTGTCGCTACAATAGAAAAATCCTTAAGCCTTCTTAGACATTGAGGGGGCCTTCAATAATGTCTCTGTCGCGAGTATCATCAATGCCTTGGTTCGATATGGAGTTGATAAAACTCTGGCGACCTGGCCATCGGACTTGTTCAAGAGCAGGCGGATTAAGGCTACCTTTTTGAAGGCCAAAGCGGAAAGAACAGTCGGAACTGGAACACCACAAAAAGGAATTATATCTCCGCTTTTCTGGATCCTGACAAGTGGGTTTGAGGTGGTGGCGTATGCCGATAACATTGTGGTACTTGTGAGAAGAGCGTTCCCACAAACTTTGTCGGACCTTATGCAATCGGCGCTGGACCATGTCCAAACCTGGGCCAGAAAAGTCGGTCTTATGGCAATCCCAACAAATCCGAACTTGTACTCTTCACAAGGAGACACAGGGTACCGGCTATTGCCACGCCTAACCTCAACGGTATAACATTGGAAGTTGCTGATAGTGTTAAAAATTTAGGGCTTATACTAGACAGGAAACTGAACTGGGGGACTAACGTGATGTAAAGAATTGGTAAGGCTCGCGCAGCACTTTTCGCGTGCCGGTCCGCCTACTCCAATGTCTGGGGTCTTAAACCTAGGGCGGCCTATTAGGCTCGTTTCACACATATGAGGTTCCATTCGGTTCGGTTCGTTTTCGGTTCGTTTTCGGTCGCTGCCGACAAGTGTGAAACGATAATTCGGTTTCTATTCGGTGCCTAATAGAAACCATAAAGAACCGAATACTCCCTTAGCACGAATAGGTTTCATCAGGTTTCTATTAGGTGTGAGTTCGTGTTCAGGGAACAGAAAGCAATCAAGGCGTTCACACATGCACGGTTTAGTTTCGGTTTTAGCTGATTGGATCATTTGAATTTATTTTTAAATTTATAAATTATCAGTTTAGATCTCTTAATTTGAAATATTTAGACGTTTTACCTAGTTAGTTTAGTCAGTTTTAATTAGTTTTATAATTACCTCTGATTTTTGGAAATTATCAGTCGTAGTTTTTCTGATAAAATTAGCGATTTATAAGATATTGATGTGGATCGGCTGATTTGTGCTGTGCAATCTAAAGTAGCGCTGTGGGACAAGACTTGTACAAAATATGATGATAAATTTAAGACGCAAGAGGCATGGAAAAACGATTGTGGGGAAATTTTACGCAAAGTTGAGAAAGAAAACACAAAACCTAATATGAACCGTGTGAGAACCGTGTATGTGTGAAGGGGTTTCGTTCGGTTCGGTTTGTTTTCGGTTACAACCGAAAACGAACCGAACCGAATGGAACCTCGTACGTGTGAAACAAGCCTTACATATTTACATGTGTAGTGAGGCCGATTTTGGTGTATGGAGCGATCGTGTGGTGAAAGGCAGCGGAGAGTAAAACTAATATCAAGGAGCTAACAAGACTGCAAAGATTAGTTTGCATATATATTACGGGTGCTTTAAGAACCGCCACAACGACTGGATTGGAAATGATTTTGGGACTCATGCCCCTTGTTCGATTTATCTTTAGAAGCGCATGCCTAGCGGCGATACGCGCTAAAAGTTCCGGCATGTGGAACGATTCAGATCAGTAGGCTCACATCGGTATTCTTACAGAATGCCGCAAAAGATTTGGGCTCGTTGCAGAAGACACGGACCACATGAGCAAAATAATACATCTTGGCAGGAATTTCCAGGTTAAGATACCCACAAGAACAGACTGGAAGAAAAAGGAAGCTACCACCGATGGGGGCGTCTGGATTTACACGGACGGGTCAAAGACGGACACAGGAGTTGGCTCGGGCGTGTTTTCTACGGATCTGAGCCTTAACCTGTTTCGGACCATGCTACCGTCTTCCGGTCTGAATTACATGCTATACGCATGGCAGTTGAGTCCATTAACGGAATATCAACCAGATCAATGACGATTTGCGTCGACAGCAGAACAGCCAATTTCACTCTTGCGTCTTACAGATGTTCTTCAAAACCTGTTAACGCTTGCAGAGTGGCTCTCAATGAAAAGGCAAGGCATATTCCTATCCGGATTATGTGGGTGCCAGGGCACAGTGGGGTCATGGGCAATGAAAAAGCCGATGAATTGGCGAGGAAAGGTTCAGGAGCTAGCAATAGCCCCTGCATCACTGTACCACGGTCAATCGCTTACACCACAACCAAACTAAAGTCCAAATGGGAAAACAGGATGAACTGCAGGGTGGGCAGGACATTATGGCCATCACTTGATCCAAGCAAAAGCATGAAACTGCTCAAGCTCAACAGAAACCGCTTGGGAGCCACGGTCGGCTTACTTACAGGGCACTGCCTTACCGCATCTCGTGCGAACAGAATGGGACTGACATCCAGCAATTTATGCAAGAGGTGCGAGATGGAAGAGGACACCATCGAGCATACTCTCTGTGATTGTCCGGCCCTAAATAATAAAAGCCTCAAGATTTTTGGTTCTTACCACTTTCAAGGGTTAGCAGAAGTGGCCAGTGCCGTCACGTAGCTGATCCATGTTGGTGAAGTGGTCACTTGGCAGCTCTAAAATGTCAGCGGAGGGTGCCAAATGGGCCCAAATTGGTGGCCTAATGCAAGCCGCGTTCTCGGCAGCCCTCTTTACTAGCCTAATTTAAGTAGGACGAAATAAAAGGAGTTTGTTAATTTCGGCACTGTTACGGAGCAAACTGCTGTTTGTCCGCTGTGTTAATGTTGGCATCTTGGTGCTAGTTGATTGCCAAAAAAAACTTCACCTGCTAACGCAGCTTGTTTGGTTCGTTTTACAATGCAGCAATTTGTTGATTTTCGACTTTTGAGTTATTTACCGAAAAAGAAGTGAATTCTGGAATGAGAGAATTTCGAATATCGTTTTTTCTACACTAGTAGTACTGGATAAATACATAGCTGAAAATAAAATCTTTTATGGTTTAGCTTACCAACATGAATTATCTGTGAAGAGTAGATGTATACCTAAAAAACATTTTTTAATAGCATAATTTATGCCTTGCGAGATATAAAGTATTGTTAGCACTTTCTTAAGGTTGAAGGACATTCAGTTTAAGTTTTCTGAAAGTAATGGTTAGTGCCCGTTCTGACAATGCAATGGGTATTGTCCAATGTGAAGGCCAACGAACATTCTAACCGATGAAAATGAAAGATTAGTCCCTAAATAGGTTGGCTTAGAATTGACAAACTCAAATTGCTTCAATTAATTTTATGCCGGACGAGAAATTCTAGTCAAAGCATATTTCACCTTCACTTCCTCTAAACGTTATTCTACTTTGCACACTCTCTATGAACTTTTTATAGATTTCACGACCATTGGTGTCGCGTGTGTAGACCAAATATCATCATCGCTACTATGCACTTTTATTGGATCCGAGCAGCTTAAGGACTAATTAATTGCACACTGTAAAGCGAATCAGAGCCACTCTGCTACAGTGTTTCGAGTCTATTCTGTCAGACGATGGCTTTATTTATTGCTATTTCGACTGGGGATTAAGTGCATTTCGTTGCAGATGAGATTGTATTCGGCCATGTGACTCGAATCGAAAATGAGAAACAGGAACAGCGAAATCTTAACGAAAGCTAGCGTAGACCTTGGCTGATGATGAAACAGCCACTCGCGTACGAATCGATACACATTATAAGAAAGTAGGGCTTGGCAGGAGAGCCGTAAAACTGCTCAGGATTAGAGGGATTATTTGAGAATTTATTACCGAAAGCATTTTACTGAGCTGCATCAGAGATTAGGAAAAGGAATTCGATACTTTCAAATTGGGACACTGAAATTTTGTAACGTTAATGTGAGGATTATAGTGAGGTTGATTGATGAAATGATTCTAGCTTACGAGTGATGATTTTGATCTTTAATCTTTGAAAGTATCATTGATTCAATTTCGAAACTCAGGGGTATGTACTCCTGTTTTTTTTCTACGAAAATAATTTCAAAGCACTGGAGATTACCCTTTGAATTGAGTGCTTAGATATGGCAGTGAGGAAACACATATGGGACAAGCTGAAGCAATTATTCCACTTTCAGCATTTAAGTGTCACAGTTTTTACGTTTCGAGAGTGTTAATTTTGCACCAAAACATCGTCAAACCTTTGATGTGATAGTAAATGAAGCGTTGGTATTATGCCCCGTTGTGAGGTCTTAAGACAACAAAAGATAAACAAATACAACCAGGCCATACGATCCGATTCGAACCTGCAGGCAATAGAAGACGGCCTCCGACTTGATACCTTAACGAGCAGAGTTACTTTTGAAACAAAAATCAATTCGATTCAAAGACTCCAATTAACATTTTCCGTCAAGTCTAAATTTTGAATATTACTTCTATGAAAATGTATTCTATTCGAATCAATTGAAATACACTCTCTAAAGACACGACATCATCCCTTAGCATAATTCCCGCATGCCCTCATAAATCCACAACATAGCAACTATACTGGCTGGTGGTGAGCCGAAGGCCGTCAAGCAATTTGTTTGTTACTATCTTTAACTCTGCCTGTCACTGATTACCATTCATCATTTCACTTATTCATTTGAAGTGAATACATGCTAAGCCAACGTATAGAATAGCATGGCTTGTAAAATTCGTCCTTGCTGCGAAATGTCTCCGAGTCAGAAGCAATTCGCAAATGCAAATATACCCTTCGCGTTGCAGCCACAAATGCTGTCGCTAGAGGGAAGGGTGGTAACCTGTCCTCTAACCAGTGAGCAAATGAAGTTTCTTCGGAAGTTGAATTTGTGACTTTAATAACTGAGAGCAATTTAAAAGTTTTCAGTTGGAGAGGTTTTTGGGAAAGGAGCACTTGGTAGTAACTGAGTCTGACAGCAAGAAGAGAAGAGTGAACGCTAGAAGTGATGAATATCTTGGGACGAGGTGCATAGTGTGGTATAATGGTCAAAGTTTAATAGTGTTACTTATTAAGAAATGAAAATGATAAAAGTGCAATTTCAGTTTTGAATTCTATGAACATGAAAAATTAATTGAAAAGATGTATAAGGTGCGCTATATTTTTGTAACATGACTATTGAATCGTTTGGGTTTAATGTACTTGAAGATGAGTTAATATTCTACGAGATATTGGCAAAGGCAACAGTCTCTTGATTCGGTGCGAGGAGCTGTGGCCTCGATTCAATCTCGAGCAAAACGATTCAACTCAAAAGCATTGTAATTTTTTGTGATTTTAAAGATTTCAAAACAGATAGTGGAAACAAAATCTAAAATTGGTTACCCTGAAGAGCTTTCAATAAAATTCGAGAAATTATTATATTATAAAATTATTATAAATCTTATTGATCAAATCTTTAAAGAGCTCCAAGTAAGTAAATAGTGACTACCCAACACATAAATGAGGTTTGTTAAACGATTCCGTTCATTTAAGCAAGAGAATGATTGTTGATTAATTAACTTGATTGGGAAACAATATTGTTTATGTACATATATTGTAATACACACTTCCTGAAGTAGTCCTGGAAATCAGTTTTCAGAATTACCTTCAGTGCATTCGTCGCATTAGTTTCGACCGTCTCTTTGCCATCAAACCGATGTCCTTTGAAAGCATTTTTAATGTGGAAAAGAGCCAAAAGTTGCAAGGAGGTATGTCGGAACTATACGTAGGCTGGCGAAGCTGTACGACATGATGCTTTGTTAAATATTGCTGCACAAGGTTCGATGAATGCGCTGGTGCGTTGTCGTGGTGAAGCAGCCAATCACCGCTTGACCAAATATGTGGCCGTTTTCTTCTTATTGCATCAAGCAATCTTTTCAATACTTCAACGTAGTATTCTTTAGTAATCGTTTGACCTCCCGGAACATATTCGTGGTGCACAACACCTTCACAATTAAGGGGGTAGTACCGGTTAGAATGCTAAAAAAAAGCCTAATTTTCAATATTTTTTTTTCGCCTCCTTTATTTTGTAAAAATTTTAAAATTTGCATGGGTAAAACACACGTTTTAAAAATTACAAAAAAAAAAATTCTCAATTTTTATCATTTTTCTACTTATTTATAGAGAGCGCCAAAGTTGACGTCTCCAAAAATGCCTCGTCATACTGCGGACAGATAATCTCAAGAACGACAACTCTGAAACAAAAAAACCAAACCGCATTTTAAAGAGGAATGTTTCTTACGTGGTAATCTACTACAATATTTAAAAAAAAAATGATCGGAAAAAATGGCGGTTGTTTGAAAATATTTTTCGAAAATTTTTATTTTTTTCACTTTGTTTCACTTGCCAATTTTTTTTGGGCTAATTTTTGGCCTATATTGTGGTATATTACCACACAGGATACTTGAATATAGTAGTGCACCAGATTTGACTTAGAGTGGTTCGGCCAATCCGGAGAATAAGTGTCCGCAGTTTGAAAAAACGTCATTTCGAGAAAAACACGTTTAAGGTTTTTTTTCCATTTATTTATTGAATGTTATTTAAAAAAGATGTTTTTATCGCCTACAATTGCTCAGTCTACAATCCTTTTTTTGAGTCCACATAAGCTAGTTCCTCTGGCAGTTGAGCAGTTTTTTCGGCCGAACCCGCTTCCTTTGCTGCTTTTTCTGCCTGACTTATGCGCTCTTCATCTTTTTTTCGCAGTAATTAAAAGCAGCGGTCTGCCGTAAACCGCCATAACTTCTTTATTTTTAAGAATATCTTAGTAAAATTTTGAGACGTGATTTCTGAAGGCATAAATTGAAAAATGCAAAAAACCAAAAACTGATTTTTTTCAAAATTATAACCGGTACTACGTCCTTAAAGAAAACAGACATCATCGTCTTTACTTTGCTCCGATTTTGACGTGATTTTTGTCGGCTTTGGCGATTCAAAATATAATTCTTCCTTTGCTCATACACTCCTCTCCAAATGACTTATTCGTCATATCAATAATTTCCGAGCTAGTTTTTCCAAAATTAAAGCGAAACTTGATGCAAATTCGTTGATCCACTTTTTCTGTCATTTTTTAACAATAAACAAATCCGACAAACACGAAAAAGTCTATGTAAATAAATAGACACTATGTGTGAACTAAGGCGTCTCGAGGAAAACTGCAACTTCAAGAGAGTTCCTGAATAGTTGTAGTTTATATTGACACATAGTAGAGGGCGCTCGAACGTTGTGGCGCGGATATATAAAGATAGGCTCGATACTTTTGGGACAAACCACGAATATCATCTGATGTTGCGTAATGTGTCAAATTTTAGTGACGAACTCCAGTTTGTATTCATTTAGGTACTTATAACCAATAACGGCCAAATGCTACATCAGTAATTTCAACAAACAAAAGTAAGACTTAATTCTAGCCCATCCTGTTCAACAGATCTAAATTCTTCAGGATACAGTTGGCAGAAATCTCTGAACGTCGTCAACTTTAATCCAACAAAGTCCACATATTACACTTTGAAAAAGTGCAACGAAGTACTAACAAACTGCGGAGCGAATAGTCATAAAACCTAGTACAGGAATCAACCATCTTTAGCGGGTCAATAAATAATGTCAGCTGAACCATATCTTTCTGTTCTAAGGTTAGTTTCCGCGGCTGCCTTCTTCATACAGACTCCGAAGAAGATCCACCTAGGCACACAAAGGCCCATTGTGATATCGCATTGCGTAGTGCACAATTCTTCTTAACAGGAAAGCCACCCTGTGTCATTAATGAGCTGTTCTTAAGGCCAACCAAAGCTACTTTGGCTGGAGAAGTAAATAAGTACGAGCCAAGAGAATTCTTTCAACTAGGACCTAACATTCTCACCGGAAATGAAGAATTGTTTTTTCTTCCTCTTCGCATCTGCAGCTAAGGTAGAAGTGGTCGTAAGAGGCACTTAACCGCGCTGCATAGTTAACAAACAGACAGTGTCCAGTTAAGACAGCCATCTCTACGCGAAGGGATCCCCTTCCAAGATCAAGAAGTCCCCTTTTGCGGCCAATTTCAAAAGCTTTACACAACTGTCTAGCGTTTGCAAAGGAAAGTTCTTCCATCTAGGACTTAACACCGTCCTTTGAATAATTCTGTCTGATAGCCGGTTCAACTGAAACCATCGAAATACCAATCGGAGCACTTCAAGCAAAAGCGTACCAGCCTTTGCAAGTTGGTTGCAAGGATTGGTTTCATCCGTATCTCGAGAATCATTTCATCTATACGGATTGTCAAAATATTGACCGACTCTTAAAAAGTATGTGCGCCAACTAAATTAGCTACATTGGGACGCTGAATTCAGAAAAAGACAATGTCAAATGCAAACAACTAGTACAAGCGCGAGCAAACGAAGAATTCCTGACGGAAATATCGAATCATTCATCCCAGATCTGAGGTCCAAAGCTATTTATGTGATACAATATCTTACCTTTACATATCTTACCTTCTCCCCGTAAACCTTGTAGACACCAACGATTTCAATCTTGCGAGTGCCTTTTATGGTAATGATTTGCAGCAGGTTTCCAACCAAAATGGTACTTGGTTAGATTTAGTTTTCACAAATGCTTATGACAAAGTAGTGGTTAGCCCAACTAATGACGCTAAGCGTCTTTTTTGTAGCAGTTTACGAAGGGTGTTGCTGATTATGAAAGCATTAAATATGTTCTTGACGAATACTCTTTCAACGCTAGGTCTCGAGACAGCCATTTCCTCTTTTTAAAATCAATTATTTGATACCGTTGAAAAATATGTACCAAAGATATTCGATATTCTGGGTGAATGATCTGACGTGACACTATCAGTTTGGCGTTATTTTGACTGATCAGCAAAACTGGCTGGACTTTATTGTCTATCGCATGATCTACATGATTGATGTAAGGATAGCGTTTCGTGAGCTCGTCAAAATTATATTCTTGATTTGGTAGGCTCAGGTTTCATATTTTGTGCACATCTTGCAACCAAGTGAATGATTCATCTTCGCCTGTTGTTTTCGATTTCGGCTTTCATGATTTGCAATCAGTCTCATAGTGGTATACACCTCCCGTTCACCTACAACATAAAGGTTACGCTCACCTCTCATACCCAGCAGCTCGGCTAGCGATGCGCCTATCAGCGTTGCAGTGCTTCCTTCATCGAATATTGCTTTCAACTCCAGTATTCCGTTCGGTCCTCGTAGTTTTACTACACTACCTTAAGGGGTTACCTTCACTTGTAGCACAAAAAAATAGGTCATTTTCATGAATTTTTTTTTAAAGAAAACTACGAAACTTTTTTAAACGACTATTATATTATCTTAAAGTACATAAATTGAACACCTTTCAGTAATTTTTTTTTGAAAAATATTACAGTGTTAAATTACAAATGGGTGTCAAAACAATGGTATTTTAATTTTCATTTTTTGCGGTGACCAACATTGTGTCGAACTGGATCATCCGAAATAAAAAATAGCGAAAAATTTAGTTACATAACAGTATAAATTAGTGTTTGATCGAAGGATTTAAAACAATATCCATTTTTCACAAAATGGCCGACAGTCAAAGTTAATGGTTCGATTTTCACTTAACAAAACGGTCGTCTTTTGTCTATGAAACGGCCATTTTTCATCAAAAAACAAATCGAACGATCAAACACTATATTTTTATATATTGAATAAGTTTGCCAAGATTCAAAAAGATTGGCTGAGTAGTTTTCGAGTAATTTTGGTCACCGACTTTGTTGCGGAACAGCTGTGACCAGCCGCCACCACAACAGAAATTTTAGCCCGGCCTGCTACCCTCGCGTGACTAATGGTGCCGGCTAGTCACCGGTGTCGTGGGTAATTGAGGGGCAGGCCAAGCCCTAGCTGTGTCACGCATATAAAAATAACAAAAAAAAACACAGCAAAGGAAAACCCTACAGGAAAAGGGGGAAAAAAGGAACCCACACATGGCTCCACTGAAACTATATCTATTGGATTTAATGATCCATTTCTACTGCGGAAGCTGCCAAAATACAATGAAAATAAAAACCCAAGATTTACAAAAAAAAAAAAATGAAATAATAAATATATTATACCGAAAAAAAAACAATCCAGAAAAAAAAATATAATTCAAAATTAAAACATATCAATAACAATGACTTATAATTTACTAACTAAAAATGTGAAAAACAACTGAATTAAAGTATGCGCATTAAAATTCAAATCATATAAATGCAAAACAACATAAAATAAAAATGTTTAAATAAAAGTATCTCCCTTACCAGTGATTCCGGATAACGGCGCCGTGATGCGGGATCCACTGTAAAGCTTCATAATATTACTAAAGTGAGTTAACAATCTATTTCGTAACATGATTTTATCATAAAAATGGATGATAAACTCAGAAGCAATTTGAATCTTAATTCTTATTATAGAAATAAATCAGTAGGCCGTCATGTTCTTTGTTTCACCGATGTATGATTCGTCCGCTGCATTTGCTGTATGTACATTAATACCGATTACTGCGATTTCTCCCATACAATCGATTTCGTTGCCCTCTCTAAAATAAACCAATTCGTGCCCGATTGCAAAAATTCAACACAATCAAAAAAAATTCGTCCCCAAATGCGAAAATAGAATTGCTGTCTCTGAAGCTGGTAGCAGATCTTCGGTCTGCACAACAAATCAGGCAGAAAATATAAAACTCCGATCGGCTTGCTCGTAACGGATACACAGAAGCAACATTCGTCTAATCTGCTATCATTCATAGCTTTCACTAAACTTCGTGCACAAGAATCAAGAGGAGACTTGGTTAGCCCTCACAAGCTACACCACAAAGTAATTTCATTATGTTGCCACTCTCCAATTTTTCCTAATCACTTTGATATTTCTTTTTCCAAGGTATTTCACGTTGTTATTATTAAGTTTATGTTTAAAACCAAAACTGTATCGCCTTGCCGACTACCCCTATGAAAATCGACGGCAATTGAATGATATAAAACCGTTATTTTTCTTTTCCTGGCGATTCTATTCATTTGCATTCTCTTTGTTTGTTAAGAACTTGAGAAAAGGGTCACTTGTCAAACAATCCATTTAATTATTCCAGCAACTGGTTAATTATGCACATATTCACGAATAAAATTCCTTCGATCGCCATAACTTTAATTCGATCTTATTGTGTAGTCTCGGTCGAAATCGCGATAAGTTTTTTTAATACGCTAGCAGCACTATCTTGAAATGTCCGGTTTAAGTAAGGATCTCCCTCTACACATTCGACCACAGGTACTATCTTAAACTCCACGGCGGCAGCCACACTCCGTCTCAAGCAAAACCTCCAAAATCTTCTTCCCAAAAAAATCACGATCCGGCACTTCCAGACTTCATCCACCAAAAAAAACTCTAACATCCAAAACCCAGTTCGCTTGCTTCTCCGCCAACTCCCAAAAAATATTCCTCTTCCTAGTTCAAAAATTAAACTCCTACCCGTTCCAGCGCCAAAACTTCAACCCCTCGACCCCAGCTAAAATCCCGACCACCAACCAGCTCAGTTTTCCAGCTGATCATCCCGTTGCCGCCATCTCCCGTAATCATGCATTCCATCCATATCAAGCAACGACCCTGTCATCGCCCGAGCATCGATCAATGCAGTTCAAATGCATTCAGGTGTCGATGACACACAATCGAGTTGCATTTGAACTGCACTGCTTCGTTGTTGTTGTTGTTTTCTAGTATTTTGCGATAATCGCACAGCAATGACCGGCCGTCACATCTGCCTACAGACAATGCATTTTTTTCCGCTATTGCGGTGAGTGGCGGCAAACAGCTGTCCGTAACAACTTCAAAAATGTCATTTCGAGAAACACGCGTGTTAAGTTTCAATTTCAGTTTACACGGAGGAAATAATTTTTTTTTTATTTTCCATATGATAGCTCTTCCGCCGACGATGCTGCTTCCAAAAATGCAATTTGCTGTTACCTTCTCAGCATTCTGCCTTCCCGAGTTTTCTCGGCCGCAACAATAGATAGAAACCGGAGAGAGGGTCGAGCGCGGCAGACAGCAGATTAGCCGGTTGTATAAGTAACGGTTTCTTCTCTTTCAACGCTCATATCTCGGTCAATTTTTTTTCGGATCGACTTGAAATTTGAAGAACGTATTCTCAGATAGTTATACTTAAAAAAATGCAACAAAAAATCAAAGAAAAATTTCAAAGTTACAAGTGGGGTTAACCCCTTAAGCAATATTTGGCTGCTCGGTACTGCAATTGATAGAATTGGTGCTTTCGATGTCGGACTGATTACTTTGTGTAGTAGTAGGTGATGGAATTTTTCTCAGCTGTCGGTTGCACACTGTTTTCGATTTGAACAAGATCCTCGATGAAATTTGAGACAGCAATAGCACGCATTTAATTTCTCAGCTATTATTAATTGATTTTGCGAGCTCATCAATATTATCCTTTTCTTTTTGGTCAAGAACGCTTGACCTTTCCACCCACTGTGCGAACGAGTTTTCGCTATCATGTTCTTGAGCACCGTCGGTAAATGCACTTTCGTTTGCGTCACTTTACTGTTCCGACTCAGCTATCGTTTTTAATTTTTCTTTATATTCTATACGCGTTTTTAGTACATGTAAGAAATTTTTCGCGGTGCAAAGGGATTCTTCTTTTTCAATGATAATGTCTTTGTTTTTTTTATAATTTTTTCAGTTCCTTCACTTCACATTCCAAGTTCATTACTTCCATCTCTTTTTTGAGATTTTGGTATTTGAACTGAAGAATTTCCACTTATATATCATTCACTTTCCTTAATACCTGACTAGACACGTGTGTGTTAGTAGGAGATCGAACCGATGACGTGGAACTTTTTCGTGGTGTTTCGTAGTTCACGACACTCTTCACAGTTTGCATTATTGTAAAGCTGGTTGAAACGCGTCGGTTTTACTCACACACTCACACTTGAAAAAGGACGCCATCGCATTCAACTCGACGAGGCTAAACGATTCGCTACGGTATGCACGTGTTTTTCTAAGTCACTTACTTTGAATATAAATCCATCAAATTGTCTTAAGTTCTTTTTAACTATATTTGGACTTGTGAATTTGCCATACAGGAAGATATGAATCTTCCCCAGCAGGGCAGATGTTGCGTGATCGAGGCTTTCCTCGAAATCTACCAAACGATCGAGAACTCGCGGTTCGAGGTTTTTCTCACGTTTTCCGGCAGTTTTTCTGGATTTCTGCGACATTTCGATTCACTGATTGATTTCACTAATTTCACTAACTTTTCACACTTTACCACGGACTTGAGGATCCGGTTCGAAAGACCACTTTGATAATTAGGAAAACACGTCGTTGCTGTTTCACCGTAAATTTTTGACTGAATCCTTATTCTAAAGCAAAACACACAAACAGATGCACATACATAATTTTAAAATGGAAAAGACGACCTCCTGCCTTTGATCCTGTCTCCTTCTCGTTTTCTCGGTTTTCCATCGACAATCATTTTTAAACTAAAAAACATCTCTATATCTGCTTTCACTTTTCAACACAACTTTTCATTCGTGAGTACAACCATACAATTATTTCTCAACTTTTATGTTCTAGATACGATTTCTTCACGTTCCGTTTAAAGGAACTTTTTAAAATTTTTCGTTCCACTTACAACTAGGTTGTCATATCGTTACATCATCGTTACAACAACCATTGCAGTAGATTTGATCGGAATCACCACTAGCTTTAATTAATTTCGCATAGGAAACCACAAAGTGACCAAACGACGAGATATGGAAACCAAACCGCCCTTGGTCCACCACTTTCGGTCTCGTTTATATGCAAGAGCACGTATGTTTAATTGTATGACATCATGCATCACGTGCAGCTAATACATTAACGTACAGAGTAAACTTCAGCAAAACGATTTCGATCTAAAATTGGAGGTTTCATACCATATATTCATTGCCAAAATAAATTTCTTCCCAAGAAAATTCTTCTTCGCCCTTATGACACTATAAGATTATAATTATAACAGCTTAAATATGCTTAAAAATTATGTCTTTACTAAATAAATAATTTGTCCATATATTGTTGTGCATCAAACAAAAAGAACACCACTCTAAATCCATACATTATTCCCAAACAGAAATTCGTAATTACCTTCACTCATACCAAAGGGCTCCCTTATTCACTACTCTCCCATCAGCTTTTCAGATAATATCGAATCACTTCGCCAATCGTGTTTAAGAGAGCTCGTTTGCAGCTTATAAAAATCCTAGACACCCAGCCAGTAGACAATGATATCATGACAAAAAAAAACATCACGGTGACACGTTTTTCAAATATGATTACCACCATTTCCCATCGCCCACGAATTCTCTCACCATAGAATAAAGCGAACAGACTTGTAGCCTCAAGGAAAGGTGAAACGTTTCTTTTCAGACAACCAAAGATCATGTTATTTCCTTGGTGTTTTCCACCTTTTCACGCTGTCACTTCGTGCAGCTCTAATTCAACAGAATGAATATTTTCCAGATGAAGAAAATTGTGTTCCTGCGACTTTCAAATGTTATTTCGGTAACATCTTCCAGGTTGAACGCGACTTTCAAAAATTTGATATAATACGCTTAAGAAAAAGTATTTTCCAATCCACTGATTTTTCGAAGGAAATAAAAATCCATAAACAATTCAGTAAGTCAATAAACGAATAGCGTCATGTTTTCCCGTTGTTAATATGATAAATTGACAGATTCCGGTAAAATGATAAAGTTTTGCTATTTTCGTGACAGTTAAACATTCAAAACAAGATAATTTGTGTTATTTATTTAGATAAACATGTGTCTTTTCATTCTGTAATTGATAGCTTGAGCTCGTTTGGCCTATTCTTTGCAAATTATGAAGATTTATTGAAATTTTTTGAGTTAAATTTTCAGAAAATATCTCTCGTCTCGTCTATCATCTGCAAAATAAGTAGACATATTTTTAGAATTGGTTCCATAAATCTTTTGACACCAAAGATACTTTTCAAATTTCTAGGCTGGCATCGTTCCCATTCTTTGCTTCTAATAAATTCAATGTAAAGTAAATACTGTAGAGGGTAGATTCTAGCAAATGCTAAATGACTTCGATTTCCGTGATCGATAGGAAAACATCACGACAATATTTGTTCGAAAATTCGAGCTATTTGTTTCGTAAAGTACTATTAATTTCACAAATTGTCAGCGATGTGAGTTTTAGATTCTTGCTGCCGAATTTCATTTGAAATAGCTTTTACACGTTACAAATGAGGGTCTTGTCTTTTGGTTTGGAATATGCATTTAGCAGGGAATTTATGAGTATATTTCATATGAATTTCACAACCTGACACAATGTCAATATGTTTGCAATATGTTCGCGTGCAGAATGTTAGCATATTGGAGAAACTGAGCAAATAGAAAAGTTAACGAAGGAAAATGTACCTTCAGAATTCCAAACGTATGATATATTGGAACAACAAACTGGAAATCAAATTGCAGATATTTGTGACTACCTGACATTTTGACAGTGCGCATTAGAAACCTGTGAGGGGCAAGATCGAAGAGACGCTATTTAATCTCAAAGTCATACGCAATCAAATGCCTTCTCGATGTCAAGTGTAACCATAATTATTGATTTCCTGTTCGTTAATCTTGACTGAATTATGTTTTTAATTCGAACGATTTGTTGTGTGGTAATATGTTTTCTTCTGAAGCCAACCTGCTCGTTTTTGTAGATTTTTTCGGAAATATAACACTCACTAAGTGATCTTTAATCACTCTTTCAAATCTCTTAATAAAGCCCATTATATATAAACCTGACGATAGTAGTTACATAACGAAGTAGTTACATAATTAGTTACAAAAGTAGTTACATAATATTTTTATTTATTAAACGTACCAAAAAGTTTTACGTCCTAGGTCAAGGCTACCACACTTGCTCCTTACTACAGCCAATCCATTTCGAAGGCCTTATATAGCACTTTGATTTCAAGAATACATTAAAACTCAGAGGGTGGTTACAAAATTTAGAAAAGGAGAACACTTGTTGCTTATATCCATTATTTGTTACGTACCTTACAACAATTTGAAAGCTGTATCTCCTGTAACATAAATGAAAAAGGTGCTCAGCTTCAACTAAAAGGCTACCACAACTACTTCCCGTTAGCCTACCCTATCAATCAGCCTACAATATGAATCCCGTTTTATGCTGATGACACAATTGAAAGTTACATATGTAGAAAGTTGTTGGGGGCCGTGCATCCGAATAGTTTTCAAAGCTTGAAAAGTTCAAACATAGGTTTCTTATCTTCGTGGTCAATGTTCACTATATGAATACTTATTTATAAAAAAAATAAAATGCCTGGTGCTGGCAACGTTCTCTTGACCAAATCATTACCAAGATAATTACCATATGCAAATTTAATGACAACATCACTTCGTAAATAAATAACAAAAAAAAATACAAAAAACAATCATAGCTGGCAACCCTATAATGATTTTTCAACCAGATTCTTACTGAATTTTGCCTCCAATAAAATCCATTTACCGCAGCTGAGTCATCAGTAAGATAGGGGGGAATAAAATGTAGTATATAAATATATGCACCTACCATAACTATTGCGACTGATGAAAGAGATAAACTTTACCTCCTCGCGGTGGCTGCGGGCAACATTTCTTTCAGAAAAGATTGGCAAATATTTTCAGGATGTTCCCTTTTAAGTAAGGTTGGCGACCGATTATATCTCCCGTAAAATGCTTCTCGAATCGGTTATCCCATAACTATCTACAAGCCTCGGAACCGGATTGATACCACAACGACGACCACCCGAACAAAAACGGCTAATCTATTTGAAAATTTTCTCATGGACCCTCAGACCGCTCTACAGACCTCGAGGTGTTGAACACCTAAGCAATGCCCTTTCTGTTTATAAAACTGAAAATACAGTAAAACAAGTGATTTACAAAAGAAACAACATGATCCATATTACACCTGTCATCCAAGACACTATGTGCTTGGGGTACGCTTCCTCGTCAGCTAAAAAATGAAGTCTACCATCTTTGGCTTTAACGCTATTTTGCGTGCGAGGCAAACCAGCAAACATTAGCCGCATTAACGTTCACGCACCTACGGAGAAATCTGCTGACGATGAAAAAGCATCATATCTTCAATGCTTGCCCAAGGCATGATGTAAAAATCATCCTTGGAATTTTAGCGCCAAAATAAGTTAGAAGCCGGTATTCAGGCATTACACAGGTACCCATAGTTTGCATGAGAGCACTAATGACAATGGAATTCGAGTCATAGAGCTAGCAGCATCGAAAAACTTAGGCGTTGCGAGTACCAGCTTTCCGCGTAAAGATATCCATAAGATAGGGATATAACATTGTTGAGTACTTCCTATGAGATACTCTCCTCTATCCTGCAAGAGTGGATAGCCTCTTATGCTGAAGCCATCATTGGACAGTATCAATTCATCATCTTATTCCCATGGCTTCATCGGCATCCGAAACAAACTGACCCGAATGTGTAGGCTGGTACTATCCAGACCGTTCAACATCTTCAATGGGCTCTGAAAAGGGTATGGTCTTGTCTGCCTCCTCTTGAACCTGGCGTTGAAGAAAGCAATCCGAGACTCTGGCACGTCAACGAGAAGGACTATCGTCACCAAATCCAGCTAGATGCTGGCTTATGTAGATCATATTCATTGCAAGATCTGAACTACATAGCTGTAGGAGACCCCTTCATTCAGATCGAGCCAGCGGCAAAAAAACTGGGGCTGCATATAAATCATGGAGAGACAAATTACCTGTTGGCAGCATCTGTAGGAAGAGCACTTAGAGTTGGTTAAACCTTCACAGCAGATGAGTATAAATTTGAAGTAGTGCCATCCGTCAACTACCTTGGGTCAATTGTAGCAGCCGATATCAACACATTCAAATCATACAGCCACGAGCATTGACGAAAATCTGGCGAGCAATAAATCTAGACAAGCTTACAAGGTAGTGAAATGTTTAAGACGTGAATACCAGCCTCTATAAAGACGAAATCGGCAATATCATCGCCGAAGATAGCCAGATTAAGGATGCCCTGCTATTTCAAAGAACTCTTTAATCCTGCACAGGGCTCAAAAATATCAGAGCCGATAGACGTTTGAGCTAATCAAGTAATCAAGTACGGTGGAAGTTGCCCTATAAAAGCCATCCACAAATTGATCCAGCACATCTGGGGTCGAGAAAAAATACCGCAGGAGTTGTGCTCGAAAAATGCTGGGAATTTAACATCGACGCCCACCAGATTTTCGTGGATTTTAAACAAGCATATGACAGTATTGACCGAAACGTACTGTACAAAATAATGCTGTACTTCGGCATCCCGGTAAAACTAGTCCGACTGACCAAAATGATGATGACGTTGACAGCATCACAAGTCAGAATCAACAACAGTCTGACTGACGCCTTTGACACAAATGTCAGACTAAAGCAAGGCAATGGGCTGGCCTATCTGCTGTTCAACCTAGCCATTGAGTATATAATAAGAAAGATTCCTGTCGACACAGGGCGTACGCTTCGGTAAAAGTCGAACCAATTAGTGGCCTATGCGGATGACATTAACATCTTGTCACGTTTGTTCACATCCGCCAAAGAACTCCTGTTGAAACTTGCCAAGCCAAAGAAGTAGGCCTGAAGATCAATCAGACGAAAACGAAAATCATGACGCAAACAAGAAAAAAGACCTCCATTAGACGAAATATAATTCTAGACGAATATAATTTAGAGAATGTAGACGAATTTATATACTTAAGCATTGTACTGAGTTCGATTTCACGTGAAATTTTCATACAAAATTTCACGTGAAATCTGTTTCGGCGAAAATTTAGCTTGAAAATAAGCAAGAGTTGTACTAAGTTCTTAACATGAAAAGTTGCTTTGAAGTTGCTTTGAAGTTGAAAACGTAGATGGCACTGAAACATGTCTCCAATCATTTCACGCTAATTTAGTTTGTGCAGCTCATTCTTTCGAGCTAAAAAGTGACATTTGGTGTTTCAATTTGAAAATGGAGCAGTGCAAATGTCTTTCCAATAAGAAAATCGATCAAAAAGTGAAATTCTTGACATTTTATCCATCAGAAATGAGCATTTTCTCTGCTTTTCTCCATTGCCAAAAATTTCGCTCGAAAGAATGACCAGATAATGGAGACATGTCAAAATTTCACGTGAAATCAAACTCAGCACTATGCTTTAGGCTCGAAATCTCGTTAATAAAACTTTCCACTTCGTTCTGGCCCAACTAAAGACCAGTTGCATACACAGGAAGACGAAGCTTCAAGTCTAAAAATCAATAATCAGACCTGTATTGTGCTACGGATGTGAAACTTGGACCCTTACCCAAGCACCCGCAAATATGCTGAACGCCTTCGAAAGACGGGTCCTCAGGCGTATAATTGGAGCCAAACAAGAGTGCGGCCAATGGCGGATAAGGTACAACCACGAGTTGTATGAGGTTTTGGACGAGCCAGAGGTTGCTACAATAATCAAACTGCGGAAGCTACAATGGGCTGGTCACGTACAACGAATGGACGAGCATCGAGTACCTAAGAAGGTATTCGACGGAAAAGCCGAGGGTCGAAGGAAAACACAGAAGACGCTGGTCTGACTCTTTCGACGAAGACTGCGAAAAGCTGCTCGGTTTTCGAAATTGAAGGACGCGGTCATTAGGCCGAGACAACTGGAGGCGTCACCTGCGAGAAGCCAATGCTCGAGAGGGGTTGTATTGCTACGACGACGACGAAGTCATAACGAGTCATGAACAATTCTTTGGGAATGCAGACAAAAAGTATCGATTAATTTCTATGTCATTTGAAAAAATTGAAGGTGCTAATATCAATGCGCGGAAAGCTGGAAATAATGCTGATGATCTCATCATTGAAACAGCAAACGAAGAATTCGAAAGAAGAACAAGTATTGTTTTGGGTGAAGACATACACTCGTTAGTAATATTGATTGCACGAGCTCCTTTTGAATCATCTACTTTCTTAAAATCTGGAATATCAAAAGTAGATACGGAAATGTATGCTTTTCATGTCCAAAGTTTCAAACTTGTATATTATTTTTGCATACCATGACAAATTGTGAAACATTTTCAGCGATATTTAGGTAGGTAGGTAGGTTGAAGTGGCTGCCGATCTCCAGAGGCCTGACGACCGACACACCTAGGCAGAAAAGAGGCCCGTTGTGATGCCACAATAATAAGATTTTTAAGAGACAGAAAATTAACGACTTCAAATAATTTGAGTGCAAATAAATAAGCTAACTATACTTAATAAACTAAAATAATTATATAAAATAAATAAACTAAGTAGATCTTTTTAGTAAGACAGAGTGTTTCCTGTTACGTGGTCTCCAGCAATGTAATTGGTTTTCTCCTGGCTATGTATCAAGCTGCAGTACAAGAAGTATCTTTAGATACAGATATTTGTCAAACTAGTCTCAAATACAAAATGAACAAAACCACTTTATGAATTTACTCTTCTACTTTATTTTCCATCAATCACAAGCCACAACCTTCCTTATCTACCGCTTATTCGTGACTGACTTCTCCGTCCCACTCGTTCTCCTCTCGCCGCTTCGCGGATCTCTTTTTGAGCGTGACAACTCGGCCATCCTGCTGTGAGATCGTCCCGAGCTCATCGTCTTCGTCTGTGTCGAACGGGTCAACTTCTGGAGAAAGTGAGCACCATCTCTTCATGTTTTCAGTTGAGTGCACTGATGAATATTGTCGTTTGGACCTCGTTGACATCCGCATATCTTCTACAAGATATCGGTTGTTCGGAAGTGCCTTGCTGATAATGTAAGGCCCTTTATATTTTGGTTCTAGTTTGTGTGAAGTGCCCGTTGCCGCGGGAACGCTTCGAACAACAACCAAATCTCCTTCCTCGTAGACCGTCGGCTGCTTGTGTTTCTGGTCATACCTCAATTTCCATTTCTCCCTTTCCTTCTCTATATTCGTCAATGCGATTTCTCGTTTCTCCCCGATGGTTTTAGTTGATGTGCGTTCTTCGTGTGACAGTGCTTGAATCACACGATTTTGTACAACATCCCTGAGTTGAAAGTCAAAAATGATTTCATTTGGACTAAACGTAGTGGTGGAATTTGGTTGATTATTCAAGTGAAATTGCAGTTTGTGTAATTTCTGATCCCAATCACGGGCCAGGCTATCGTCGGTGCGTATCATTTGCAAGACGGTTTGGTTCGCACGTTCTACTTGTCCGTTTGCTCTTGGAGTCCGCACAGAAATCTTTCCATGTTGTATTCTATTCTCCTCGCAATATTTAGCAAACTCTCTCGATGTGAACGCAGTCCCCCTGTCTGTGATGACTCTATCAGGTAGTCCAAAGAACGATGACAAATCATTCATCATTCGTATTACGGGACGTGTTTTCGTATCACGAACTGCTCTCAGAATAACGTACTTGCTGAAGGGGTCGGTAACTACGATGACATGTTGATTCCCGCTACGACTCCGAGGAAAAGGTCCCACATGGTCGACATGCAGTGTACGGAATGGGATCGGGTCAATCGGTTCAGCATGCAACTCTCCTTCGGGCTTACCCCTTTGCAATTTATTGTAGCAGCACTCTGGACATGCTTGGATGAATTCTCGTACCAATTTCCGCATTCTGGGAAACCAAAATAGGTCTCGTACTTTTTGCAACGTCTTGGATTCACCAAAATGGCCCATTTCGTCATGGTATGTACGCAAAATCCGCCAACGTATCGCTTTGGGAACTACAAACCTCAATTCCGATCCTTCTTTTCGGAAAAGTCGTTGATCGTTTAGCACATAGTCTACTTTAATCTGCTTTTCCTGATCAGATGTCGTTAGTCCTCGTAAAACGTTCATTATGTTCGCTAATTTTGGATCTTGTGCCTGCATCGCAGCCAGCCAGTCCTGTGATGACAACTCAATTCTCAGCACTTTGTCTGCAACAGTTGGAATACCTGTCTCCTCGTTGACCGATACTCTGCTTAAAGCGTCAACGTGTTGCATTCTTCCATTCGGTCGATGTGCGATTGAAAAATCATATTCCTGCATCCGCAGCCACCATCTTGCGATTCGCCGAACCAGAGGTGTACGTGCTTTGGTCGCGCTGATAGCTGCACAGTCGGTGACTATGTGAAATGATTTCCCCAGCAAATAAATACGAAATCGCTCAATCGTTTCGACAACAGCCAGCACTTCCAGCTCATGGCTGTGGTAGTTTTTTTCGTGCTCGGTGCACTGGCGACTGAAATATGCTACCGGTCGCAGCGCTTCCCCTCCAGAGCTCTGCAATAATACACCTGCGATACTCACATTACTCGCGTCTGTGTGAACTTCGTGATAAGCATCCATGTCATACGATTGCAGAACTGGTTTGCTCGTAAGCGCTCGTTTGAGAACGTCAAACGACTGTTGTTGGGTTTCCGACCAATGAAACGCCTTTTGGTCCTTGGTTTTTAACAAATTTGTTAACGGTGCTGCTAGTTCTGCGAACTTCTCGATAAATCGCCTGAAATAGCTAGCGAGGCCCAAAAACCTACGCACGTCTGTTATAGTCGTCGGTGTTGGGTAATTTCGAATGACGTCCGTCTTGACATCGCCAGGTGAAATACCCTTCTCACAAATGGTGTGCCCCAGAAACATAATGTTTGATGCGAGGAATGTACACTTGTCCAATCGTAGTGTGAGTCCTGATTCGTGAAGATGATGAAGAAATTCTTCAAGAGTTTCGACCGTTTCTTCCACGGTGTTGGTTGCGATAATAACTTCATCTACGTAGGCAATTATATTCCCTTTCATTCGACGCAAAATAGATCCCATCATTTTCTGGAACACCGCCGGCGCGTTTACTATACCGAACGGCATTGAGTTGAACTCATATTGGCCGTCATTGGTTACGAAAGCAGTGTATTTTCGAGATGATTCTGCCACCGGAATCTGGTAGTACCCAGACATCAGATCTAGTGTTGTAAAATACCGTCGCCCCGACACTTGCGCTAGCTGCTCCTCGACCGTTGGCATCGGAAATTGTTGTTTCACTGTGATCGCGTTTAATGCACGATAATCAATGCATAGCCTGTCACTTCCATCTGGTTTTTTCACCATCACGATGGGCGACGCGTATTCCGATGTACTCTCGCGGATTATTCCATATTCAAGAAGCTCTGCCACTTTTTCTTTGACCGTTGAACGTTGTGCAAATGGAATACGACGTGGGTGTTGATATATCGGAATTTCGTTTTTCAGCGCAATGTTTAGTTCAATGGTTTTACAGCGACCCAACTGGGATAAATCTGTCGCGAAGCACCGACTATATCGCGATAAAACTTCACGCACCTTATGTTGATCCAGCTGTGGCAAATGTTCCATTTCCACTTTTGGTGTGCGGTATTTGATCCTGAATTCTCCTCCATCAATTTCTACACTAATGTCATTTCGGCCAATCAGGTCAACGCCTAGCAAAACTGGGTCCGTCAATAGATCGTCGCTCACTACATGAAAATCACACTTAAAAGATGTTGAGTTAATATCCACTGTAGTCCTAACTTTCCCGAGACTTTTTACTTTTCCGCCAGCGAAGCCCGTGAATATTTGACCAGGTTTTTCAATTTGAAGCCCTAGTTCGGCGGCGATAGATTGTTTGAGTAAAGTCTTTTCACTTCCCGAGTCAACCATAGCACACAGTGGTTTGCCTTTCAACTTCAATTCGCACTTGGTACATTTTGATGATCCAGTTGCTATGCTGTTAATACGTGCCTGGTCAGTGCAATCTTCAGTTCTGTGTGAGGTTCGTGAACATATGTTGCATCTCTTTCTTCGCTGCGGTTTCGGGCATTGAGCCGATACGTGACCTGGTTGGGAACAATTGAAGCAAATGATCTGCCGCTGCGGTGGATGTGGCATTGACCTCGTTGCTTTCCCGTTCCTGTCTCGTTCAGCAGTATCTGAAACTCCTTTCTCTGCATCCCTGACCACTGGCAGGGCTCTCATAGACATCGTTGGTCGAGCGTTGGCTGTGAAACGTCGCACAGCAGCTAGCAGGTCTGTTGTCGTTGTGATCTGAATACTAGCGATGCTATTTTGAAGCGCCGGATGCGCAACTCCCGACCGAAAATACTTGATAATGTCAACTTCACTCAGACTCCCTCGTCTTCCTATTGCCACCATGCGATGGAAGAAGTCTTCAGCCGTCTCAGTTTGTCTTCTCGTAGTTGCACTCATCTTCAAGTGAATATCTGCATCACTTTCGTCGGTGGGAAAGTCTCGTAGTAGTTGCTCTGCAAACTCATCAAGCCGAATATGTGCTGTCTCTAGTCCGTCGACCCAGACTCTGGCGTTCCCCTTCATTTTTGTAACTAGTGCACACATCAACACTTTTTCTTCCCACTCATACGCGTAAGCCAAGTACTTTACTCGCTTCACAAACTGAGATGGTATTAACGACGTCTCTGATGACGGGTCAAAATCAGGCAGTACATCAATTACGTCTCTCACAGAGTACTGTAACCGTGGGCGCTCGACTGTATCATACGTCATCCGTGGCTCACGTTGTTCTCTCGGACGATTTCCAAGTATGAGTTCTGCGGTATTTTTCCGTTCACCCCTACTAGCTCCTTGATCGTTAGTTGCACACACGTCGCCAAATTTGTTCCGTTCATTCGTGTTGGTGCTCGCTTCTCCACTCCTGTCCGTGTGTCCAAGTACACTATCGTCGGTTCGATCTTGAGTGCTTGCACTTTCGGGTCCGCCATCTTTATTTTCCGGTTTTGCCGATATGTCAGCTAGTCTATTCGTGACTTGTGCCATCGTTTTCGCCATCGACTCCACCAGATTTCTTAGATCCCGCACTTCTTCAGCTAAGCTAAGCGTAACTGTCCTCGATTTCGATGCTTTCGGCACCAACCGCTTCGGACAACCGTTCTATCAACTGCGCCTTGTTTCCATGCGTGTGCAGCTGACGTTCACGTAGTTGTTCACGTAAGTCATTAGCCGTTAAACTCGCGATTTCTACCGTTTTCGGCATTTTTATTTTGTATGGATCCCACTTCTGATTGTCAAACTAGTCTCAAATACAAAATGAACAAAACCACTTTATGAATTTACTCTTCTACTTTATTTTCCATCAATCACAAGCCACAACCTTCCTTATCTACCGCTTATTCGTGACTGACTTCTCCGTCCCACTCGTTCTCCTCTCGCCGCTTCGCGGATCTCTTTTTGAGCGTGACATATTCAAGTTTTTTTTTTAAAAAAAAAAACGTGTTCAATTATCTGTTCTTCTGCCAACATCTAGTGCTGCTTGGCAACATTTATATAAGGTATATTGCCATGTTCAAATATGGTAAGGCAACGAGCTCATTCCTGACGATAGCGGATGGAAGTTCAGCGATACCATTTTATAGCGAATTCAAATTTTGTTTAATACAATTTTTTGTGATTGCACCAATAGCTGCAGCTTAAGCTATGGCTGCAGCTTAAGCTATGGCTGCAGCTTAAGCTATGGCTGCAGAAAGGTTGGACTATGTTTTCTAAAAGTTTGTGGTTATTGCCATGGTCAGTCTTGCTTAAATTTACCGTAATTTACATACATCTTGTTTCCTGACTGAATCCATGAAAATACAGGAAGAAAATGATGAAGAGCAAAGCATACGCATAGAAATAGAGTCGGAAGAGGAATAATTATTGTAATTGATAACTCATGTCTTAAATAAACCAAAAAAATTAATAAACAAATTCATAATAATTTTCTTAAAACTAAGCATTTCGCTAACAAAAGCAAACGTGGACTCGGGGAATATCCTACCCTCAGGATACCACGTTAAAAAAACGCATCTTTTACTCTACCTCGACGATGGTGTGGAAAAGAGTGCACGTTTCATGAAAAGGTAAAGGTTAACAATTTATGAACCAAAATATCTCAAAAACGATTATAGTTTATAGGCTAAAAATCTTTCAAACACCATCTATCTGCAAAAGTAACCATTACTGAATAAAAATCACTTTTGGCGACCTTTGGCTCTGTGTAAATAGTTTAGCCGCCCTCGTATCGATAGAGACTTTTGACAACAATATCAAGATTTACGCCAAACTCCAGCTTTTTCCCAATTTTTCCTAAGCCTAATGTCTAATATCCATGTGGTATAATTTGATTACGGAGCTTTGACAATGAATATAGAGTCCAATGGTTGTATCCGAAAGTGTATTTGCGGTAATCGAAGTAGACGAACGTTTGGATGCAGAATTATGTGTATTTTAGAGTGGGTTATTTTAACTGATATTTGGTGGATGCTTTTAACAAGGGTCGAAATTTAGTCAGGAGACTAAAGTATGGCTTATTTTCCAGCATTTCGAGCAATCTTTATTCGTTCTCCTGATATTTAGTGGTGCGAATAGATAAAGAGAAAATTAATGAAGCTTCGATTTGTTGAAGATTTGTCAGACTTTCTTTTGGTAGCTTTGATAAGATCACCTAAGACAGTACTTCCGATTTGATTTGTGATTTCCTGCAGTATTTTGTCATTGACCTTCATCTTATGTATAAAGCTTCGATAGCATTTCATTCATTTGCTTTATTTTCGCAGTTTTTGCGATTAACTACTGTTAGTTTAAATAACTGTGTAAGAAATTGTGCTTTATTTCCTTCACCTATAAGTCAGTTTCCGGCAGCACTTTCATATTCAGATTCTTCTACATGTTACCTAATCCTTCAAAAACGTGTTCTCTTTCGTTTTCCATGTCTAAGAATTCAAAAGTTTTCAGATCAATGCCATGAGATTAACAATGATGCGTTCGCGCTGATATTTGGTAAGCCAATTCCTCACTTCTCGCTCTAAAAAATATGAGATGTGTTCGTCGGACCTCTTAGTAACTTTTAAAGCTAATCGATAGTTTACGGTAATATTCGTTTCTTCCAAAGTTTGATTAGATTACACGAATTCAACTATGATTGAAATCATTTATACATTAATTCTCGCATGATCCTCAATTGAGTGACAAATTAACACCATTAATAAATCATATCAGCTCAGAACTTCCCGAAAACATCTTTCATACTAATCAAAACTATGGTCCCGCATTCAATGCTGGTGTTTCCATCACATTGACGAAATCAATTTATCTTCGCTTCAACCAAGAAAATATTTTCGTTTCGAAAACACCTAACGTCAATCATCCTATAAATTCACGAATGTCATTTCCAGCTCATCCCACGCGACTACTCCGAATCCACTTTTATCTTCGTTCACTCGACTGGTCACATTCTTTCGCTATTAATTCGGCAGTTGAGTGAGTCCCATGCCTGGAATCAGCAGCACATGTGAAAACTTTAATACCTGTGGCAAACCTGACGTTCCAGGACAAATTCGAAATCGGAGAAAAATTGCCAAATCTTTCCAGCTGCGATGGCGGTTGTTATTTCTTTGAAAAATCGCATTCGTTTCGTTTCCTGCAAAGCTGGTTGCATTTCGATGGATCAGTTGAGCATCTGTAAGAAATATGAAAGAAATGAATTAACTTTCGCGTATGACCAGCAGGCAGCATGTAGTTGTTGGCGGTCTTTGCGTGGTGGCTTATAATTGAAAAATTGTATTTCGCTGGCACTCAACACAAAAATGAGGTTCATAGCCCGAGGACGAATAGAGTTTGTGCTGTGCTTCTTGTGAAAGAAAGCAACTGGTTTGTACAATGTACATAAATGGTCCAATTGCAAACTGAAATAAATTATTTAAACTGAAACAAATATGGAAAAGTTAACTTAAACTTTTTGGTTGTGAAGAGGACACAAACCCATCTGCTACTGTTCTTGGAAAAGTACAGGGTGGGTCAAATATAAGTTTCTTTTTCAAAATGCAATAAAATGAACAAAATTTAATTTTTTCCCATGTATTATGGCTTCATTAGTAAGAATAAACAATCCCAATAATGATGAAATACAATTTCGTTCAAGTCGCTGTCTCGGCTGGCTTCGCAGTAGCACATTCTGTCACTCCAATTTTCCAAGACCTTGTTGGTGGTTTCGGGCTGTAGCTCACGGATTGATATGACAATACTGGCCTTAAGTGCTTGAATCGTTTCTGGATTGCTGGCATAATATGGGTCCTTCACGGTTCCCCACAAAAAAAAGTCCAAAGGGGGCAAATCGCAGCTCCGAGGCGGCCAATTGACATCGCCAAGATGACTGATAACACGACTTGGGAATTCGGTGCATAAAAGATCGATTGTGACATGAGCTTTGTGCCATGGCGTGTCATACTGCATGAACCAGAGGTCTTCCAAATCCATGTATTTAATTTCAGTAACAAAAAAGTCGGATAACATGGCTCTGTAATGTTAACCGTTGACCGAAATGTTGTTCTAAACGGAAAACTTCTAAACGGAAAACTCAAAAATATATATTCCATATAAAATTTAAACAGTTCTCATTCTCACCTGGTTGACGTGCGAGAAATGACGAATGGTGTTTGGTTCTCTGTTGAATTGCTTCATAACACTATGATTTACGACCAGACAAACATAAGAAAACTTTTCTATATTTCTAGTTGGTGGCGGCGCTGGCCAAACTTCAACGGGATGCTCTGTCACACACGATGACGACAGCGCGGCGAATGTGATGTCCCCTTGGCTCTGTTGCTGCTGGTGATGCTGTCATTGTTGATAGCAATGATGGTGATGATGATGACGACGATGATGATGATGTTGTAAATGCGATAGAGTACCCTACACACAGACAAACTTCTACAACACCAAGTGAAAATAGCGGGCAAGTCGGAAAAACTTGAAATTTATGACACGATAGTGACACCATAAATCTTCCCGATGAGGCGGAAAAAGTGAGAACAAGTGTCACTCTGGGATGGACAATGTACTACTCGTATAGTGTATCATGCTTTTTATAGCTTAGACACGACGTGTGGAACCCATAAAGACACGAGCATATCTGTTGCAGCGACAAAAGAAAAACCTACAGTTGGAAAATAATGATGTTATTTGAAATTTAGTGAAAATGTTCGTTGGCATATTAAATCAGTTTCTAAACGCACCGAAAAAGGCTAAACGGAAAATCGTGGGTGCGAATCAAGTGGATGATGAAAATTGTGAAAATGTGAAAAGTGCGAGTGAAACGAGTCAGTATGAGCAAGTGCTTAAGTTAGACCATGCAGCGTGCAATGGTTCGGCACTTTTTGTGATTTATTTCCTGATCGGTGCTGGGTTTTTGTATATGGGCACGTTAACGATTCTTTTCTATAATTATTGCAATGATAGTGCGCGGTACAGTGCTTTGGATGGATCGAGCGTTTTTAGAAGTAACCTGAGAAGTAATGAGTTTAGGAGTGAAGTAGAAGCTATTGTCAACGAGATCATTAAACATAAGCATATTCAGACTGATAGTTACATTAGATATCAAAGGTGAGTATTTTATATGCATGATATGTCAGTGTTATTTTATTATCATTAATCATTTTTTTATAATTATAGACGTCAATGAAAATGTTAACCATAAATATAGTAAATATATGTGAAACATTAGATTCATACAAACCTATGAGAATATTGTAGTTATCCACTATGCATGCCATAGTTTCCATATAGGAAGATTTAATGTAAATAGAAAATTTCGAACTCCAATGAAAAAAGCATTTAAGCGGTTGTAGTTTGAATAATTAAAACCATTAAAAATATTCCACTATATATTGTCTGTTGTCATTTGTTATAAAGAAGTGTATTAGCTATAAGTAGCTTTGTGATTACAAAACTAGGAGATACTATTGCTTATTTTTACCGTAGATGGATTTCTCAGCAGTAAATTGGTCAGCAGTTGTAAAAAGGGAAGATTCGCGTATTTTTGACTTTAACAATCGACTGAGGATACGCTAGAAAATGGAGCTCTTAGCTCCTACAAATTGATTTTCTTAGTAAAATATGCTCAAATCGACAAACAATTTTTTTGACGTCACAGACAGAAGCCAAAAACCTGATTCTTACATATTTGTGTTGAAAAAATTTAAGGGGTATAAGGATTAAGCTGTTAGACTTTCAACTTGAAAACCTAGTTGAATTCAGAATACTTGTGTTCCGAGTATCTTACCGTTCAGAAAGTATTCTCTGTGGTTCAATTTTGTTTTTGATGATGCCTGTTGCAAGTCTTTTGGTGATTTTTTACGACTCAATTGTATCATTGATTCTGTTTTCTGATAAAATTCACAAAATCATCTTATTCTGCCTCTAAAGCTATATCCTTCTTATAAGCCATGATAATGACAATGAAAACGTTTGATTTTCGGCATAATGTCTTTTTATTTTTCAACATAGTCTCCTTCCAACTCAATATATTTTGCCCAATGGAACTCAAACTTTTCATTACCGTCGGTAAAGTAGAATGTCTTCTGTCCTGCAAAGTATGGCTTCGTCTGAGCAATCATGTCCATATTTGTCGTAAATTCGTTTCTTTCCGAAAAGTAAGTTTTTCAAATTCGGGAACAAAAAAATGTTCCTGAGGGCAAGGTTAGGTTAGGTAAGGTTAGGTTAGTTAAGGTAGTAAAGAGGGTTGCTGGGTATCATTGTTCTCTGTTGAATTGCTTCATAACACTATGATTTATGACCAGACAAACATAAGAAAACTTTTCTATATTTCTAGTTGGTGGCGGCGCTGGCCAAACTTCAACGGGATGCTCTGTCACATATTTCACATATATGTATTTCATACATATTGTATACAATTTATTTCACTTACATACATTCTTAGGCCGCCAGTTTGGGCCCATTTGCCACCCTCCGCTGGCTTGTTAGAGCTGCCAAGTGACCGACTCGCCAAACTGTATAAGCTGACTCAACGTGACGGTCTAGCCACCTCTGTAAACTCTTGAAAGTGGAAAGAAGCAAAAATCTTGAGGTATTTATTGTTGAGGGCCGCACAATCGCAAAGAATGTGCTCGATGGTGTCCTCTTCCATCTCGCACCTCTTGCATAAATTGCTAGATATTAGTCCCATTTTGTTCGCATAAGATGCGATAAGGCAGTGCTCTGTGACCAAGCCGACCGTCGCTTTCAAGCAGCTTCTGCTGAGCTAGAGCCGTTTCTAGCTTTTGTTTAGATCAGGTGATAGCTATAATGTCCTGGACACTCTGGAGTCCATCCTTTTTTCCCATTCGTACTTCCGTTTGGCCCAAATGTCAGCATATAGTTCGCTTGTGGTGTCAGCAATTGACCGTGGTACAGTGATGCACGAGCTATGACTAGCTCCTGAATCATCGGTTTTTTCGTTGCCTTTGACCCCACTATGCCCTGGCACCCACATAATCCGGATAGGAATATGAATTGCCTTTTCATTGAAATATGTCTTGCCTTTTTCGTACTGCAACATGGCTACCCTGCTGCCGACGCAAATCGTCGCTGGTTTGGTTGATGTTCCGCTAATCGAATCAACTATTATAGCACGTACTTCAGACGGAAAGACAGTAACATGGTCCGACAGTCTACACTACAGGTTAAGGCTCAAATCCGTAGAAAGAAGTTATCGACTCCAACTGAGCACGTGTCTTTCTTTGTTATACAATTTTAAAATGAGGACAGATATTTTCAATTTTATTAAATGCTTATTTCTATGTCGATAAAGCATTTCCGAATTGTGCGAAGTTAATAACCCAATACGAATCTTGTTTCCAACTGTGCCGATATTTTCAAAACGCAGCTCAATCAACATAATTATACTTCAATTAAATTGTACTTGGACCTTAGGACTAGGCCTAAGGATGAAATTTCGCTGATGTAAGCAAAAATTTCGCTTTGGAAAGCGAAAATTTTGCTGTGGGCAGCGAAAATTTCGCTCTAGAAAGCGATAATTTCGCTGTGGAAGGCGAACATTTTGCTTAAGAAAGCGAAAATTTTGTTCTGGAAAGCGAAAATTTTGCTCTAGGAAGCGAAAATTTCGCTCTAGAAAGCGAAAACTTTGCTTTGAAAAGCAAAAATTTCGCTCCGGGAAGCGAAAATTTCGCACTGGAGCGTGAAAATTTCGCTCTGGAGAGCAAACATTTCTCTCTGGAAAGCAAAAATTTCAATCTGGAAATTGAAGCAAAATTTCGCTCAGGTAGAAAGCAAAAACTTCGCTCTGGAAGGCGAACATTTTGCTTTAGCGCGAATCGAAAATTTCGCTCTAGGAAGCGAAAAATTCGCTCTGAAAAGGGAAAATTTCGCACTGGGAAGCGAAAATTTCGATCCAGAAAGCGAAAATTTCGCTTTGGGAAGCCAAAATTTTGCTTTGGGAAGCGAAAATTTCGCTCCGGAAATTGATTTCCAGAGCGAAACAAGAGCGAAATTGAAGCGAAATTTCGCTCTAATTTCGCTCCAATTTCCACGATTTCAAGGAAGGTGTTTGGGTCGTTAATGGAGCGATCTATCGATTTAGATGATGGGGTTTGAATGGCTGGTCTTTTTTTTTTTAAATATCCTAGAAAATCTCTAGGAAAAAGCTGTTGTACAAAGCACAATGATGAAAAACTCAATAGCTTATATTTCCTGAGAAGATATTAAATCCACTCACGCCAACGAATAATTTAGTGTTCTTATGGGTACGATGCTAGTTGTATGTACATGCGATGTTGGGTTGCAGATTGATCCAGCCCGATAGCGTAATAGATACAAATAAGGACTGAGAAACTATGATGTGATAGATATATAGTAATTCTGTTAATTGCGGTTGTTTGTGAGCTGCGTTTTGAAAATATCGGAACAGTTGAAAGCACGATTTGTATTTTTTTTTATTCAACCTATTAAGTGCATTCATATTATGTTCTTCCCATCATAATTGTGCACAGCTTTTGTCGATTGGCATGCTCGCACCGTGCCGAATCGTTTACAGTCTTCTCACTCACATGAAAATCTGTGCTAGAGTTTATTGAGAGACTCTGGCACGGAACTCTCCGTGAAAATGATTGATGATGTGTGCTGATTTACTCGTTCTTGTATCCACATAAAAGTGTTAGCCAAACGCAACAACCTCATAATCACATCAATTAATTGCTTCATTTTGATTGCCTCACTTTTTGTGTTTTTCAGATCTTTATTGTGCCTTCACAAAAGCGTCTGCCACAGTGAACAGCACATCATTGCAACAAGTGAGAAGGTGCCTGTAAAACATCGCACTTAAATAGAGGGTGTCGACACACGAATTGAGTGCGAGTGATTAACTCATTTTGATTGCTTCACTCATATACTACCCATCTCCAATCTCAAATAATATTACAAAAATTTTCACCAAACCAAGAGTAATTTCAAGTAACTGTAACATCAGAACTCGCATTCTTGGTAATGCCTAGTACTATACTCTTCGCGAAACGAATTCAACGGTCAAATCCCATACAAAAGAGCTTTACTGACGATCTGAAAAGCTCTTTTTGTATGGAATTTGACCGTTGAATTCGTTTCGCGAAGAGTATAGTACTAGGCATAAGAATAAATGAAATGATTATGTCACCTTCGGGAGTGTACTAATTTTTGTGTATATTGCTGACTCGAAATTCAACAATACAGCTGGCAGCGATATACAGTCTGTCAAGAATGAGTTTATACAAAGGAAAAAAAGTCAATTTTTGATCTTTCTAATTATAAAATACTACTTTTTATTTATGTAAATGATTTTTTTTTCTTAATTATAGTTATTTGCATTATTTTCAACCGATATATACAAAAAAAGTACAACTTCAATGCAAAATTAGAATGAAAGGAACAATAAAAACAATTATTACAATTCTTGAAGTGTCAAGAAACTCTTTACACAATGTTTTTGTTTGCATTACTGCAACGATGCGGTAAATTTACCGTAATTTTTGGTCTGTGTTGTAAAGTTCTATAAATTAGATCATTAGTGTGCGATTAATTTTTGGCTAGTACGCATGAATAAGTGAGATATTGTGTTTTAAAATGCCAGGCAAAAGATTATCCTTTGAAATGGTTCAGATGATATACTATAATCACCAATTAGGTAAAAGTGCGCAGAAACTGTCGGAAATGTTTTGTGTAGCACGAAAGACAGTCTATAACGTTATAAATCGTGCTAAAAATGAGGATAGATTGGAGCCAAAGTGTGGAGGTGGCCCAAAATCAAAAATATATAAACGTATAGAGCGCCTTATGATAAGAATACTCGACAAAAACCCCTGGATTTCGATCAGAACAATTGCTATGGAACTCAAGAAAGAGTGTGATGTTGCTGTTTTCCATGAAACAGTACGACAGGCCATCCTACGGAATAAGTTCTCATCAAGAGCTGCACGAAAAAAACCACTGCTTTCTGCACTAAACATCGAAAAGCGTTTTTCCTTCGCTATGATGCACCTTTCTGAGCCCGTTGACTTTTGAGACGACGTCATATTCTGCGATGAGACGAAAATGATGTTGTACTACAATGATGGACCGACTAGAGTGTGGCGCAAGCCTTTAACATCGTTGGAAAATCGAAATATCATTTCGACTGTAAAATTTGGTAAGTTATCCGTTATGATTTGGGGGTGCTTCTCAAGCAGAGGAGTATGAGACTTGGCATTCATCGAGTCAACCATAGACGCCCAACAATATTTGCATATCCTTAAAACATATTTGGCAAGCAGTGCGCAGAAATTCGGGTTTATGCATAACAACAAACCAAATTTTAAGTTTTACCAGGACAACGATCCCAAACATAAGGCGCACATGGTGCGAATGTGGCTCTTATACAACTGCGGAAAAGTAATCGATACGCCAGCCCAGAGTCCTGACTTAAATCCCATCGAGAATTTATGGGCCTACTTAAAAAAACAAGTCGCTAAAAGGCAACCGAAAAACCGAACTGCCTTAAGGGGGGAAATACATGTAAAATCGAAAAAAAATTGCTAATTTCAGATTGAATTAAAATATATATATTGTTCATTCAGAAAATGTTTAATATTAAATCCTTAAAATACATGTCTCACAGTAAATGAAAATCTTTTTTTAATAATTTTTCAACACAAAATGGCGGCGGTGCGAGCGAATGAAAAAAACACATCAAAAACTGCCTCGTACAACTAAACGCCTTTTCCGGGGAACTTGCAACATTCAGAGAGAAAAAAATATGCTAATGAAATATGTAATTCATAGGTGAACCAATAAAATTTATAAAAATATTTTAAATTTTTACATTAATTTTAGATTAAACATAAAAATCGATTATTTTTCAAAAAAATCACACTTTAAACATTAATAAACAAATTATTTTTCTGAAATTACAATAACATTTAGGTTCAACGAGGAGATAATACTCTTTTGTAGTTGTGGTATAAATTTGAGCCGGATCGATTCAATATTTTTTGAGATATCTTGTACGGCAGTTGAAAAAGTACTACTTTGAGAAAAACGCGTTTAAAGTTTTAAAGCTCCACCGACCTGGGGAACGCCGCGCTGCCTTTAACTGACTATAACTCGAGAACTAATACGAATATCGCTTCAAAACTTTTTTTGGTTTATTTTAAGAGCATTTCAAACATTTTGATGTAATAAAAAAAATCGATTTTATTTTTAGCAGTTACATGTATCTCCCCCCTTAAAAACGGTGATTCTCGAAGAATGGCAAAAAATACCAACCACGTATGACCTGCAAAAGCTGATTCATTCAATGAAAAATCGTCGGCAATGCGTAGTAGATGCCAAAGGTGGCCATACCAGATGTCAAACATACCAAATAATATTAAATATCCTGTAAATATGTAAATATTAAACACAATAATAATTTGTGTTAAGAGTTTTTTGACACTTTAAGAATTGCAAGAATTGTTTTCGTTGGTCTTTTTTGTTCTTTTTTTGCATTGAAGTTGTATTTTTTTTGTATATATCAGTTGGAAATAATGTAAATAGCTATAATTAAAAAAGATTCATTTGCATAAATAAAAAGTAGTATTTTATAATTAGAAAGATCAAAAATTGAATTTTTTGCCTATGTGTAAACTCATTCTTGACAGACTGTATATTCGAGTGAGCTGAACCTAAGGCTTCCGGTCTATTGTGTCATTTTTCCGGCAGAGGTTGTTTCAGGCTTAAGGCTAACTTCTGTATAATCAAAGATTAAGGGTCATCATTGGTATTTTTACAGCTTCTCAAGCAGCTCAAAATTACCTTACTGGTCGTTGTACCGTGACCAAAATTGTTGTTCGATGCTGTACATTTCATAGGAGATGTCGAGACATTTGGCTGCGCAACTGATTTGAGTATCTGGATATAGGGAAGCTCGTGCGTGTAAAAGAAGCTTGCGTGAGAGGTCTGATCGAATACATTAGCTGTAAATTTGTGAATAAAGCTCTCTATCAACTTCAGCTTCTTCCCCTAACAAAGGCTGTCGGTGGGAATACTTTCCTCTAGGGGTATTCGAGGCAACTGTATGGCCGATAAACTAGGGAAGGTTGCCACCTTGCTGCTGAAGATTTCATGCTTTTCATACACATCGATACTATCAGTCAAACTAGCCATTAGACAAACAAAAACTTTGAGCTCGTTGCGAATTGATAGGCTGAAAAATCATCCTGTGTTATCGCAAGACAGTCCTCGGTCTTTATTGGGCAAAGGTGGCATCAGGCTGCTGTTTATTTGAACCCGTAGTGCTTTTTGCTGTGTATTGGTCGTACTACTCATCAAAGCAGTCAAATGTTTTGCAGAGTACAGTGGATAAGAGTGATTATATCCTTCACATCGCAATGGACCTTTATTGTGGCCTTGTGCCAAGACAAGGCAAGAATTTAACCATGGTATTTTTTTGAATTATTTACTGCGGTAATTTTGTAGCTCGTGTAGAAAACATTTCTAGCTTCATAAGCCACAACCATTTTTATTTTCACAGTAAATGCTTCCAATTTTATTAAAATTCAGTTTCAAAAGTAATTTGCAAACAAAATCATGGCAAGAATCCCATACCAGATACAAAAACTCTAACCGGATTCAGATACGCTGCTATTCTTGTTTTGGTCGAACAAGTACATACATATGGCTTTCGTTTAGCTTTGGTAGCATTTTCAAATCCACCACGAAATCCAAGAAATAATTTCATCCTTTGCGACACTGCCACAAAATTCCATTTGAACGGATTCTAGTTCTTTTCAAACTCTTCTGTTTCATGTTATCCTTAATTTGGTTCGTTATACTTCAATGTATGTTGTTTGTAACTTCTCTTTATTTCAGCACAACGTTGCCTTATGACTTCATCGAGACGGTTCGGAACGAACGAAAGTATGCCGGAAGTCCTGGCGAGGAACGGAGACGATTACGACGTGACGCATCACTGTCGGCTACACTGCGTGGTGCGTATACTTTGACTAACAATTGTACATAAAAATGTGGCGAAACTGAACACAAAAAGTATGTAGCAAATACAGAGGAGAAACAATGGTTGGAAAGTAATGAATGGCTAGGAGGAAATGTAAGGCGTGCAAAAGAGTGTCATTTGACTTAATTTGAAGCAAACTGTTTGCGTTTGTTGTTTGCTGTGGTAGGTGAGATTTGAATGTTGGTCCATTTTTCCTAGCCTCAGATTTCTGAATACTTACTGCAGAGAAGCTCTCATACACTCTATTTTGATCAGAGGAGGAACATATGTCCTGTTTTGAACACAATGACATTCCATTCGGTAATTTGAAATTGTAATTCAACAATTCACAGTGAATATTTCATTCACGATAAATCATTGTCTTTAAGACTGACATTGTTTCCTATTCTCTCACCTACTCTCCAAAACGCAATGTTCTGTGAGATGTGCCCTTTACATCGATCTATCTTTTCAATAAACACTCTTAGCATTGAGGCTCATATGTGGCTCGTAAACCCGGTCATGCTAACAAACCAAAGACAATAAAAGGCACATGAAAGCGTCTCCAAGGACACTTCCCATTCAAATATTTACCGAATAACAAGGTACAATTTCTTTTCTCGCCACAGAGCCCGAAGTCGAGTTCTTCAATCCTAAGTACCGAACCGAGCTGGAGAAGCAGGATGCGGACATACTTCGCAGGACGGGCTTGAAGGGTGCGGCGCCTGGCGGTGATGAATGGGTCTACTTGACAACGTATTGTCGAGTTCCGGTAAGTGTTCGCTTCGTATTGTTTACATGTGTATCAGCAACAATGTATGGTATCGATTGAGTTGTTTGGATTATGTGACAAATGGTATTCTGTGTGCGTTGATATATTGCTCCCTGGGCGCTCGACTTGCTCTCGAGGAAATGTTCAATGGAATGATTGCTGAACTGCAAATAAAGTTACTTGTTATAATCCACCTTTTTTTCCTGTTCCATCATGCTTAACGTACAAATTCACACAATGTCTTTAATTGAATTAAGCCTGAAACAAATAGTCATTTCAATTTTGCAAATGTTAATGCAGATATTGTTTGAAGTCAATTTGGTAAGCTAGAGTAAATTTTGGCAGATTTAGAAAGAACTTGCTTTTATGACAATTTATTTTGAATTGCCTAAATAATGTGAGTTGGCAGAAAAAAAGAGAAGCATTCAAATTTAATAACTCAAAATAAGTGCAATAGCTAAGGAGAATCTTATAAGAATGCAGTATAACGAAGTTTAAAATTAACGATAACATTACGATTTCTGCCACGGGGTTTCTGCCAGCTACGAGGGTGGGTCATTAAGTCGCGGAATTAGTAGATATGCCATTAATGATGACAGTTTAATGAAACGTTATGAGTTCAGAGACTCATTGCAGGTATAAATAGCAAGTTTTATTTGAATCAAACCATTAGTTTTTTAACTATCGTCGATCAAGCGACTCAATCTGAACGCGAGTATAAAATATAGATAGAAAATCTTTATTGCGCTATTATAGAGTTATTCACTAAACAACGAAAGTTAGCTCGAACCATAATGGAAAAGATATCATCTGTTTACGGGAACTTTTAACCATGATTTACAAGTAGCACAGTCTTTTTAAACAAATAGAAATAGCTCGTAGAAATAGCTCGTAGAAATGGTTGCAGTATCAGGCACAACCATTTTACATATTCTTTACGACCATCTTGACACGACTAAGGTCAAAGTAGCTGCCAAGAATACTCACGCCGCGTCAACAACCTCAACAACAGCGATGGGAATGCTGTCTTGCGTGTTTGGACCTTTGTAGTAAAGAGGAGGATGAATTAATCAGTCGAATCATTACTGAAAACGGGACTTGAATTCAACATTCTGAGCCTGAATTCAAACAAAACCCTATACAATGCCGCAAAAAAGGAACACCACCCAAGAATTTCAAGGTGCCACAGCCTGCTAGAATAGCCATGGCTAGCGTTCTTTGGAACGACTGTTGATAGATTCTAAAAACGTCTTCATAACCGCAGAATACTCCGCTTTAATTCTAGAGCAGTTGAAAGAAGCCATCAAAGAAAGAAAGTCGAGAAAAATTAACCAATGGTGTCTTGATTCCGCACAACAACGCGCTTGTTCACAAGGCTCGTTTTGCGTTGGATACCCTGCATAAGATGGGCTTCGATATTTTAGATACCAATTGCCATTGACAGTAATGCGATCGCCGTGTTCATGGGGATTTTCTTCGGCTTTAATTCTCGCACCAGTTGGATCTTGTAAGCCTTTAGACTGAGATCCTTGCTAAAAAATTTCACAAGGTGGACGGACAAGTTCCAACTTCTTGCGTACGCCTACGAATTGATAAATCGGACTTATCAGCAACACTGATTTCCACGGCTGCGATTTATACAATACGGTCCAACATTTGCGGTCACATGGCGAATAGAATGTGCTGATGAACGATTATGCAGTCCATAATACCCACAAAGCGATTGTTACGGTTATCGGAATTTTGTTAAGTTTAAAAGCGGAAAAAAAAAAAAAAAAAAAAAAACTCCACCGTTCCCCAACAGAGGAGACGATGGAGATATAGGCCGAATTAATCGCGAATCAGGTAATTGTAGTTATAGAATTATTACTATTAAGGTTATACGTTAAGTGCTCGAGAATTATTACTATCAAGATTAGATGTTAAGTACTAAAGAATTATTACTATCAAGATTAGATGTTAAGTACTAAAGAACTATTACTATTAAGATTAGACGTAAGTACTCGGATGTGACAATCTACGGTTCCGACGACAATCTGTACATCTGATACAATCTGTACACACGCATCGAATGATTAAATCCGTCAGTTTAACGTCGCTAACGACAATCACAAAAGGTATATTCGCGTATTTCAGCAAACTGCAGCAGCAACAGAATTTGGCAGCTGGCTTCTTCTTTTCGCGGCGAAATTTGGCTTGCAGCAAAAGTTAAAGAAAAAAGCAACTTTCGACGAATCTATTTCAGTATATCATAATAGAAACAGATACGCGGACAGAACTAATCTACCACCAAGGTCGACGTATAGACCCGTACGGCAGAGCGACGCACTGCTCAAGCCACTCGAAACGTCAACAACTAACCTAGGCCAATACTTGACCTATATACAGCTGCCGAGCGAGTTTCGAGGTCAATGATCTCGTACATAATTACGTACAAGATCGTCGCAGGACACACAGGATGTCGGGTAGAACGCGGGGGCCTCAAACGCGAAACGGACACATCGAATTAACACGGAGACACATCGAAAAAAGTCACTTGCACTAGCCGTCGTAACGAACCGACCCAGTGCCGCGGGCAAAAAGATCATCCGACGAACGAATTCAAATGTATGCAATATCATTACATCCTATGGATGCCAAATTAAGTAAGTTCTTACCTGGCGTGATTAGAGATGGGTCGGCGAAAGAACTAGCCGTCGTTTTCGGGGATCCTTGGGTTGCGACTCTCGGTTATGAGCGTCGATGTTGATGCACAAGTTGACAGATACACAAGTTGACATGCGAAATGTCAACTGACGGCTGTCAGAGGATTTCGGCTCAGGGGAAAGTCATCTGTCCCAAAGTGGGGAATTTGGAGTTAAATGACATTTCGAGTGAAATCGAACCAGTTAGAGTGACTCAAACGGATTCGGGAAAGTCCCGGTACGGAAAAATTTTCCTGCGATCTAACAAAGCAAAGAATGGTCTCTTTTGAAATCGACAGGGTAAGAAGACAGTCGCATTTATATTTGGCGTATTTGGAGTGCTAGCTAGAATTGAAAACTGATTAGTTTTTTTATCTATTTGGTTGCGAGGAATTTTGGAAGTCGAGACGGCAGTGAATTAAAACGAGCAGGTTTTCAAATGAATTGTTAGCGATTTTCTTTGGCGGCTAACATCGGTGGAATCAACCGGAAAGAGAACGAGCGGATCCAGAGATTTTGCTGGAGAAAAATATCTTGTCGACGGCAGATTGCGACATTGGGGAAGCGTTTATACGGATTTCGAAATAACGTTGGAGTGTACTCAAATTCAAACTTGTGAACCGACGGCGAGCGACAGCAGAGAAGGCGTGAGCGAGACGAAAAGGGCCCCAGCGTGGGAAAGATTCACAGGTGCTGTAAATTTTAGATATATTTTTCTTTTATTGTTTTCAAATCACGAGCCTAGCCTTTTAAAAGTTTATATGACATGCTAAATTTTAAGAGGCCATACCATTCATGGTAGCTTGCCGTAACGCGAGTGTTGTTGTGAACAAGATTTATCTTTTTTACATAAATACAAAGAAAGGAAAAAAATATATAATCTTTGATAATAGTTGCTGGATAAGAAACTGCAATTACCGATCGGGTCGTAAAATAGTGAGTTCGAATTAAATCGTAGCAATAAAGTCGCCTAAGTGAAAGGTGGCGAAAAACGGTAGACCAGTGTACATAAATTATTTGCACGTTGCCATCTTCTCGCTTCGGGGCAACGGTTGTTCGGCAGCATCCCGGGGTGAAGCGAGTGGCGCCTATAGAATAGATAACTCGACCTACACCCTTCTCTCCTGAGTGACGGCCACCCGGAGCTGCCATCCTCTGTTCAAGTCAAGGACGAGGAATCGTATCTGGTTTCGCGGTTAAAACGGTTTTAACGTAACAAATTGGCGCCCAACGTGGGGCTATAAAATAACGGTAATAACGGTGTTATCGGTTTGTTAAGGCTTTGTCGGTATTAGCGGTCCTTTCGCGGTTAACGGGACCCGGAAAATTTTAGAATTCATTTCTCGAGATCCGTTGCTCGATAAGGCATTGTGAAGCAGATTTTTTATGCATGGTATATTGAAAATTTTTTGAATTTTGCGTAATTACTAATTATTTAAGATACAACAGTTTGAATTTTGGATTGAATTGAGTGACTGGAGTGCGTGAGTTTTTGAATTGAATTGGATTTTGTGTGCGTGTGGAAGAGTGATTGGTTTTTAAGCTAAGAGGCAACATTTTCAGGTGGACTGTGTATTTTTCTAGGGAGCATATTTTCAGGAGGAGCAGTACTTTTGTATAGTTGACCATAGGTTATTGTTGATTATTGTTGTTGGGATAGGCTGGGTAGATTTTGTTGTTAAAATTAAATAGTAATCCGAGTGAAGTTCGAGTTAAGGGCGTCGCAGTGGTTATCGTGAGTCATGAAAATTATAGTGGATCGACTTAGCAAGGATGAGCTCACGTATGAGCTTGCGATCCGAGGTTTCCCGGCGGATACAGTCGAAAATATGCGAAAGACCCTGAGGGCGGCGCTAAAATCAGAAGCAGCGTTGGATACATCACACGTCGAAACGGAGTACCCGTTCGATTATGCGACGGATTATGCGGAGCTTACGGCAAAAGCGTCAGAGGTCGAGGAGCTTATAGCTAGAGTGTCAGGGGATAGAGCGGCATCGGACTATGTCAAAGCGAAGGTTAAGGTCGAGTTTGGATTCCGGCGTTTGGCAAACATGCAGGCAGTGACCATCGAGCAAAAGAAGGGAGCGAGGTCTCTCCGGAATAGGTTTATCCTGGCGATGGGTTCTTTGGAGCAGAAAGTAGGTGACTCGAGTGGCGATGAGGCGGAGCACCCGATCGAAGAACAAGCGACAAACGCAATACCAACAGCACGGAGCACAAGTCTTGCGGAAGTGGCGAAATGGGGCCTTAACTTTAGTGGCGACTCGTCAGGCTCTATCAATGCCTTTTTAGAGCGGGTCGAAGAGCTACGCCAGGCACGAGGGCTTACCAAATCTCAGCTTTTCCGGGCAGCAGTCGATCTCTTCGATGGGCGGGCGTTGATTTGGTTTAGGGCCAACCGCAACCTTGTGGAAAGCTGGGACGCGTTAGTAGAAGAGCTGAAGGCAGAATTCTTGCCCTCCGACTATGAAGATCGCCTTTGGGAGGAAATCCGAAGACGGACTCAAGGGGAAAACGAGTCGATGGGGGTTTATGTGGCGATAATGGAGCGCCTTTTTAGTAGGTTAAAGAAGAGTTGCTCTGAAGAAAAAAAACTTCGGACCTTGAGAAGGAATATCGCCCCCTTCTATCAGCAGCAGCTATGTCTGAAGCCAGTCGGGTCAATAGCCGAATTGGTAAGTATGGGGCGCACATTGGATGCAACGAGGGCTTCAGTAGCGGCGTTCGTACCCCCGACTACACGATCGAGGAGGTGTTTGGGGCCAGATCTGGCATATGTGAGTGCGGAGACTACAGCGCAGGTGGCGGTGACGTCCGGGGGCAGTCGCGTGCGGTGTTGGAACTGCCGCAAGGAAGGTCACGTATCCAGGGAGTGCTCTGAGCCCAGGCGATGTTTTGGCTGTGGTCGTCAGGGGGTCATGCGTGCTTCATGCCCATCATGCCAAGGGAGAGTTAGTGGGACGGAAAACCGGGCTCGACAAGATACGCAGGGATCGGGAAACGATCGTCGTGCTCGTTAAGCGGCCGAGCGAACACGATATCAAGGCCGG
This sequence comes from Nemotelus nigrinus, assembly GCA_947369275.1. NCBI lineage: Eukaryota > Metazoa > Arthropoda > Insecta > Diptera > Stratiomyidae > Nemotelus > Nemotelus nigrinus. The sequence continues at coordinate 40,308,566 of OX376372.1, forward strand.
AACGGAGTAGTCATCAGCCGATCGTAGACTATGCGTTGGTGGAAGATAATCCTGACAGTCGACCGCACTTACAAGTGGAGATTGAAGGTACGATTTTGGAGGGATTATTAGATTCAGGGGCGAGTCGTACGATTCTGGGATGGAAAGGGTGGTCTCGGTTGGCAGGTAGAGGTTTGTCACTGAGACAGGATAGAATTGAAGAAGTACGGCTCGCAAACGGCGTAACGTGTGCGGTAGATGGAGTTGTTGAACTGGAGTTTGCTTTGAATGGACGAAAGCATACTATCGAAACACTGGTGATTTCATCGATTCCGCAAGAAGTGATTTTAGGTATAGACTTCTGGCAGCATTTCGGTGTCGTGTTAGATATGAAGGGCCGGCAGTGGACATCAATCGCTTCAGTTGAGGTGGAGACGGGTAAGGCGCTGCGGAGTCGATCTCATTTATCGACAAAGGAAGCAGATACTTTAGCGAGCTTATTGGGAGAGGAATTCGGGTTGATGGGTGACGGACTAGGGTGTGCGAATTCTGTGGAGCACGTAATCAAAACCATGGCTTCCCCGATCAAGCAGAGGTACTACCCAGTCTCACCTGCGGTGCAAAAACAGATCAACGCGGAGTTAGACGAGATGCTTCGGATGGGTGTAGTCGAGCCGTCTTCTAGTCCGTGGTCTTCGCCGATACTACTAGTTCGGAAGAAAGATGGGTCATTCCGGTTCTGCGTGGACTTCCGGAAGGTGAATGCGGTGTCAGAAAAAGACGCCTATCCTTTGCCGTACATTTCAGCTACCTTAGACAAGCTAAGAAATGCGAAGTACTTGTCGACGCTGGACGTCAAATCTGCGTACTGGCAAGTACCGATGGCAGAGGAATCCAAGCAGTACACCGCATTCACCGTGCCAGGAAGAGGATTGTATCAGTTTCGTAGGATGCCTTTCGGACTTCACAATGCGGGGGCCACATGGCAACGGCTGATAGACAAGGTGCTGGGACCTGCACTAGAGCCTTTTGTGTTTACGTATCTCGATGACGTGATAGTTGTGACCGAAACTTTTGACCGGCATCTTGAGGTATTGCGTGAAGTTTTCGTTCGGTTAAGGGAAGCTGGTTTACGGGTTTCAAGGGAGAAATGCCAATTTTGTAGAGCACAACTGAAGTATCTGGGCTACGTGGTTGATGTGGAGGGACTGCATGTAGATCCCGAGAAGGTGAGGGCGGTAAGCGAGTTTCCCCGTCCTACCTCGGTCAAGCAAGTGAGGCAGCTCTTGGGCATGGTGTCCTGGTACAGACGCTTCATACCGGATCACGCAACGATGGTGGCGCCGTTGACCGACTTAATCAAGAAGGGCCGTAAGTTTGTATGGACTGAGGAATGTGATCGCGCGTTTGTGTTCTGCAAACAAAAGCTTACAACTGCACCCGTACTATCTTGTCCGAACTTCGAACTTCCGTTCAAGGTACAGACTGATGCCTCCGATGTTGGTATAGGGGCTGTGCTGAGTCAGGCACACCCGACCGGAGAGAAGGTCGTGTGCTATCTCAGCCGAGCGTTGTCTCAACAAGAAAGGAAGTATTCTACAACGGAGAAAGAGTGTTTGGGAGTTCTATGGGCCATCGAAAAGCTCCGACCCTACATCGAAGGGACTCATTTTGTTGTAATCACCGACCATCATTCGCTCGTCTGGCTGAACAGATTGAAAGACCCGACGGGTAGATTAGCTAGATGGGCAGTACGGTTGCAACAATTCGATTTCGAGGTGGTTCATAGAAAGGGAAAGGAAAATCTGGTTCCGGACGCGCTTTCGCGGGCAATGATTGACGTAGGTGGCGTATCCACGCCCCAGGTAACAGAGCGTTGGTATAAAAGCATGTTGGACAAGGTTGAAAAAAACCCAGATAGGTTTTCGGACTGGAAGGTGATCGGAGATACGTTGTGGAAACGGCTCACAGTTCGAGCGACAGGCGGTGGGACTACTCAAGTCTGGAAGCGAGTTGTCAGCAAAGTTGAGAGACCAGCAATACTGGAGCGTTATCACGATGACCCAAAAGCGGGCCATATGGGAGCGACACGAACGATAGCACGTATTACGCAGAGCTACTACTGGCCGCGGATGAATCTGGATATCCGGGAATACGTCCGAAGATGCAAGGTGTGCCAGACGTGCAAAGTGGAACGGAAAGCTCCGATTGGGTTAATGTCAACTCGAGCGGGTGAAGCGAAAGTCCCGTGGGAGATGATCGGTGTAGATTTGGTAGGGCCATTGCCGAGGTCGTCGAGAGGTCATTCTTATATCTTAACGGTCCTCGATTACGTCTCAAAATATTCAGTTTTATTACCTGTGCGAAGTGCTACGGCAACGACTGTTTTTCGTCTGTTAGAAGAAAATGTTTTTTTGGTGTACGGTGTCCCCAGGATACTAATTTGTGATAATGGAGTGCAGTTCCGGGGCAGCCAATTCAGGAAAGCGGTGGAAGAGTATGGCGTGCAGGTGAGCTACACTGCATTGTATCACCCTCAGGCTAACCCGGCCGAAAGGCGTAACCAGGATGTTAAATGCATGTTAAGGTGTTACGCGTCGGAAAACCACCGATCTTGGGATCAATATCTAGCAAAAATCGCCTGCGCATTGCGGACTTATAAACATGAAGTAACGGGGTTCTCACCTTATTTTGTTAACTTTGGTAGGGAGATGGTTACATTCCGGGAAAAGTCAGAGCCTCCGGGAGATCAGCAGGTTGACTTCTCACCATCGAGGAGCGCGACGATGCTGGAAACGATTCGAGCGGAAGTAGTCAGGAGAATGAGGCAGGCTGCTCAATCTAGTAAAGTGAGGTATAATCTACGCCGAAGGTCGGAGTCTTTCCAGGTCGGGGAGCTAGTGTGGAGAAGAAACTACGTCCTGTCAGATGCCAGTAAACATTTTACGGCGAAGCTCGCTCCAGCGTTCGTTGGCCCCTTTAGGTTGTGGAAAAAGTTGTCAGCGTGGACGTATGAACTCGTGGACATGAAGGGGAAGTCCGCGGGAACATGGCACGCAAAAGATTTGAAGCGCTGTATAGAAGTTGACCGTCAGCCAGACGGGAGCTCGGAGATAGTAGGCGCGTGAAATAGTAGGTAATGGGGAAGAACGTATGTAGACAATGTAGTGATAGTTATTGTCGGTGGTGGGTTTAATACTAAAGAATTCCGTTAGAACAGAATTAGTAGTAAGTACATATGGTGGTGGGATTAAATATTTAATAGGAGTAGAGTTGTTTCACCTGGCCCTAGCTGGTAATAAATTGATAAGGTGGTGAGGAGTAGAATCTATAGTTAGCCAGGAAAAGGCGGTACATAGGCTACAAATAGCGAGTTGGTTGATTAGCAAGTTGGTTGGTGGTGGGTTATATTATGTAATATTAGTCGGTGGTTAGTTTTATGTTTCATAATATACTTTGGGGTTAGTTTTGAAGAGAATGTAAGGTTAGTTTTAAATAAAAATGAAAGAATTACCGATAGCTTGGTGATGTTTCCGATTGGGTTTTTCTTTATTTTTTTTTTCCTTTTGTTTTTCTCTCCTTCCTTTTTTCCTTTTTGTTTTTTTTTTGGTTCATTCTCTCGTTCTAGTTTTAGTCATTTATTTCCTCGTTCTTTTTCTCCTCATAAGGTTAGCCGTAATAGCTATAGTGTCCTAAAATCGAGTTCAATATGCATTAGTTTCTCATAGAATAAGTATAGAGACACCAACACCATACTAACTACTAGTCGACACATATAATCATGCTTAGGGTTATATTAGGTTTGTTTTGTTGGGAAAGTAGGCAACGCTAGTGATTGCGTGGATGGAAGGCGTATGAGTGACGACGTTCGTTTTTCAGTTCATTGAGTGGTGGAACAAACCAAAATTCAAACGTGACTTTAATCGTTCGTAAGTCTAAGATACCGGTGCGGGCGAGTCGTATTTGAATGGTAACTTAGTACGGTGTTAAGTTCGGCAAAGAAGTATAGTCGAGAATTTCTATGCAATTCTCTGAGAAGAGGGGGGTGTTACGGTTATCGGAATTTTGTTAAGTTTAAAAGCGGAAAAAAAAAAAAAAAAAAAAAACTCCACCGTTCCCCAACAGAGGAGACGATGGAGATATAGGCCGAATTAATCGCGAATCAGGTAATTGTAGTTATAGAATTATTACTATTAAGGTTATACGTTAAGTGCTCGAGAATTATTACTATCAAGATTAGATGTTAAGTACTAAAGAATTATTACTATCAAGATTAGATGTTAAGTACTAAAGAACTATTACTATTAAGATTAGACGTAAGTACTCGGATGTGACAATCTACGGTTCCGACGACAATCTGTACATCTGATACAATCTGTACACACGCATCGAATGATTAAATCCGTCAGTTTAACGTCGCTAACGACAATCACAAAAGGTATATTCGCGTATTTCAGCAAACTGCAGCAGCAACAGAATTTGGCAGCTGGCTTCTTCTTTTCGCGGCGAAATTTGGCTTGCAGCAAAAGTTAAAGAAAAAAGCAACTTTCGACGAATCTATTTCAGTATATCATAATAGAAACAGATACGCGGACAGAACTAATCTACCACCAAGGTCGACGTATAGACCCGTACGGCAGAGCGACGCACTGCTCAAGCCACTCGAAACGTCAACAACTAACCTAGGCCAATACTTGACCTATATACAGCTGCCGAGCGAGTTTCGAGGTCAATGATCTCGTACATAATTACGTACAAGATCGTCGCAGGACACACAGGATGTCGGGTAGAACGCGGGGGCCTCAAACGCGAAACGGACACATCGAATTAACACGGAGACACATCGAAAAAAGTCACTTGCACTAGCCGTCGTAACGAACCGACCCAGTGCCGCGGGCAAAAAGATCATCCGACGAACGAATTCAAATGTATGCAATATCATTACATCCTATGGATGCCAAATTAAGTAAGTTCTTACCTGGCGTGATTAGAGATGGGTCGGCGAAAGAACTAGCCGTCGTTTTCGGGGATCCTTGGGTTGCGACTCTCGGTTATGAGCGTCGATGTTGATGCACAAGTTGACAGATACACAAGTTGACATGCGAAATGTCAACTGACGGCTGTCAGAGGATTTCGGCTCAGGGGAAAGTCATCTGTCCCAAAGTGGGGAATTTGGAGTTAAATGACATTTCGAGTGAAATCGAACCAGTTAGAGTGACTCAAACGGATTCGGGAAAGTCCCGGTACGGAAAAATTTTCCTGCGATCTAACAAAGCAAAGAATGGTCTCTTTTGAAATCGACAGGGTAAGAAGACAGTCGCATTTATATTTGGCGTATTTGGAGTGCTAGCTAGAATTGAAAACTGATTAGTTTTTTTATCTATTTGGTTGCGAGGAATTTTGGAAGTCGAGACGGCAGTGAATTAAAACGAGCAGGTTTTCAAATGAATTGTTAGCGATTTTCTTTGGCGGCTAACATCGGTGGAATCAACCGGAAAGAGAACGAGCGGATCCAGAGATTTTGCTGGAGAAAAATATCTTGTCGACGGCAGATTGCGACATTGGGGAAGCGTTTATACGGATTTCGAAATAACGTTGGAGTGTACTCAAATTCAAACTTGTGAACCGACGGCGAGCGACAGCAGAGAAGGCGTGAGCGAGACGAAAAGGGCCCCAGCGTGGGAAAGATTCACAGGTGCTGTAAATTTTAGATATATTTTTCTTTTATTGTTTTCAAATCACGAGCCTAGCCTTTTAAAAGTTTATATGACATGCTAAATTTTAAGAGGCCATACCATTCATGGTAGCTTGCCGTAACGCGAGTGTTGTTGTGAACAAGATTTATCTTTTTTACATAAATACAAAGAAAGGAAAAAAATATATAATCTTTGATAATAGTTGCTGGATAAGAAACTGCAATTACCGATCGGGTCGTAAAATAGTGAGTTCGAATTAAATCGTAGCAATAAAGTCGCCTAAGTGAAAGGTGGCGAAAAACGGTAGACCAGTGTACATAAATTATTTGCACGTTGCCATCTTCTCGCTTCGGGGCAACGGTTGTTCGGCAGCATCCCGGGGTGAAGCGAGTGGCGCCTATAGAATAGATAACTCGACCTACACCCTTCTCTCCTGAGTGACGGCCACCCGGAGCTGCCATCCTCTGTTCAAGTCAAGGACGAGGAATCGTATCTGGTTTCGCGGTTAAAACGGTTTTAACGTAACAAATTGGCGCCCAACGTGGGGCTATAAAATAACGGTAATAACGGTGTTATCGGTTTGTTAAGGCTTTGTCGGTATTAGCGGTCCTTTCGCGGTTAACGGGACCCGGAAAATTTTAGAATTCATTTCTCGAGATCCGTTGCTCGATAAGGCATTGTGAAGCAGATTTTTTATGCATGGTATATTGAAAATTTTTTGAATTTTGCGTAATTACTAATTATTTAAGATACAACAGTTTGAATTTTGGATTGAATTGAGTGACTGGAGTGCGTGAGTTTTTGAATTGAATTGGATTTTGTGTGCGTGTGGAAGAGTGATTGGTTTTTAAGCTAAGAGGCAACATTTTCAGGTGGACTGTGTATTTTTCTAGGGAGCATATTTTCAGGAGGAGCAGTACTTTTGTATAGTTGACCATAGGTTATTGTTGATTATTGTTGTTGGGATAGGCTGGGTAGATTTTGTTGTTAAAATTAAATAGTAATCCGAGTGAAGTTCGAGTTAAGGGCGTCGCAGTGGTTATCGTGAGTCATGAAAATTATAGTGGATCGACTTAGCAAGGATGAGCTCACGTATGAGCTTGCGATCCGAGGTTTCCCGGCGGATACAGTCGAAAATATGCGAAAGACCCTGAGGGCGGCGCTAAAATCAGAAGCAGCGTTGGATACATCACACGTCGAAACGGAGTACCCGTTCGATTATGCGACGGATTATGCGGAGCTTACGGCAAAAGCGTCAGAGGTCGAGGAGCTTATAGCTAGAGTGTCAGGGGATAGAGCGGCATCGGACTATGTCAAAGCGAAGGTTAAGGTCGAGTTTGGATTCCGGCGTTTGGCAAACATGCAGGCAGTGACCATCGAGCAAAAGAAGGGAGCGAGGTCTCTCCGGAATAGGTTTATCCTGGCGATGGGTTCTTTGGAGGAGAAAGTAGGTGACTCGAGTGGCGATGAGGCGGAGCACCCGATCGAAGAACAAGCGACAAACGCAATACCAACAGCACGGAGCACAAGTCTTGCGGAAGTGGCGAAATGGGGCCTTAAGTTTAGTGGCGACTCGTCAGGCTCTATCAATGCCTTTTTAGAGCGGGTCGAAGAGCTACGCCAGGCACGAGGGCTTACCAAATCTCAGCTTTTCCGGGCAGCAGTCGATCTCTTCGATGGGCGGGCGTTGATTTGGTTTAGGGCCAACCGCAACCTTGTGGAAAGCTGGGACGCGTTAGTAGAAGAGCTGAAGGCAGAATTCTTGCCCTCCGACTATGAAGATCGCCTTTGGGAGGAAATCCGAAGACGGACTCAAGGGGAAAACGAGTCGATGGGGGTTTATGTGGCGATAATGGAGCGCCTTTTTAGTAGGTTAAAGAAGAGTTGCTCTGAAGAAAAAAAACTTCGGACCTTGAGAAGGAATATCGCCCCCTTCTATCAGCAGCAGCTATGTCTGAAGCCAGTCGGGTCAATAGCCGAATTGGTAAGTATGGGGCGCACATTGGATGCAACGAGGGCTTCAGTAGCGGCGTTCGTACCCCCGACTACACGATCGAGGAGGTGTTTGGAGCCAGATCTGGCATATGTGAGTGCGGAGACTACAGCGCAGGTGGCGGTGACGTCCGGGGGCAGTCGCGTGCGGTGTTGGAACTGCCGCAAGGAAGGTCACGTATCCAGGGAGTGCTCTGAGCCCAGGCGATGTTTTGGCTGTGGTCGTCAGGGGGTCATGCGTGCTTCATGCCCATCATGCCAAGGGAGAGTTAGTGGGACGGAAAACCGGGCTCGACAAGATACGCAGGGATCGGGAAACGATCGTCGTGCTCGTTAAGCGGCCGAGCGAACACGATATCAAGGCCGGAACGGAGTAGTCATCAGCCGATCGTAGACTATGCGTTGGTGGAAGATAATCCTGACAGTCGACCGCACTTACAAGTGGAGATTGAAGGTACGATTTTGGAGGGATTATTAGATTCAGGGGCGAGTCGTACGATTCTGGGATGGAAAGGGTGGTCTCGGTTGGCAGGTAGAGGTTTGTCACTGAGACAGGATAGAATTGAAGAAGTACGGCTCGCAAACGGCGTAACGTGTGCGGTAGATGGAGTTGTTGAACTGGAGTTTGCTTTGAATGGACGAAAGCATACTATCGAAACACTGGTGATTTCATCGATTCCGCAAGAAGTGATTTTAGGTATAGACTTCTGGCAGCATTTCGGTGTCGTGTTAGATATGAAGGGCCGGCAGTGGACATCAATCGCTTCAGTTGAGGTGGAGACGGGTAAGGCGCTGCGGAGTCGATCTCATTTATCGACAAAGGAAGCAGATACTTTAGCGAGCTTATTGGGAGAGGAATTCGGGTTGATGGGTGACGGACTAGGGTGTGCGAATTCTGTGGAGCACGTAATCAAAACCATGGCTTCCCCGATCAAGCAGAGGTACTACCCAGTCTCACCTGCGGTGCAAAAACAGATCAACGCGGAGTTAGACGAGATGCTTCGGATGGGTGTAGTCGAGCCGTCTTCTAGTCCGTGGTCTTCGCCGATACTACTAGTTCGGAAGAAAGATGGGTCATTCCGGTTCTGCGTGGACTTCCGGAAGGTGAATGCGGTGTCAGAAAAAGACGCCTATCCTTTGCCGTACATTTCAGCTACCTTAGACAAGCTAAGAAATGCGAAGTACTTGTCGACGCTGGACGTCAAATCTGCGTACTGGCAAGTACCGATGGCAGAGGAATCCAAGCAGTACACCGCATTCACCGTGCCAGGAAGAGGATTGTATCAGTTTCGTAGGATGCCTTTCGGACTTCACAATGCGGGGGCCACATGGCAACGGCTGATAGACAAGGTGCTGGGACCTGCACTAGAGCCTTTTGTGTTTACGTATCTCGATGACGTGATAGTTGTGACCGAAACTTTTGACCGGCATCTTGAGGTATTGCGTGAAGTTTTCGTTCGGTTAAGGGAAGCTGGTTTACGGGTTTCAAGGGAGAAATGCCAATTTTGTAGAGCACAACTGAAGTATCTGGGCTACGTGGTTGATGTGGAGGGACTGCATGTAGATCCCGAGAAGGTGAGGGCGGTAAGCGAGTTTCCCCGTCCTACCTCGGTCAAGCAAGTGAGGCAGCTCTTGGGCATGGTGTCCTGGTACAGACGCTTCATACCGGATCACGCAACGATGGTGGCGCCGTTGACCGACTTAATCAAGAAGGGCCGTAAGTTTGTATGGACTGAGGAATGTGATCGCGCGTTTGTGTTCTGCAAACAAAAGCTTACAACTGCACCCGTACTATCTTGTCCGAACTTCGAACTTCCGTTCAAGGTACAGACTGATGCCTCCGATGTTGGTATAGGGGCTGTGCTGAGTCAGGCACACCCGACCGGAGAGAAGGTCGTGTGCTATCTCAGCCGAGCGTTGTCTCAACAAGAAAGGAAGTATTCTACAACGGAGAAAGAGTGTTTGGGAGTTCTATGGGCCATCGAAAAGCTCCGACCCTACATCGAAGGGACTCATTTTGTTGTAATCACCGACCATCATTCGCTCGTCTGGCTGAACAGATTGAAAGACCCGACGGGTAGATTAGCTAGATGGGCAGTACGGTTGCAACAATTCGATTTCGAGGTGGTTCATAGAAAGGGAAAGGAAAATCTGGTTCCGGACGCGCTTTCGCGGGCAATGATTGACGTAGGTGGCGTATCCACGCCCCAGGTAACAGAGCGTTGGTATAAAAGCATGTTGGACAAGGTTGAAAAAAACCCAGATAGGTTTTCGGACTGGAAGGTGATCGGAGATACGTTGTGGAAACGGCTCACAGTTCGAGCGACAGGCGGTGGGACTACTCAAGTCTGGAAGCGAGTTGTCAGCAAAGTTGAGAGACCAGCAATACTGGAGCGTTATCACGATGACCCAAAAGCGGGCCATATGGGAGCGACACGAACGATAGCACGTATTACGCAGAGCTACTACTGGCCGCGGATGAATCTGGATATCCGGGAATACGTCCGAAGATGCAAGGTGTGCCAGACGTGCAAAGTGGAACGGAAAGCTCCGATTGGGTTAATGTCAACTCGAGCGGGTGAAGCGAAAGTCCCGTGGGAGATGATCGGTGTAGATTTGGTAGGGCCATTGCCGAGGTCGTCGAGAGGTCATTCTTATATCTTAACGGTCCTCGATTACGTCTCAAAATATTCAGTTTTATTACCTGTGCGAAGTGCTACGGCAACGACTGTTTTTCGTCTGTTAGAAGAAAATGTTTTTTTGGTGTACGGTGTCCCCAGGATACTAATTTGTGATAATGGAGTGCAGTTCCGGGGCAGCCAATTCAGGAAAGCGGTGGAAGAGTATGGCGTGCAGGTGAGCTACACTGCATTGTATCACCCTCAGGCTAACCCGGCCGAAAGGCGTAACCAGGATGTTAAATGCATGTTAAGGTGTTACGCGTCGGAAAACCACCGATCTTGGGATCAATATCTAGCAAAAATCGCCTGCGCATTGCGGACTTATAAACATGAAGTAACGGGGTTCTCACCTTATTTTGTTAACTTTGGTAGGGAGATGGTTACATTCCGGGAAAAGTCAGAGCCTCCGGGAGATCAGCAGGTTGACTTCTCACCATCGAGGAGCGCGACGATGCTGGAAACGATTCGAGCGGAAGTAGTCAGGAGAATGAGGCAGGCTGCTCAATCTAGTAAAGTGAGGTATAATCTACGCCGAAGGTCGGAGTCTTTCCAGGTCGGGGAGCTAGTGTGGAGAAGAAACTACGTCCTGTCAGATGCCAGTAAACATTTTACGGCGAAGCTCGCTCCAGCGTTCGTTGGCCCCTTTAGGTTGTGGAAAAAGTTGTCAGCGTGGACGTATGAACTCGTGGACATGAAGGGGAAGTCCGCGGGAACATGGCACGCAAAAGATTTGAAGCGCTGTATAGAAGTTGACCGTCAGCCAGACGGGAGCTCGGAGATAGTAGGCGCGTGAAATAGTAGGTAATGGGGAAGAACGTATGTAGACAATGTAGTGATAGTTATTGTCGGTGGTGGGTTTAATACTAAAGAATTCCGTTAGAACAGAATTAGTAGTAAGTACATATGGTGGTGGGATTAAATATTTAATAGGAGTAGAGTTGTTTCACCTGGCCCTAGCTGGTAATAAATTGATAAGGTGGTGAGGAGTAGAATCTATAGTTAGCCAGGAAAAGGCGGTACATAGGCTACAAATAGCGAGTTGGTTGATTAGCAAGTTGGTTGGTGGTGGGTTATATTATGTAATATTAGTCGGTGGTTAGTTTTATGTTTCATAATATACTTTGGGGTTAGTTTTGAAGAGAATGTAAGGTTAGTTTTAAATAAAAATGAAAGAATTACCGATAGCTTGGTGATGTTTCCGATTGGGTTTTTCTTTATTTTTTTTTTCCTTTTGTTTTTCTCTCCTTCCTTTTTTCCTTTTTGTTTTTTTTTTGGTTCATTCTCTCGTTCTAGTTTTAGTCATTTATTTCCTCGTTCTTTTTCTCCTCATAAGGTTAGCCGTAATAGCTATAGTGTCCTAAAATCGAGTTCAATATGCATTAGTTTCTCATAGAATAAGTATAGAGACACCAACACCATACTAACTACTAGTCGACACATATAATCATGCTTAGGGTTATATTAGGTTTGTTTTGTTGGGAAAGTAGGCAACGCTAGTGATTGCGTGGATGGAAGGCGTATGAGTGACGACGTTCGTTTTTCAGTTCATTGAGTGGTGGAACAAACCAAAATTCAAACGTGACTTTAATCGTTCGTAAGTCTAAGATACCGGTGCGGGCGAGTCGTATTTGAATGGTAACTTAGTACGGTGTTAAGTTCGGCAAAGAAGTATAGTCGAGAATTTCTATGCAATTCTCTGAGAAGAGGGGGGTGTTACGGTTATCGGAATTTTGTTAAGTTTAAAAGCGGAAAAAAAAAAAAAAAAAAAAAACTCCACCGTTCCCCAACAGAGGAGACGATGGAGATATAGGCCGAATTAATCGCGAATCAGGTAATTGTAGTTATAGAATTATTACTATTAAGGTTATACGTTAAGTGCTCGAGAATTATTACTATCAAGATTAGATGTTAAGTACTAAAGAATTATTACTATCAAGATTAGATGTTAAGTACTAAAGAACTATTACTATTAAGATTAGACGTAAGTACTCGGATGTGACAATCTACGGTTCCGACGACAATCTGTACATCTGATACAATCTGTACACACGCATCGAATGATTAAATCCGTCAGTTTAACGTCGCTAACGACAATCACAAAAGGTATATTCGCGTATTTCAGCAAACTGCAGCAGCAACAGAATTTGGCAGCTGGCTTCTTCTTTTCGCGGCGAAATTTGGCTTGCAGCAAAAGTTAAAGAAAAAAGCAACTTTCGACGAATCTATTTCAGTATATCATAATAGAAACAGATACGCGGACAGAACTAATCTACCACCAAGGTCGACGTATAGACCCGTACGGCAGAGCGACGCACTGCTCAAGCCACTCGAAACGTCAACAACTAACCTAGGCCAATACTTGACCTATATACAGCTGCCGAGCGAGTTTCGAGGTCAATGATCTCGTACATAATTACGTACAAGATCGTCGCAGGACACACAGGATGTCGGGTAGAACGCGGGGGCCTCAAACGCGAAACGGACACATCGAATTAACACGGAGACACATCGAAAAAAGTCACTTGCACTAGCCGTCGTAACGAACCGACCCAGTGCCGCGGGCAAAAAGATCATCCGACGAACGAATTCAAATGTATGCAATATCATTACATCCTATGGATGCCAAATTAAGTAAGTTCTTACCTGGCGTGATTAGAGATGGGTCGGCGAAAGAACTAGCCGTCGTTTTCGGGGATCCTTGGGTTGCGACTCTCGGTTATGAGCGTCGATGTTGATGCACAAGTTGACAGATACACAAGTTGACATGCGAAATGTCAACTGACGGCTGTCAGAGGATTTCGGCTCAGGGGAAAGTCATCTGTCCCAAAGTGGGGAATTTGGAGTTAAATGACATTTCGAGTGAAATCGAACCAGTTAGAGTGACTCAAACGGATTCGGGAAAGTCCCGGTACGGAAAAATTTTCCTGCGATCTAACAAAGCAAAGAATGGTCTCTTTTGAAATCGACAGGGTAAGAAGACAGTCGCATTTATATTTGGCGTATTTGGAGTGCTAGCTAGAATTGAAAACTGATTAGTTTTTTTATCTATTTGGTTGCGAGGAATTTTGGAAGTCGAGACGGCAGTGAATTAAAACGAGCAGGTTTTCAAATGAATTGTTAGCGATTTTCTTTGGCGGCTAACATCGGTGGAATCAACCGGAAAGAGAACGAGCGGATCCAGAGATTTTGCTGGAGAAAAATATCTTGTCGACGGCAGATTGCGACATTGGGGAAGCGTTTATACGGATTTCGAAATAACGTTGGAGTGTACTCAAATTCAAACTTGTGAACCGACGGCGAGCGACAGCAGAGAAGGCGTGAGCGAGACGAAAAGGGCCCCAGCGTGGGAAAGATTCACAGGTGCTGTAAATTTTAGATATATTTTTCTTTTATTGTTTTCAAATCACGAGCCTAGCCTTTTAAAAGTTTATATGACATGCTAAATTTTAAGAGGCCATACCATTCATGGTAGCTTGCCGTAACGCGAGTGTTGTTGTGAACAAGATTTATCTTTTTTACATAAATACAAAGAAAGGAAAAAAATATATAATCTTTGATAATAGTTGCTGGATAAGAAACTGCAATTACCGATCGGGTCGTAAAATAGTGAGTTCGAATTAAATCGTAGCAATAAAGTCGCCTAAGTGAAAGGTGGCGAAAAACGGTAGACCAGTGTACATAAATTATTTGCACGTTGCCATCTTCTCGCTTCGGGGCAACGGTTGTTCGGCAGCATCCCGGGGTGAAGCGAGTGGCGCCTATAGAATAGATAACTCGACCTACACCCTTCTCTCCTGAGTGACGGCCACCCGGAGCTGCCATCCTCTGTTCAAGTCAAGGACGAGGAATCGTATCTGGTTTCGCGGTTAAAACGGTTTTAACGTAACACGATCTTTGAGTTTGCACAACTGAACACTAATTTCGGAAATAAATTTCCACAATTTGTAGACGCTGCGGCGGTGTAAATCTATTCATGGCGTTTTGTCGTACCTTACTGAGCAAAAATGACAGTGACATTGATCGATTCTTATGGTAAATTGTTGATGAGTGGTAAATGTGCCTGCCAACATCCTTGAGGCTAAACCAATCAAATCCCCTAGAAACCAAAAATCAACCCCGCCCCTACAACATAATACCCTGCTCCCAAATGCAGAATACATGAACCATATTTTCTCCAACATACAGGAGCAGTTCCTGTTCATGATGAAAAATATGATGGCGACAATGGTATAAGGAATGTTTTCTGCATTTCCAGCTTCCACAAATCCCTATAAAAAACTTTCACAATGAGTGTCCCCAACCATGTTTCAATCCTCACATGGAATGTGAATTCCATAAGAAGCAAAACCGAGGAACTGATGCAACTCCTCTTTGACTGCAAAGTCGACATAGTTATCATTCAAGAAACATTTGTTAAACCTGGATATCATCTCCGTTTTCTTAGCTATCACTTCTATAGAAATTATAGCCTCACTGGTAGAGGAGGTGGCACCACCATCCTCGTAAAAAGAAAAATCAGCTACCATCATATCACCATCCACAACCTCGACCAACTAGAGGCAACAGCAATCAAAGTTCACTCTCAGTCTTTTGAATTCGTGGTGATTCCTGTCTACAAGCCCCAAGCTCACTCAATTTTACCCCAGATATCTGTAAACTACATGATCAAGAAGGACCCGTCTTTATAGCTGGATATCTTAATGCCTACCACCAACTCTGGGGTGACAGGAGCAGTAACAGAGCGGGAATACTGGTAAAAAAGTTCGTCATGGACAAACAGGTTAGCCCACATATTCCAAATGAGCCTACCCAGTTCGGGATAACCAACAACCATGCACTGGACATAGGTATTTCCTTGGGCTCAGCACAATGTGCGGACCATAGTACTAGATGATTGCTAATCCGACCATAAACCCGTACTCTTTCTAATAGAAGACATCTTCATTGACGTTTCTCCAAAATACAGATCAAAAACGAACTGGCAGACTTTTCAGAGCGCGATGGCGACCGATATCCCGCAGCCATCTCTCGAGACAGTAAGAGACATTGATAGAGCTATTGAAAACCTATCAACCAAAATAGCCCAAGTGAAGGAAGAGTTCACCACAAAGACCCCGATAGAAGGCTATAACCCATACGACCTCCCAAAGGACATTAAAGAGCTGGTCAGGAAAAGAAATTGAGTAAGGAGAAGAGCTAGACGCACTGGAGATCCCAGCTCAAGACGGGAAGTGAACCGTCTCACAAACCATATTAGCCAACAGATCTTACTGTTCAAGAACGAACAGTGAGAAAACTTTCTTTTAAGTATGGACCAGGAGACAGCAATTTCTGAAGAATTACTAAATATTTTCGACAAAAGAACAAAGTCGCAATACCAGCAATCCATGGCCCTAATGGCCTCAAATACGACAACGAGGGAAAAGCAGAGGTGTTTGCAGACACATTAGAACTACAATTCAAAGAGAACGCAACAAATCCACAGGAAGATGATCAGGAAGAAGAGATTGAAGATAGAGCCGCCAACATTTTAGTGACAGCTACCCAAAGAGAAGAAGAGATCCGTCCCACGGACATAGAAGAGATTAAGCAGTTGGTAGCTCGGCTAAATAAACGTAAAACATCAGGATTAGACGCGGTGACAAATATCTGCCTCAGAAGCCTACCAGATAACAAAATCCAAGAGATAACGGACATTGCCAATGCGATCTTCCAAACAAATTATTTTCCGAACCCCTGGTAAAAAGTAACAATTATAAATTCTAAGAATAAAAAGCCAACCCCAGTTTCTTTGCTAAATCAAATTTTCTGTCAAAAATAGTCATTCGAAAAGTGTGAATGCAGTAAAATAATATTTACAATTACATACTTTTCTAAAGCATTAGTTTTTAATCAAGCTGGAAATATGCACCAAGTACGATTTAAAAGTACAAAATACCGAGTTTTCAAAGTGATAAATTTTCAGAAGTACTACCATGTCATTTTCGTTATTTTATCATTAAATAATGACTTTGTCCAATTTAAATTTTTATTTTAAATCTCAACAATATTCAACTCGTAAGTTACACTATGTACTGTAGAAATAAAACACTTTGTCCAAAGGTAAAATATTAATGATATCATATACATATTTTAACGCTGAAATTGCATTTTTCCGACACGTCAATTTTCAAGGGATCAGATAACCCGATTAAATAGTCTGTTGTTGATGGAAAGTACAGGAGGATTTTCTACTCATTTTAATCAGCAATTTATGGTTAACTGTTTGATACGCATTTTTTGGATTGGCTGTGTTGAAGTATATTCAAGTGTTGGAATGAATAATTAAAATTACGATGTAATGCATTTTTCGAATCATTAAAAAGATTAAAAGTAGTGGAATTCGATACGCACTGAAATAAATCCAAACAATATCACAATGCATATTTTATGTAAACAGTATGTGCTCCTTTATCAACAAGTTTGAAAATCAAGGGAAATCAAACCAATCAAGAACAACAACAAAAAAGTTATTTTAGTACTTTTAGCTCCGCCAACCAAATCATACATTAACCACCGAATTTTTTTCTTTTCAGGGTAAAGCCATTTTCGGTTTTTGTAACTCGACAAAGGAATTCTGCCCGCCAAGTCCAGCAGGACCACCGGGACCAGTAGGCCCAAAAGGTCCTATAGGACCAACCGGACTGCCTGGTATACCTGGTAATAAAGGAAATCGAGGTGATGTTGGATTGCCAGGCCCGCCTGGACTGGACGGGCGAGAAGGTAAGCCAGGTCCACGTGGACCAAAAGGTGAACCCGGTTTTCCAGGCAATCCTGGTTTGGACGGTAGAGATGGTGTTCCAGGTGAACCTGGTTTAGATGGTGTACCTGGTCGAGCTGGTGCTGATGGCATTCCAGGAAAGGATGGTAAAGATGGCATGCCAGGAAGGGATGGACGGCATGGAGAAAATGGACGAGATGGATCTACTGGACCGAAGGGAGCCCAAGGACCACCTGGAGAACCAGGCCCAAGAGGTATGCATTTTAAAAAGTTTTTGGTTTACTGATATAAGTGTGAAAAACCCGCGAAAATAGTAACAAAAACTCAAACATTTCCCTCATCTCAAATCCACTCCTTTGTTGCAAATATTTTCCTCTCAATTGAATATCTAACTACGACAAACACATGAATCGAATTTATTCACTAGATGATTTTATCGATTTAACAAACAAAACGATTACCGGAAAATCATATTCTATTCATGTCGCAACAAGGCATTAGTGCAATCAATCGAAAATGAAACTGAATGAATTCATTTCGAAAACAGTCTGACGGAATTAATAGAAATCAAAAGTTTCAATTCGATTTCTGTGGCAGACAGCGTGGCCTTAGGAAGTTTTTGCCAAATAACAATGGATTATCTGGCTAGGAAAGTTGATGCAGTCGATATGAAAAACGCTACCAGACATGAATAATAAAGTCAGTTGGGTACGGACAAATCCGAAACATCTGCTGTAGCTACTTTTCGAAGCTCATGCAAGCACGTATAGGAATTCACGCAAATAAGTAAATCCTCGCTTTTGCCTTTCGAACAGGACGAATCGGAGCAACGTTAGTGTAGTACTAGTCATGCACACTCGAAATGTCGAACATGATTATATGTAGAATTTTCTTTGGAGTTTGTTGTTGGCCTAACCATAAACTTGTCGACATTTCCTGTGCAGACGAAAACGGTTGACGTTTCGTAGATTTTCTTTGCTTTTCTTATGAAATAGAAAATGAAAATGTCAATTTTTGAAAAGAAGTTGTGCGTGTTTGGAGGGTGCTACATTTAGTTTCGATCTAATAAGAACTGATTGTTGATGAAGTATATAGGTAGTAAACTTTCAATCGTTAATGAAAATATAATTTAGCTACATATCTTTATACCCAAGACAGGTAAAGTCAACCACGCTTACCCGAAGGACTGCAGGCCAATTAGCCTGACTTCTTTCCTCCTTAAAGTTTTCAAAAGATTACTAGATCTCTACATCAAACAAAGACTTGGATCTCAAGCTCAATCGAGAGCCCGAAACGCGTACATGAAAGGGAAATCCGTTGAAACGGCTCTAAATAGGGTAGTCCTCGAAATAGAAAAGGCACTCCAGCATAAAGAATAAGCTTTGGGAGCTTTTCTAGATATTGAAGGCGCCTTCAATAATGTGCACACAACAGCCATTATAGAGAGCCTCTACGCAACCAACACACCCATCACCCTATTTGTAGCTGGATAAGCAATGTGCTTAAGCAAAGGCTCATAGCAGCTGAGTGGGCGGGATCACAACTCACTAGGAAGGTCCATAGAGGTACACCGCAAGGAGGAGTTCTATCTCCTCTTTTGTGGAACCTGGTTATAAATACAATTTTGGATAAGTTGGAACGCAAAGGACTCACGGTTGTGGCCTATGCCGATGACGTTGCGATATTAGTCTCGGGCATGTTTCCGCACTCTCAGCTCATCGAGTATGATCTGGGGCTGGTTGAGGTATGGGCAAACACCGTGGGCCTCGGCATCAACTCCAATATAATTAATCTTGTACTTTTCACAAGAAAGTACAAAATCCCTGAATTAGCCCCAATCAGGTTGAGCGGTGCCAGGTTAAGTCTCATCACAAACTAAGTACTTGGGTCTTATTCTGGACAGCAAGCTCACCTGGAAGGCGAATTTAAAGGAGAGAGTTAAATGGGCAAGCAATGCGATTTACACCAGCAAGAGAGTTCTGGGTAAAACGTGGGGTCTAAGGCCCTCTTTAACGCACTGGATCTATATGGCGATATCCAGGCCTATCCTTGCTTACGGATGCTTGGTCTGGTGGCCAGCAGTGAATAAGACTACCTTTGCCAGCATGACGAATAGAGGTCAGCGGCTGGCGGCTCTTTGTACCACAGGTGCATTAGCCTCGACTCCTTCGTCTGCTCTGAACGTCCTACTTCATCTCCCTACACTTGACCTCTTCGTTAGAGGCGCTGCCGCAAAAGCTGCTGTCAGGCTCAAGGAATTGGGACACTATGAATCAGGATCTTTCAGCCACAACAGAATTGAGCGGGGGTACGCAGGTAGCACCGACTACTTGGTCCCCACTCTGTGCTTCGAGGGGGGATATCAAGCGACTATGGGGGATGGGCAGGAGTGGAATCAGCAAATGGGCGCAGCAACTCTTAGTATCTACACTGACGGCTCTAAAACGGCTGCCGAAGTGGGTGCTGCAACACTTTCTGCTTTCAAGCAGCTTTCAGGTTGCCTAACCACTATAATATTTTTCAGGCGGAGATTTTTCCGATACGTAAAGCCTCAGACCTAGCACACGCCAAAGATACTACAAGTGAGGAAATCAACATCTTTACAGATAGTCAAGCAGCGGTTAAAGCTCTGATGTCTTACACATACAAATCGAAGTGTTTACTGCACTGTATTCAGGCCCTAAACAGACTGGGTAACAACAGAAGGGTCAGAATTTTCTGGGTTCCTGGTCACAAGGGCATTGAAGGAAACAAGAGGGTGGACGCGTTAGGCAAGCACGGGCCTAGCCTTCCCCTGTCAGGATCGGTTGATATTCCAACTTCAATCCAAACGATCAAATACTCTATCGACTCCAATATGATGCAAGGTGCGATGTGCAGATGGCGTGCAACTCAGACCTGCATGCTAACCAAAATCATGTGGGGGTCATACAACCGCATAGCGACTAAGTACCTGCTCAAATTAACGCGGACTGACTGCAAGTGGCTGGTCGGCATTTTACTAACAACTGTCTTGTAGCAGCTCATGCCATGAAAATGGGACTCCTAACCAGCGACACCTGTAGGAAGTGTCAAGAGCCGGGAATCTCAAAAACAATCCAGCACCTTCTGTGCCACTGCCGGCACTGGGGAAAACCAGGCAACACTGCTTCGGTGAGCCCTAACTGGTGGATCTCTCACATGTGGCGGAGCAAAGACTGAAGGCCATACTGCAGTTCGCAAAAAAGTCCGGGGCCTTGGATGGCCGTTTGGACTGAACTTTCCTTCTCCGGGTCCATTTATTTGGTATCACTACGGATCAAATGGTTCTACGTGTGGCCCTACGCCAGCTAGTTAAACCTAACCTAACCAACACATCTTTAAAATTACAACCCATTCTAAAAATTTTATGATAAAATAAGTATAGTTTCATCTTTGTTTTGTTATAAAAACAAACAAAATTAGCCTGGTTCAAGTTATTCAAATAACGAGTTGAAATGGTTACTTTCATTTTTACACAGGAACAAATTTTATTTTTCCAAATCTAATTTCAAAAGTGAAAAGAACAGTTGATTTGCTATACCAATCAACATGTTAAATTTTTTACAATTTTTTTTTTTAAAAATCAGAATCTGCTTCTAGAAAAACCTTTCATCAATTTCGTCAATTATTCAGAACCCCGTAACTCGGCAACTAAACCTCATAGAAAAAAAATATTGTGTTCTTATCTTCTAGAAGTACCATTATGCACAATGTTAGCGAAATCTGAACCTTGACATGTTTTCATTGTCCGCTTCATGTGCAATGCCCTTTATGTTAAATTCAAAACTACCCTGGCAGAATTTAACTGTTATGAATCATAATCAGGAATTTTTCAGAATATAGTTGCGAAAATTCAAAAAATTTTATTCTATGGTTATCAATAATATGTATATAATTTTTTGAAGCCTCTTCATTTTGATTCTGCATTGCCTTGATCACTTATTTGTCATTCAATTGTATTCTCTAAAATGCATTGACGAATTATTGCGAACTCTACAACCCTAAATTTCTAAATGTGAGGGCTCCCAGGAACAGCTTCAATCACTCAAGATCGCAATACACTATCGCAATACGCAACCGAAAAATCATGTCTGGCCCATCTAGTGAACCAGTGTGTAGAGGCAACTTTGTGATGGTGGCCATCATTGTGGCCATTGCAGTGGCCGATGATGGCCCACAGTGAGGAGGCAGCATTATATGATGCCTGGTTCGTGTGACATTTCGTATATTTCCAAGACCGTCAGCAGCTTTAACAACTTGGCAAGGACATAACACAGCAAAAACTCCTGCAAACCTTTGTCTATTGTGGCCAAGTAGAGTATTGCACCGCGCACAAGATGATTCTTTAGCCCAAGAGCTCTTAGAGTCCAAGTACCAAAGTCAATTGCACTGCCGAATGCTTCAAAATCTCTTTAAAGAAATGCATGACAAACAGCAAAACTCGGTTACACAGAAGCCATCTGACAGTCTGAAAACTTGCCCTTGCGCCTACCTAAAAGGTATTACAAAGGTCCGGGAAACGAAGGTAAAGTCTAAGATTGCGCTTGTATGAGTGTCCCTTGAATAAGATAATAGCATAGTCAAACCCAGATTTCTCTCTACCGAGGTAGAATGCAGATTATCTTACTATAGAATTGTTAAATTGGTTGGCAACGAAACAATAACACTATAAGTTTCCTGCTGACGGACTTTGAAGGGACCCTGGAACTGAAAATGCGGCCAACCATCGCATTTTTTCAACCATCAGTTCTTAAGTGGAATTCAGAGCAGTCTTCTGCCAAAATATAACCCTTTACAGTAGTATGGGAGAAGCTTATCTTCCGTGGCAAGATCAGGTTTGAAGAGCCTGATTATCTCCGAAATTTCTTCCTGTTGAAGCAAAGTATTCATGGCTCTATGACGGAATTCGTTCTTCGGCGCCAAAGACGGCTAGCTAAAGTTCCCCCAGTTCGGAGATCATTTGATTGTAGAAGTTTGCCAAACGCTGATTTTCACACGATACCAGCCTCATATTTTTCCACCAACTCGCGCCACTCACCGTAAGTGGAGAGCAAACTTTAGAGAGCAGGAGATAGTTTTCTATAGTTTGCAAAATTCTCTGGAAAAAGCATGGGCTATCTTCATTAAATTTTTTGTAAAGATCATTCCATCTCAATCACAGCTTAGATTTGTCATTTCATTGAAAGCTGGACTAACCTTGGAGCTATTAGTTTAGACATTTTCTACTCTTTTGTTCAGTGGACCTCTCTCATTTCTGAGGAGAATCTGAAAGACTACAAAAGAGCGTGAATTACCCAGCAAATATTGTTTCTCATCGAAAAGATTTTTGTGCTTGTTGAACGACGTTTAACTTCCTCACAAGGTTGAAGGCTGGCCGTATAGCTCTTACCTCCAGAGAAACTGGTAAATGAAGTGAGAGTGGTACTGAGAGTAGCACTAGCTACTGTAATTTGCTCGTGATCTGGATTTTCTCTAAGCCAGAATTGTTGATTAAAGCTCCGAGACTCCTAAGAGTAGAGGTTGAGGAGCCAATACAGCAGACTCATTTGTTATATAATCTCCAGCAGATTTAGCAGTCCTCAGAGTTGGCTCATTCACCATAACTCACTTTGCAAGGAGTTAGCTACACCCGAAGGCAAAGTTGTCCTGGTCCACCTTCGATATTAGAGAATATATTAGATTGTAGGCCAGGTCTCTGCCTGACGAGTTTGGATTTGGTTTTCTTATTTTTCCACTCAAAGTGGCTGTAGTAGCTCGAATGTGTAGTCATCTTAATTACCCCATGGTTATCTATGCACGCAAAGAGGCCAGGTAATGTTTGACATCAGCCTCTATGGACACATGTGCTGAGAGCTGCATTGGTGCTATGATCAGAAGTCTACCTAAAATGAACCTATGCGAACAACTTATTGGCAACGAGATTGAGAAAGTACTGTGAAATCTGCCAGGATTTTAATAGGACAGAGATAGTCGTTATAACCCGGATCCATTCACAAATCAGGTTTTAGTTCGTCGCTACTGCGTCTGAAGTCGACAAGCTTAGGCAAGATTGTGAATGAAGCAAGTCCGAAGGTGAGACAATCGTGTTTATATCATTTGCCATTGCACTGGCTGCGCCACGAGGAAGTAATCTAAACTTAAAACTGCAACCAACACTACTTGGCCAGTAGTATGCAATCGAGGAACTTGGAGAACTCTGATTTGATCGTCAATGTTACACGGCAGATCATTGATAAGTCTCCACAGTTGCGAAATGGTCGCCACCCAACGAGAAAAGTAATGCGTAAACATACTCGCCGTAAGCATTTCGTATAATGATGCATGGAAGCATTACATATCCATACCAAATTCATTTCTTGTTTACATTGGATGTCCTAGTGAGCTATATACAAGAAGAACTTTGAAATTTTAGCTTTATATCATTATAAAAAATATTTTTGGAGAGCTCCACATCGTATTTTTACATTATTGACAAGCACATGGGGAAATTCAGCAGCATACTCTCTCATTTCACGTCATCTATAGGGAATTCGTACTACTGCTTGGACCGTTGGCCAAAGTTTGCCTTTGCATGACTCTTAATGAATAGTACCCTAAACATTTTAATTGTCAGTGATCATTTGAAATTCTCTGAAATTTTCATCTTTCCGCTTTATACAGCACACATTATCCATCGACGACTATAATACACATACCATGCTCGCAAGCTATCTTTCGCCCTTTCGCCATGAACTTTTCGGAAAACAGCTTTAAAGCATTACATCTGTATTTCTAAGAATGATTTCTTCAAATTACGATGCTAATGCTCACACTTGAAACTTGACTTGAAAGGACCCAAAAAAAGAGCAACTTCATGTCAAACGCCTTCTCCATATAGTAGTGATGAGCAAAACCAGCACACTTTGCTATGCTAGCACACTTCGCCCACCACACTTAAGTGTGCTGCACTGTGCTCTCAGCACACTTAACACACCAGCACACCCATTACATCCAGCACACCTAGCACGCCAAGCACACTAAGCACACCAAGTACCCTAAGCACACCAGTATACATATTACGCTTGTAGAACAGCTTGTGAAGAATAGATTTGAATGGATTGGATATACGATTTAGAAGATTTTTTTACGTGTGCATACATATGGAATCTAATGATCAGATATGCGTGGGAATTTGTATGGCTAGCATTTATCATGTATAAATGGCTGGTAGTTTTGCTAAAACCATTAACCATTCTATTATATAAAGTTGAGTTTTGTCATACTTTCAAGTATGTTAAAATAAAATCTGCTTTTAGATAGTGCAGTTTGAAAGCATATCAAGTATCGAGTATTTTCATACTTGCAAGTATTTTATTCAAATATTAAAAAAAATTTAGAGCAAAAGTGTCTGAAATCGGCCAATTTTGGGTTAGAGTGGTTTCGGACATAACGAGCCAAAAATATTCCTGTGATACAAACATTTCAGTTTTGTATGGGAGTAAGGGGCTTTTTGGCCATAGTTTGGCAAAAACTGCAAAAACTTTACCGCGTTTTCGATGATTGAAAGTGGTCGAAAAGTACAATAGTGATATTTCAAGTAGGAAAAAAAAATTTTGATAGGGGAAATTGGGCAAAACCTTTCAATTTTCTCAAACTTTTTTTTTATTTAGCATGAATTCGGGGACTTTTCTGAGTTGTTTCGGGCGAAATTTCCATACTAGTCTGGGAAAAAGTGGCCTAGTTTCGAAGATACGGCAAAATGAAATCCGCCGGAAAACCGTTCGGAAAAACTGAAAGTAGCACTAAAAGTGCTAAGAAAGAAAAGGTTGAGATCCTTTTTGGTTCGATAGTTGGCTTCTCTGGCTGTGCATTTGTTGGCTTCTCTGGCTATTTTCCACAAATATTTTCAACGTGAAAGCATTTTTTTCAGATGTACCGCAAATAAACGTATTTGTATCTGTGTTTAAACTTTCATCCCGTTCGAAGACGTCCGCAGCATTGAGAAAAACACAAATCATCGGTAGGGTACTCAAAATTAAAACTTTCACCCAGAAAACATACGAACAACAAATCTAATCTGCCTGTTTCGTCCCTAATTATCTCATTCATCAGCTAATGCATTCAATAGCTAATGCTTTCGAAACCGCAAAATGTGTTCACATTCTGCAATGCAAACAACCCCTTGTTACCGAAACACATCATATTAATGGGCAAAATTCACGAAACGCGTACAGCATTTGTTCCCAAAGCACATCAGTGTGGAGAGTGCCTGCCAGTACGCGTGCTGCCTAGTACAAGTGTGTCGCCAGTACAAGTGTGTTGTCAGTACGCGTGTTGCGACACTTTATAAGTGCTGCGACACTTTATAAGTGCCGTGATACTTTATAAGTGCCGTGACACTTTATAAGTGTAAATAAATATCTTTCCACATACAATTCACTACTTTTCACATACATTGTTCTTTTAGCGACATACAGAAGCACACTAGTAGTGTAAGAAAAAATTATTGAATTGTCAAAACAAGAAAAAAAAATATGAATGACATATAGAATTATATTTTAGAATTGTGCTCGTTGACAAAGCCTAGAAAACTTGAAAACTTATGTTATTATATTGGGAAACCATCTTTATAAATATATTTGTTGTTAATAATAACTTCTGCAGTTTAAATGTTAATTATTGTGTGACAAGACAACTGTTATTGAATTCAGCTCGGGCTCTGTATGTGATGAAAATATTGAAATTCGAGCTTGGGTGAGAAATACCCAGCAAACACAGCACTACTTCTAAAGTGCTGCAGAAGTCGTGAGTAAACTCGTCAATGATTTCAATGCTAGAGATAGCATTTTACCCCAAAACTCACCTATTTACTTCATATTACCCGCGTACGTGTAATATGTTTTGTTTCATGGTTGATCGTTTCCATCCCACAAATAGGAAAAAGACAAACGATAAGAATACAAGGAGTGCAAAAGTACTGCTATACTACTGCTGAAGTGGTGAAACTGCAGCACGTAAAATGTACTACTGTACTACTGCCTTAGAAGCAGTATAGCAGGACATTGATATGGCTACCCAGCTATAATGTCACCAATAGTATATTCGCATTACTTTGCATTCAGGCCACATAGGCGTGCCGTGACCTAAAATCTGGCAGGGGCCAGGGACCAGAAGGTTCAAGACATGCGATAATTTTGTCTTCCGTAACGTACACGTACTGTTCATGCAACTTATATAATTTACTAACACATTATATATTTGTTAATATATTCTTTGTTATTTGCTTATACATAATGCATTATCAAATAAACTTCATGTCTGTGAATACGTATGAGCTACTACCGCATGTATATAATGTGAACGGTAGGTATGAACTACACACGAATTATCTATGACCGCTAAGAAATGAACGCTTGTATGAATTATACGGGAATAGAATGGAAATAATTAGATACTACATAAGACTATTTTTTCGTTTAGAAGCTAAATATATTTCAACTTATACTTGAAGAAGAGGATAGCTAAGTTTCAAAATATCTTTGAAGAAATTGGAATATATTAAGCTTAGATGGAAGAAATTGACTTCTTGCTTCAAACTTTTGTTACCTAGAAAACCTAGAAAAAGCATAAATAACTTGGCAAAATGGAAGAGTGATGTAACTTACTCTTTTCGATCCAGTTGGTTTGCAAGGATATCTTCGTAGCCCTAACTGCGTGTCCAAGGCTACCTGAAACAGCAAAATCTTTTAAACTAGTGCGTTTTGCTGTATTCCGTTTTCGCGATCCTCTGGGAAATGTGAGCTCCAGACAGTTGTTCTCTGCGAATAACTTAATGTTTTCCCAAACTACACACAAATCTTCTCGCTCACTTAGTAGTGTTTTAACTGTTCCATTCACAAGATTTATCCCATCCCTAAGAGTTGCATTTTGAGTTTGGAAATATGTGCTTAACATGTTCGTTATAGAAAGAACATAGTGAATGATGCAAAGATTTACTACAAACTTAGGATTACTGATTGAATGAAAGATCCCCAATGAATAAACTGAGTCGTTGTATTTTCCCTCATTCATTTGATTTTCTAAAGCATCTAGTCCCATAGCTATCGATCACATATTTGCAATTGTGAAATCTCATTGACTAACGAGTCGAGCTTTAACTTCTCATTCCATGCCTTGAATTTAGACCAACTGCCTTTTCAAGCTGCTTCAACAATTCGTGTTGTGATGGCTTCGAAAAGTGTAGGTAAAGGAATTCGATGGCATAGAAAAAAGATGTACACGTTTCGATTGTGAAAAATGTGTCCCCCACAACCAGGACAAATGTGGCTGCAGGGTGTTTCATCTTAATATAGATTTGTACACCACTTTTTTATCCTGACATGACACTAACACCATCGTAAGACTGTCCAACAACAGGCAACTCGCTAAGTCCATAGCTGTCTAACAGGCTGCTAAATACGAGGCATTTCTAGGTCCCGAACAGTTTACAAAGCTTAAGAACCTTCCTTCGATTGCTAGCTCTTTAGTAAATCTGACAACCACGGAGAGTTCTTCCTTTTTGTGGACCCTTGCTTCGTCTACCATAATGGACATCAGTCCGCACTCTTTTATTTCAGCTGTATTGTCCTCGCGAACGATTTTAGCAATTATTTTTATTAATTCATGTTGTGTTTTGCCACTACAGTTGTTCGCAACTTATTTTTAAAACTATTTTCAAAAGTTGAATCATGCTTAGTGAATAATTCACAAAATTCCAAAAAAAAAAATTCACGGTTATCACTGGCACCACTTTTATCATGTCCTCTGAAAGCAAGTCCTTGGCGACTGAGACACGTCGTAAGGTCAATAACATTTTCCAAATAATTTCGGTTCATCTTGACAATATTCCAAGAATGTTCAAGCACCATATCACTTACTATCTTCCACGCACTATTAGAGCTTTCACATTGTGCATGAATTTTTTCCATCCGGATAATTTATCCGGATCGCGAAGTTTGGTCGAGTTGAAATTTTGGTTTATTTTTGGCGACAATGGAAATTCTATGGAATATTTCGCATTGTCATAGCTTCACAACGATTCATCAGACCAGTATAACTTATCGAAATTAAATATTGCCGTCCATATCTCGAAATAAGTCCCATAACATGGTAATTAATACCGCATATAACACAGTCTCTATGTTATAAGTAGTGTTTATGCTTTGGTATAGGCTTACACTACTGTACTACACAACTCTTGCTGTAACCACAAAAAACTAAGAGGCGAAAACTTAAGTGTCTGCTGTTGGAAATATTTATTTTTCTGGGAGGGGCCAACCTAGGGTCTGGGGGGGTCCCGGTGTTCAGGAGTTTAGCAGTAGTACAGCAGCATGTATAATCATTGAGAAATAGAAAAGACAAATACTCATTAGAAAATGTATCAACACATGGAAATGTTTTTACAACTGTATGCGAAAGTGCTGAACGCACGTTTGCTGGGTATATACATACGAGTATGTATATGTATGTATGTATCACAACGCAGCAGCCAAATGGTTTATACTGTCAATTAATAAATAGACTTTTATGTGGTTTGCAGATACAACAGACTGGTTGCCGACAGACTGTATGATCTGTACCTGAAGATTTTCCCATTCTTGGCCATTCTTGGAGTGGTATTATTATTTGAAGATTAATGAGACTTTAGCCTGCAATACTCAGCGGATATTTCAGCATCGATAAGCAACTTTTGATGAGGGAATGAAGAGAAACTTTGCGTTATCAAAGCTTACTATATTGTTATTTAGTAGTTCAACTTTTCCGGGCAAATTGAACTCGTTTGCAAATACTATAATTTCGGTAGAGTTCTGAGGGGGTGTACATATTTTCTATTATGCTCTGATTTTGCAGTGGTATGTTGTGTTTTGTCAGGTTAACTTTGATTAGCTACCTCCGTTCAATAGAGAAAACGTAGCTCGCTCTCAGGCACTCTAAAAAAATACCTCCGAACATCTAAAACTTCGAAATTCGCATGTTGCAATGGATAATTTTCATCAAAAATACTAATGACTCAAAAGCTCATTTCATTCATATCTTTATAGATTGCAATAAAGTCGTCACTTTTCTGGCCAAGCTTGTTTAGCAACGTTAATTGTAAAGTATTTATCGTCCTAATGTCGTTAGTAGGTACATAATAGATACATAAATAGAGGAGAACCGATAAGCACGGAAAAAGAGGGAAGATTACCATCGAAATACCGAAATCTTTCAAGAAATTAAAATATATCTAGCTTCTAAAAGATAAATTAGTCTTTAAATTAAAATACTTTGTTTTTAAAGCTAGAAAAAATTGGATCACATTGAAACAAGACGGGGTTCTTCCAATCTTTGCACGTTTATACACTTTGGCAAGTACTTTACGTACGTTTTTGATTTGGTGATATGAGTCGAAAGGTTTAGGAAAGGAATGAATCCAGAAAAGAAAAGGTCCAAGGTATTCAACAACAAAATAATTTCAGCCAATATGATGATGTCAAGTAATTATATTTTTCAATTTCAATTCTATTCCCTGTATTTCGGTGAAATCTAGAAATCTATTTGCAATTTTTTGCATTTACACTTTGTCATTGGTCAAGTAAAACCCATTTCTGTGTACCCTATGTGCAGCACATGGCTAACAAGATAGAAGAACAACGTATAGCATAAATCAACCGGAAACTTATAGAATTGTTGTGTCGAGTCGAAGACGATGTCTAGTCCTTAAAATTCGATTTACCATGCGGAAAGTTTCTTTAGCTCTCGTATTTTGAGTTCTCGTCGTCGTTGTAGTTTGAAGATTCGTCGTACGCTATCCATTCATATTCTTGTGCAATCTTGTTCTTGCTGCAAGACGTACATTTGCACAGAGTTTCCTGTCGTTTTTGCTTCGATTTTTTTTTGCTCTCATCCTTATGGTGTCTGGCATGTCTTCGCTTGTGAAACTGGAGTGGTGGTCGTTTTGAAAAGCCAGTAGATACTTCTAACTCAATAACTAATAGAATTGTGAAGTTTTTCGAAATTTTCTTCGAAGGTTGCACTCGCGGCTATTGAAGATGATATTTTACGGAAAATCAAATGGTATTGTACAATTTGTTGCATTGTTAAATTGGGAATGGGATATTGGAATTGTAGTTTGATTTAATTTTGCGTTTATGTTCGATTCTAGCTTTTGGTTCTCAACGAAGCGGAATAAATTTTCTTTGAAGTTCAAAATAATTGAATCTTAGCAAAATTATAACATGTAAAATAAAATATGTGGGCTATTGCTGCGGGATCGGTTAGTGCAATATATATTAGCGTGATTCGACAAATATTAGGTACGAGCGTTTCGGCTATTTCCAGTTCGCATAAAAGTTAAAAAAATATTTTTTTTTTACCTCATATACCCACTAAGTCAGTAGAAAAAAACATATGAATAGGCCACGATTCCAGGGAGGTACATTCATTTGAATACCAATAGTCGACCTATGTTTGAAAAAAATGTTTACCAAATACATAGACCGCGACTTGGTGGAAACACAAGGGGACTCTGCTGCTCCATATTCCACCGTTGCATGCTGGGCCAAGGCGGTTAGGCTGAGAAGAACATCCACTGAAGATGAATACCGCGATGGACGTCCTTCACTGAAGACAACGAGAAAAAAGTCGATGATGTCGCATTGGCAGATCAAAGAATAACGAATGAAAAAAGAATGAATCTCGTACGGCAGGTTTCAATGAATCATTGCCCACGAATTTCATCTGAAGAAGGTCTCTGCACGTTGGGTGCCGAGAATGTTAACCGATGAGCAAAAGGAGAAATGAGGCGACATTTCGAGGGTGAGTCTTGAAGAGTTCCAGGCAGATCTGAAGAAGTTTTTGTCACGTTTCCAAACCATGGACGAAACCTGGATCCATCATTTTCATCCAGAAACTTAACAGCAATCGATGGACCTGGAAGCGACCCTCTTCATCGATGCCAAAGAAATTCAAGGTGTCGAGTTTGGCAGGGTAGTTTATGCATCAGTTTTTTGGGGCGCTGATGAAATATTTAATGGTGGAATATTTGGAAAAGGGAGCCACTATATCAGGCTCTTACTACGCAGCCCAAAAAAGAAGATTGCGAGAAGCAATGAAGGAAAAAAGACGCGGCAAACTGCGAGCCGGAGTTCTGAGGCTACAGTTGCGATTGCTGCAAGTCAAGAAACAGTACTCGGGCTGCTTAAACATCCGCCCTATTCGCCACATCTAGTTCCGAATGACTTCAACTTCTTTCGTCGGTTCAAAGAACACCTTCGGGGCAAGAAATTTGAAGATGATAGCGAAGTGATGGCCGCTGTTGGGGCGTTGTGGGAGAGTAAAGCCAAAAAAAAAATTTCTAAGTGTATCGTGGTCTCGGAAAAAGGATGGACTAAATGTATAAGCTAGTTAGAAAACCATGTTAAAAATAAATATTTTTTTTAAGTCTAATTACCTTGGTTTATATTGATTATCATTACTTTTGGATCCACCTTCGTATAAACCAGATTTTGGGCTCTCTGCGTTGTATATTGTGCCGACTGGTCACCAATGTTGTGGTGTTAACTGTGCCACGTTTGTGCCATGCACAACATTGAGAGTAAGTTACACCAAAAATGCACTGGGAGCATAGAACTTCCAGTCTAATATTTGTTTTTTTTTTTAAGCCCAACGCCATTCACAAAAAAGATCGAAAAAACATGACTCTGAGTCTAGATTTACTTGTTGAGAATTAGTTTAAAATTTAACTACGATTTTATTGCCTAATGGCTCATGAAACACATATTGTTGAAATATCTCAACCTAGCTGAATCTAGAGCAGCTCATTAAACACAGCTTACTGAACCCAAATGTAAAAAAACTGTCAAAAATGATAAAATTCATAGACGCCGTAAAATTGCCTGAAGCATTTTAAACTTCTTCTCTTCTTCTTATGATATTGGGATCCCTTACTTGGGAACCCTTACTTAAGAAAGCCAAAATGCTATTGTAAATCAGTTGTACTACAAAAACAAAACAATAAAAAAAGATAGGGAGCGAATTCGTTTGCAGAGAAAAAAGCGTTTAACTGCAGTTGGCACCACTTCCAACAACGAAACCGTTTCAAGCGTTTGTAGTGAAAACTTTATACAATTACTTTGTATTCGACTTCTTCGTAGATATTCAAAGTTTTTGATTTCTAATCTGGGTGCATTATGCATTTCATATAATTTAGTTTTGGTTTTACTGAGAAAACTCCACTTCAATAATTTTAGTTAAATGCGCATTTCCACAAGTTCAGTGTTTCTGTTTCGTAATGAGTGCCAAAACTAAGGAACCAAATCAAATCCTGCTCGAAAACGAGCAATGAAATTCCATTAAAATTCAACGAACTACGACCTCTAATTACTTTCGCATATCCAAATTCCATAACTACCCTTTACTGTTCCACGAAACTTTCGAATCTCTTTCGCATTAACATATAAGTATACACCCCTCTGCATATGTTTCTAAGCTGGTTTACTATTCTCATACTTTAATTCGATTCTTTTTTCGTTAAGGTCTCACTGGACCGAAAGGACGTGCTGGTAAACCAGGCACGAACGGTACACCAGGAATACCCGGCATTAACGCCTGGAAAGTGAAAGTCAACGGCACTTTCTCGCAGGAAATGCTAATTCCACCATCAATAGCCGGTAAGTATGATGTGAAAGTTGTGAAAGCTATCTAGCTGGTTGCGGTTGCTATCTTCAACCCGTGCAGCAATTAAAAGTTTCACTAATGAAATTCCTTTAATATTTTCTTTACTTCTGGTTGCTGCTGCTCCTCGTGCTTGGATGTGGAATACGATACCATCTCGTCAAATAATATTTCACATTTTTAACGTTCGTAACATTCTCTCGGTTCGAGCTCATTAAAAAGACGTAAACTTGCCGAATTTCACACGTAACGTTGTAATACCTGAGGGAAAGCATTTGAGATTGGTGTGTGCTGCGAATGGAACGCCAAAACCAAAAGTCGAATGGAGACGCTCGGATGGACGAACGATTGCGATGGGAGCTTGGGAAGGTAAGTAACAATGAACGGTTTGTTTAAGAGGGAATTCTAGTTTCTGGTAGGAAAAGTTTGACCGGGAGCTGGTCCTGCGTGGGTCTTTTAAACCATTATACTTTAGTTTAATCATACGGGGCTTAAGAAATATCTGTGGTTAACAGATAAGTGTGAAATATCCGTTGATTGAAAGAGCTTGGTACCCGATTGCAGCTTTTAGAATTTTAACTGAATAGATCGTGTATGGCTCTAGTTCGAGTTAGCTACAGAGTTTTCAAAAACGACCGTGTGTGATTTTCTATGCTATTTAAACATGAATAAACAACCTTTGTCTGTCAGTTACGACAATTACCTTATTTTTTTGTGTATTTGAAATTAATATTAACCTAATTCTATTTGAAAAATATTTATTTATGTGCAATTCAACTGTTTAGTATGAACTTTTGATTTCCATGCAGGTGCACTGAGAAAAATCTACATTGTGCGCTGTCTTATGTAACACAGCGCAGCATTTATGGTCACATACGCTATCCTGCAAACCATTCATTTGTGATTCAGGCATGATTCAGGTCTGAAGATTAGGTTTGGAAACCTTCTGAGTAAAGTTAGATTCCTTTCTACACCTCTTGTCGGTGAATAAGTCCCAATTACTACCTCATGTCTGTAATCTGAATGGCGGCAATAAATCATACATGATTTACACTGTGCTGCTCAGCGAAGAATTCATGAATGAAAAATTCACTTATAAATTGAATGAAAGTAATTAGAAGCCCAAGAACAATTTTTTTTTAAAAGGTTAATACATTTGGATTTCTTGTCAAATGTAGATGTTTCCAGGGTTGTTCATATTTCACAATTTTGAAGGATACTGAACACGGAAAAAAATGTCAGATTAGTTTTGAAACATTTAGAGGAAACAGATTAGTTTTGAAACATAAGAATTTAAATCATCTTTAGTTTTCAATGAAACTTTTTGTTTAACATTTTGGGTAATCTGAAAAACGAATCGGAAATGACGAAAAGTGCTGAAACGCACTCGTCATCTTCTCAGTGAGGATGCGTGATTGAATCTAAACCAGCCGACACAGTTCCAGCTTATCAGGGCTGTAATGCATGGCGTTGGGGGCAATAATACGTGGCTTTGCAAGATATAATGTAGAGCGCCTACTCCTGTGAATTTTGTTCCATGCATAATGGTATCAGGCTCTGTATTTTATTATCACAATCTCTAAATCAACCATATATAATAGCGTCAGAAGTATATGAATTACGGTCTAACGCTATGCTTTTCTCAGTATACTAGGTGGCTTTTTAAACTTCCAGGGGCTTTCAATCAATTCGATACCTTCTTTTTCAAGTAGCGTGCCATCGCATCAAAAATCAGAAATATATAATATTTTTTTTTTGTAGTACGGTATCCTGTTTTACGACGATTAGGTTGGCTTACAATTCGCATCAGCCAACGGTTTCGATAACACCCGTTTATGGTGGGTTTGACCTTAATATATCACTTGACAACACAAACACAAAAGCATCTTAAACAACGCGACGACGCGAACACGCTGTTAAGACACGATGATTCACGTTTTGTCAATTCTAGAGACAGACCGTCCTTCGGAGAAAAGCAAATCACTCCGCAGTTCTCCGGCTACAACCTTCCATCAGAAGAGACAACACGTGAATAGAAATATAAAATAGCCAAACGGAGCTATATCTAGAAAATAACAGAGGTGTAAAAGGAAAGCTTGAGTAGCCACGTGGGTAGAGCACTGGCTTCTTGCGTGTGGGGTCCCTGGTTCGAATCCAGGTTCGGACGAGGGTCCGCGCACCAAGCTTTGAGTTCACCTAGCTCTGATTAGGTGCCTGATTTAAATCAGGGGTAAAGTGAGTCGTGGAACTAATCACTCCACACTCGTATTCACAATGATTAAATAAATTGTAATGAAGCTCTCTACCAGCTTCAACCCCTAGACCCGTACGAGGGTTGTCGTGGGATTGCTTTACTTAAAAGGATTTCACAGATTACTTCGACCAACTTGGTCATCGTTTTCACCACCCTTGCCAGGTGGTATGTTGTCTGGATGAAGACTGATTTGTTTGCTAATGGAGTCTATTTATGGCTTATTTAGGCACCAAATCGATCCAGTAATTCACTATAATATTGCAACATGTATACATTATGGTAATAATTTATTTCGTCAAGTTGTACAAAAGTGAAAAAGACAGAAAAAATCTCTTAGCAATTAGGTCATATTTACCACCCAGTTTCAGGTCCTCACGAATATTTTCTCAAGTTTTTCAGGCGACGATCCGCTACCAAAACAATACATTTGTGATTTTTCCTGCTAACAGTAAGCCTTCTATTTGTTCAAGCCATCACTTAAGCTATTAGTTTGACATTCGTTTTTTGCTTCTGACCTTGAAAAAATTTGTTAGTTTTTACTAAATATTCATTCTATTCTAAGCCAAATTAAGTTACAACTTATGAATCGCCACTTCTCGTTTTGTCATATTTTTAGTCATCCGAACTGATCCTTGAAAAGTCAAATCAACGCTTGAATACCTGGCGTCTGGGAGGATGACGGGCTTGTTAGCTGGTCTATATTCCTTGTCACTGTGTGCCATTTTTCTATTACTTTTGACCTTAGTCGGTACTGTGGTTCCCTTCTATCGCAATGAAAATCTGTCTTTATTTTAATGGATCTGATAATACAGACTATATTGACAACTACTAGTTTCTTTCTCTTCTTCTTTGCTTTTGTAAAGCTCCCGAAAAAGTAACCTACAACGGTCTGTTCCTCGTATCCATCTTCTTTCATCTTGAATAGCATGGGCTTGCCAGAAGCAGGTCTTGTGCCACTAAACTTATAATCTTCACAATTTGGTTGACTCAGCTTCAAGACAACAGAGTCAAGTTTGTATTGCACAGATTTATCAGAAACCTTTTAGATAGATAGGTAGATTTCACCATGTTATCTATAGCGATTTAGAAGAAGAGAGGGATGCTTGCATGCGCCTCAACTGAAGCAAAGTCCAGAAGAGGGCCTCTGCAAGCATCCCTCTCTTTTTCTAAATTTACAAATGGTACCCACCGTGGGGCCTCAAAACTTATTTTGGGTGACCCCACCCAAGTGAAAAAATAATTTATGAACATTAACTCATAACTGCTAAGACTTTAAGTCCTAAATCCGACATCCATTCCAACTAACATGTCCCTGAATCGCCTCCCTTGCGATTCTTATATTTCCTGTTCAATAGAACAGAATAGCTCTCATTGGACATGTTGTAATAAGCTCTAGCTCTCACAAGCCGCAACCCTATCCCCTCCCATCCCTTTGTTTTATTTGCGGCTAGTATTAGTTCATTTGACGGATGAATAATACGTAGCGTCCCCTTTTGTTTTTTGGGAGCAAACCCGCCCCATTTTTCATGATCCACCCCAGCTGCGTAGAGCTATCAAAGCGGCCAACTAGCATCTGTCAGGGTCAGACTACAGGATGCTCCACTTATGCGGACGAGAGGCCTTCACGGCTATTTTTAGGGAACCCTGCTCCCGGGGCATTTCTTTTTGTGATTTGCCCCTGTTGATGGTCCACCATCACCTTTTCCTGCTTGTCAGGCGCTCTTCTGGACTTCGGTTCAGTTAAGGAGCCTGTAAGCATCCCTCTTAGTTCATAAATCGCTACATGTCTGCTTAACGAAAACCTGACTAACGGAAAATATACGGAATAATGATTTTTTCACGCTTCATTGTGTTTTTCAAAAGCTAATGAAGGTGGTGTCTTAATTACCATTCACAATACTCTTTGAAGAATATTCTGCACTGATTACATTCCTACTCATACCGTTCAATGCATAATTGCTCGTGCCATCCTATGCGTAAACTTCGCACTAATTGTCTGCTGTATATTTGGAATTGTCTGCAGTGTCTTCCGTAAAAAACTTTCATATGTAATGGTAGAATTACACATGAAAGTTTTCTACGGAACTGTTGAACTTATTTCTTACTCGATTTCCATCAACTTCTCTTGTCTCTCTGTATCTCTGGTGATTTTAGCATGCCATCTGTTGAATGGGATCCTAAAAACTTATGTATTCTCTCCAATAACAACCCCTCTGTTCTAACTTCTTCCTTCCTCTCTCTTTGTTTTTGATCCTCAGTTTAATTAATTTGGCAATGCCAATAATAGAACTTTAGACCTAATTCTTTCAAGTGTTTCTGAAATTCCCCCGCTATCTCTCAAGCTTCTTATACGATGATTTTAGATTCCAGATAAGAAACAAACGTCCTTCGATCCGTTGACACAGCTCCCATCAAGCTGGCTTTTAAGAAATGTACACTGAAATTAGCCTTATCAACTCGCTTTCTTTTTTTTTTTGCAAGGTTTGAAAGTGTACTATGTATTGTTTAGGTTCTAAGTTTTCTTTTCTTTTTGTCTTTTTTTCTTCTTCCTTTTTGTCATCTTTTGGTTTATTTTGGTTTATCTCACGCCATTTTTTGGTTTATTTCTCTTTGTTTTTAAGTGTTTTCAAAGCCAAGGAAAAATCTCATAAAAAGTTGAAAAATACACACTGGCATACGGATCTTCGAAAATTTCTTGTTATACAACCCAATGCTAAAAGGGTAATCAAACACGTAATGTGGGGTTGCTTTTTGAACATTGAAGCCTCAATCTGCTTCAATCTACAAAATCCTTTTTGATTCTACATCTGTCCTTGGAAATCATATTTTATGCATGGCAGGCTGTTTACAGAATACTACCCCTTTCTCTTCCTCCTTCGAAAATAAATCAAAAAAATTTCCTTAACTATCTCCTGACCTCACCTACCCTGTCCTTGGAAGTTGAACACTTGAGATCTATACATATAAAAAATTTGTCATATTTGGTTTCTTTCTCTC
The DNA here is from genome assembly GCA_947369275.1 of Nemotelus nigrinus. Classification (NCBI taxonomy): domain Eukaryota; kingdom Metazoa; phylum Arthropoda; class Insecta; order Diptera; family Stratiomyidae; genus Nemotelus; species Nemotelus nigrinus. The sequence continues at coordinate 40,346,618 of OX376372.1, forward strand.
CTGGTTATCCTTCTATGTTTTTAGACTTTCCTGAGGAACAGTACTAAATTACTCTTCTTCTTCTCCTTTCTTTTCCACATCTGGCGTTCCTCAAGGTTCTATCCTTGGTCGTTTGCTTTTTATCATGCTTTTCAACAACCTTATGATAACAGAAGATCAACTGTTCTTTTTCTTTCTACGCGGATGACATAAAGTCATACAGAGCAACCAAATTTGAAAGCAATTTGAAGACCCTGAAGTAATAATGACTTTCATATCATGGACATAACGACTAGGGCCTCTAAATTTGCTGGCTTTATTTTGCGTTCTTTTAACAAGTTTCTAACAGTTATTTTTAGTGTGTATTCTGTACCACTGAACTTTTCTAGTATTTGCCTTAGTAGACGGAAGTAGGAAATCAGTCCCTCAATTTTTTTTACATTCGTTCAAAGCTCCAATCAAAAGATTGGAATCGTGGCTAGCTACCGACCTCTATCGACCTCTTTTTTGATAGTTTGGAGTATTTAACAAAGTGCGGAACAAACTGAAGAATTTTTTTTGCTTTCATCCAACCTAACCTAACCTAGAAAAATTGTATAACCTAAACTTCGTGCAGAGGCATTATTTCGAAAGTATTTTTTTAATTACGCATTGAAATATAAAAATGAATCATTTATAGCCGACACAGCAAACGCTTATGCTTCCAATATGCTTCTTTCTGTAGACACAATCCGTTCAGCTACTTTTTACGATTTATTTTGTGATTTACCGTCCACTTTGTTTGGTTTTTAGAAAGATCAAACTTTCATTTCACATAGGCTAAGCTGTAGACGATAGAAAACATAACATATTGCTTTTCTTGTTGAAGCTAAAAGTCCGCACGAAGTTTGCACTTTCCGGTATCAACACACTTAGATACATACACCTTATCATATTTTTGGATGTATTCCATTCTTTGAATTGAGTTCCAAGTCTAACTTTTATCGTACGTTCTCCCTGGAATGCAATTGTAAACTTTGAATCCACTGACACGAGGAACACAAGTCTTACTATACTTGCCTATAAAACGTTAGACATTTATTCATAGTAACGGCTTACTAATCTGAACTGTGAAGATACTTATTTTTATATTAAACTTATTTTTCAAGAAAATCTGTTTCCTGATAGTTAATGCCAAGGAATATAAAGATTTGCTACCAAAAGGTGGTCCTTCCAAGTGTTAAGAGTTGAATCGCAAGGAGTTGACTCCAAGTATAAACCAATCAATTCCTTCAAATAGGTTTAAACAACTGTTTATTTGAATACATCTAAAATAGTTTTTTCTACACATATTAAGATCTCCTGAGTTGTTTTCTAAGATGTCAAATCAGCTACATAGTGTCTATTCAGAGATCATTTATATGCCTATTTCTGAAAGCTTGTTCCATTTTTGCATTTCGATGGATCTTCTGTGGATCATCATAGACCTTTTTACTGATATTTCCTCGTGTGTACGCCTGTACATCTCCTTCGTGCGTAGTGTCCTCGAATATTGTTGTCAAATTTGGTGTCCTCATTATCGTTTCTTAATTGATGCTGTTGAGTCTGTATAACGTAGATTTACTCGCTCACTATTCCTCAGAGTATAGTCTACGTCTTTCCATCCTTGAAATCCCTACCCTTCTTTCACGCAGAGTGTATTTCGACGAATGTCTCTTATATAATGATTACTGGTTCTATTACATATATCCCCAAAGTGCAGTTTTCTGTTCGTGACCCGGTACGTTCTACCAGGTCTTCATTTACCCTCAACGAAACATTTGCTCGCACTTATGTATATTTTTACTCCTCACTTTTACCCTTGCCTAGGCAGTATTATTGTTTGAATATTGGTCCTCTTCCGCCTTCGTTACGCACTTTTAAAAATAAGTTAAGAGAATGCGTTTTATCGTATGAAATAAAGTAACTCTCTGAATTTTTGATGTCATAGCTGTTATATTATTATTATTATTCAAATCTCATTTAACAGGAAAATTCAATTATGAAACGAGATACAAAAATTAATCAAAAAAATCATTAATATAAAGCAAAACAGGAATAAAAATAATAAAATAATAAAAACAAAAATTGAAGAAAAAGTAAAGAGAAGAATGTATAATAAAAATAACTAAGAGACTACGTTATCATATCAATAACATGTTTTTTAAAAGAAAGAAAAGACATGGACAAAGAACTCATCATGGCTTCTAAGTATCCTAGGTATAGGTGAGTAAAAATACACTAGAGTACGCGCAAAAGAAGTAAGGAAAAGCGACTGAGTTCTAACCGAGCGATCAGACACACGTAAGAAATGGCACACGCAAATGTTGGAAGAGAGTAAGCCAAGAAGACATTCATCAAGGAATACTCTGCGGGTACTCAGCAAATGGAGATTTAAGAAAAGCAGTCGGTCATCATAAGGACGATAAGCAACATTAAACTTGAACAAAAGGCAGCGAGTAAACTTACGCTGAACGGATTCAACAGCATTAGACAGGTACACGAAAGAGGAGACCACACTTGGGAGCAATATTCAACAATGCTACGAACAAGAGAAATAAAAAGGTGAGCACAAGTGTTGATATTGGTTGCAAAGCGAGAGCAGCGCAGAACAAAACCAGCTACTTTTACTTAGCAACCACAAAAGAAACATGCAGATCAAATTTTAACTTCGGATCAAAGATGATGCCGAGGTCTTTATGTTGATCTACATGCTTCAAAAGACTATCACACAAAAAATACTCAAAGGAAATAGGATTAGGCTTATTGGAAAAAGACATCACAAAACACTTGGAAACATTAAGATCAAGGAAGTTCACAGAGCACCAATCACTTAAAACAAAGAGATCCGACTGTAGCTTACAACAATCATTTTGTGAAGCGACAGCACGGAAAATTTTTAGATCATCAGCATACAACAGAGAGTCAGACTGAAAGTTACAAGGAAGGTCATTGATAAACAATGTGAAAAGGAGGGGACCAAGGATGGAACCTTGGGGAACACCAGAAGTAGGAAAGAAAGGGGAGGAAGAACAACCATTAAACACAACACGGCAGACGCGATCATGGATGTAGGAAGAAAGCCAAGATGTAAGGGAATTGGGAACACCAAAATGACAGATCTTATCTAAAAGCACTGTGTGATTTACCCTGTCAAATGCTTTCGCGAAGTCAGTGTAAATCACATCAGCTTGAAGACCATTGTCCAAAGTACACGCAACGAAGTTAGTGAATTCAAGTTAGTGAATATGTAAACAAGCAAAGTTAGTGAATATGTAAACAAGCTCTCTCTCAACATTAATAAATGCCAGGTTATTAGTTTTTCCAGAAAATGCACGGTCACACACAATACGTACTTCTTCGGTAATAATGTGCTAACTCGAGTTGATAACATTGCTGACCTCGGTGTTATCTTAGATGAAAAACTCCGTTTCACTTTACACTACGATAAAATACTTTCTCGTGCAAACAAACAACTTGGCTTCATCAAAAGACGAGCCAAGGAATTTCGTAGTCTGTGGGTCACAAGATCTTTATACACTTCACTCGTACGTCCTATTCTCGAATACGCTTGCATTAGCTGGAATCCTGCTTTTGAAACCCACAGTGACAGGCTCGAGTCAATACAAAAGCAATTTTTACTTTTCGCCTTGCGAGAGCTATACAACCCTTATGACTTTAATAGCCTATCCCCTTATGAGTTTCGACTGGGTCATTTAAACCTATCGACACTAGCCTCAAGAAGAATGGTGATATCGGCCTGCTTCACATTCGACGTCATTAGAGGCGCTATTAATGTAGAATTCTTGAATAATAAAATTTTGATAAATATCCCTGTGAGGAACACCAGGTCCAATCGTTTCCTAAAAGAATATTCTCATTCGACCACATATGGAGCTAATGAGCCAGTAAGTAGATGCTGCAGAGAATCCAACAGAATAAGCAATTTATATTCCCCTACGATTTCTAAATCATCCTTCAAGTCCTCTCTTTTCCATGCCATCCGTACCCTTAACTTTAAGCTATAGCTTTCATGTGAATGTTTATTTATTGATTGCTATTTATTAGTTTATTTGTTACTCTTTTTTTAATTTGTTTGTTTTTTACTTATTTAACTTGTTTGTTTTTACTTTTTCCTTTACTTTACTTTACTTTTTCAATTTTTTATTTTTTTTTTATTTTAATTTAATTTGATGTCCTTTTTTTAATATGTGATTTTGTACCTTGTTTTGGTGTATGAATAAAATAAAATAAATTCGTAGTCGTTGAACGTCCCTTGATGAAACCATGCTGCTCTGCAGAAAATAAATGACTAAAAGCACCATGAATTCTGTCATGAACAATCCGCTCAAGCAACTTCGGAAAACAGGACAGGAGGGATATAGGACGGTAGTTGGCCACATTGCCAATGTCTCCCGATTTTAAAATCGGAAAAACATTGGCAGCCTTCCAGGTAGAAGGAAAAACACTAACAGACAAACTCAAATTAAATAATATAGACAAAGGTACACATAAGGAAGATGCAAGAGACTTAACAAACACATTAGGAATGCCATCCGGGCCGCTGCTTGCTGAGTGATCCAACGAGGATATTAGAATTTTAACCTCCAGAGGATTGGTCATCGCAAAATTATCCTGAGAAAACACAGCCGCAGCAGAACTCCCTGAAGCAAAATTAGGAGAGGAAAATGTGTGTTGAATTATGATTAAATTTCACCGCCTTATTATACTTTGTTTAGTTTTTAATTTATAGTCCTTTTTCTTTTTTATATATACGTTTGCCCCTTGTCTAATCTTTAATTGGATTTGTATCTGTTGATTTAGACAATAAATATATAAATAAATAAATAAATACATAGAGACTTTTCGTTTCGTTTAGGTACCCAAAAGCCTTTTATAAAAAAAACTATCTTTTGTTGTGCCAATAGTTGTTTCAGCGGTAAATTTTCTGACAAAATAGATTTACTATCCAATAGAAAAGAGCCCCAGCTAGTTTTCTGATTGTTTATTAAATTCCGACTATTTGGGGCTTCATTGAGTTTGGTGGTGGTCAGTGTCTCTATCTCAAAACTCTTTACTTCGTCATCAGATGTTATCAGCTACTTCATCGGAAAAATTATCTTATGATTAATGTAGTAAACAGCCATTTACCATGTTTGCAACCAAAAAAAAGACCACATAATTCATTCGTTCCTGAAAATTTCACTTCATTCTGTAGCACCGGCACAGGCTATCACTTTTACCACCTTTTTGTCGGTTTCTGGGTTTTGTGATAAAAGGGGTCGTATTTATAATCTTTAACTAAATCGGGACGCATTGAGGCGACGGCTCCCTTACTAACCCAGCTAGGTTCACCTCAGATTGCGTGAGGGCTGATTTGATAGCAAATAAGTATGCTATGGAAATTATTGGAACAATAATAGACAGACTTAAACACAGAATATTAATATTTTATTGATACTAGCTCGTGTTTGTACTTAGGTTTACCTGGACCCTCTTCTTGATTCTTGGATTCTTAAAAAAAATCATCGGGGCTGTTTCAACAAACTGTCATCATGCTCTTGGTACATTGCTATGTTCCCCTGCCTGGTTTTGTACCGCCATCAGATTGCTTTGAGGAACGTTGCGATTTTGGATATCTCCTGGCGCCATTGTCTTGTCGTATGTTCGAGTTTGTAGAAGAAGCTACGTTTTGAGCTACCTTGTTTACTGCTCGTATTTGCTAGTATAAAATCCATTTCAAAATGTCCGTTCATCGAATCCTGTAGTTGTAAGACTGGTAGCTTACAGTGGAACTATTATGCTAAGCTTCCAGAAATCATTTCTGGCTCGAATTCGCATTTTTGAGGAAGTTTTCTACTTGGTGCTGAGTTTGCTAGGACCATTCTGCCATTATAATATCGGATTTACCCATTTACCCACTTTTATCGTATCGTAACAAGTGACTTGATAATGTGTCTGCAGCTTCCTTAGTTGAATTCATAGATTATAACCCATTTGTAAATTTAAATAATTTCTCAATCGAAAAAAACCACTTTTTCTTTATTTGTGTGATTCTATTTGAGCAAATTTATTAATTTAGAGCATAAACTATTTTGAATAAAATAGCGAGTGAATATGTATGCAAACCTTTTCGTTAATCAAATATTAAGCCATATAAATTTCAAAAATTGAAGAAAATTAAAATAACTATATACATTTTATGCCAAAAGCAAGAACTCCTCCTTAAAATAAACACATTAACAAAATATCATAACTGTTGTTCTAACAACTAAATATCAATTTTCTGCTTTATTTGCGCATTAAACAGCTTCATCCGTATCTGGACATTTCCTGAACTTAACGAACATAACACGAGACCAAATGGGCGAATACAGCTGTTTTGCGGATAATGGAGTGCCTCCGGTTGCTAATGCCTCGTTTTCGGTTGAAGTTCATTGTAAGTGGAATGGCCAAGTTGAATGTCATTACGAATTACGGTGCAATAACAAAATCAATTACAGCTATTATTCCATGCTTGTATTTTCAGTTGCACCGTTGATCCTTGTTCGGGTACAGAGTGTTTATGCCGCACTGGGTGGAACTGCAACACTGGAATGTGAGGTGAGTGCTATGGTTTTGATTTTAACTACATGATTTTTGTGAAATCGTTAATTCCAAGTGAAGCACAATGAAGAGAAAGTATAACGAGGAGTTTTTTAGGCTTGATTTTATGTTTCATATCAGCATTATTTATGTATGGCCAATTGGCTGAATGTTCTAATGAATCCCAATATGCGTCATAGCTTTTCACATTTTTAGATTTATCTTCACGAAGTCAACCCTACAAACGCAATCGCTCTGCTCTTAGCAACTTCTTGTAGACTAATTTTCGATAATACTAAATTCCCCGGAGCTGAAAATATGCTTGCACTGGTAATGTAATTAAGTTAATTTTAAATCAACTTTTTTTTGCTGCGAAGTATTCTGAGTTTTGCAGAAAAAAAGATCTGGCTTCCTGACTTGCAAGAATCAGCGGACGTGTACTTGATTAATTAATCGTATAAAAAATTTTGATTTGAGCATTTGCAATTGCAGAAAAATGTTAGAACTGAGTACCCACAATACCTTGAGGCTAGGACTAGTTAAGTCCTAACATTGAAGATAGCACTGACCTCAACTTAAGTTTGACATATCGTTGGCAGTTCGCTTGGTTTAAACCAACAACGCTTCATGATAAACAATACATATAACTATACTGTTGAAATTGACTATTGTATTTTGAGATTGTATGTTTAGCACTTTTCACTTCGCGTTAAACTACAAATGTAGGAACGGTATCGAAAATCGATTTGATTTGATTCTCCATTTCGCATAAACTAGAAACCATTTCGCATAAACTAGAAGATATCCTGCGAACGATACAGAATTATGTGAGATTCGTATTCACTAAAAAACATGACTCGTCGAGCACGGAATTCCGAGTCGGAACCCCTTTCGTATTACTTCAGCTTGGCCATGCTACTAGCACCTCCATGTTGTCCCGCCGGTTTACATCCCGTCTGTAATTACAGGGAAGGATCCCTCATAGACTTAAAGGAGTCTATGAGGGATCCTTCCTCTTTAAGCGCAATATCAGCTCCTTGTATGCTGAAACGGCTAACCAGGCATCATTGGACCGTAGCATAATCTCCACGATTGTCTCCGGTGTCACAGGAGCAATTGCCGAGAAAAACATGTCTCGCTCCCTTCTCAAGCGGGCGCAATGGAAAAAGGTATGCAAAATGCCATCTATTTCCTTAACATAATACTTACTGAATTCCGTTCTGACTTTTCCCATTCTGTGAAAGTATTTCCTGTAGTAGCTGTGTTGCGACAGGAACTGGCTTAGGTAAAAATTTATTTCACCGTGGTTGCGATTAAGTCAATGTTTTAATGCGCAAATAAGCTTATCGTCCATGCTCCCTTCGAGCTCGTAGTTCAGCGCTCATCCCAAAGCTCAAGCGTTCGCGCTCGTACTTGAGCGACCAATATTTGTTTCCCTACTTCTGCTCTGTTTAAGAACAAGTCCCTGCGCTCGCTCGTCAGTAGATCAATTGGAGTTACTCCCGCCACAACTAACACGGTGTTTCCTGAAACATACTATCATAGTCAGCAAAAACGTGGTTCCACAGCCTTTTTAGTACGAGATATCTGATTAACGCTAACATTAAAGGAAAAGCGAGGATGATGAGGGTCAGGAGAAACATAAGCGTGTAAGGGAGAGAAAAGAGATAAACGATTAGAAGGAATATTGGAAATTATAACACACATTGAAAAGATAAGACACATTGTAAGGTGGTGTAAATAAAAGATGAAAAAGTGTAATTATAGAATTTATGCATAAATTACAAATGACTTTATACTTAATCATAGTATTTCGAATTATATCAGTGATATGTTTGCTAACTGAAATTTGTTAACTGAAGTGAAAGCACAAATGGCGTAGGAACTTTAACTCATGGAAATCATCGAATTAAATATTCACTAAAATCATGCTCCACAACATTTGCTACTTAACTTACACTGTAATGTGTACTTAAGATATTTACTGTTATCAACTTTTGAATTAATTACGCACTCATAGTTTCTAAAAGCAATTCGAATAATGTCTAAACTGCAATATGATTTCAATTAAATTCCAATCTCTCTGCTCACATACTGTCTTTTCGAAGCGAAATATAGCTCTCTCATGATAATCGCCATCATCTAACAAAACCCAATTATGCGGGATTAACGATTAACACATAATAATCTCCTTCCATTTGCTCCGACACCACAATGCTTACAACTTTTGCCCATGTCTGCTTCAGCATTAATCACCCGAAGTCATAGTGCCATCATCGCAGTAAGCACAAGCGCTTTGTGTCCATGTACTTGCACTGAGTTACGACATGATCCATCCTTCACGCCGAGAATTTAGCAACAGCCAACATAAAAGCAGAATAAAATTAACCCTGACATTTCCACCGACACTGTAGTCAGCTTGCTTTCGTGCATATTGCGTTCTTCCGACAACCGTTTAACAGGACACCATTATTTCGTCCATCTGTCGTCCCATTGGACATTTAATAAAAGAATTCATTACGCTGAGATTGGCCATACAGATAGTATGTCGACGAGAATAAAAATTAAACAATGTATGTATGTACCAATGTGTCTTTCAGTCAACTTAGGAACAATCGGGAATGTCAAATACACCGAACAAACAACATGTAAGCGATGTTGAACGTCTAGAACAGAAAATCGGGCTATTCAAGGGATTGTCTAGTTGCAGTATTTGTTGTATCCATATGTCCTGCTGGGATTTACAGCACAGCTGGGTAACGTAAAAATCAAGCGCATGCATTATGATTTGTAGACATGATCATAAGTGTTAAGAATTAAGTTTGAATAAGCTATCGCAATAAAATTTTAACACTTGGCACATCTAAACACATAAACAACTAATTTTCTATCCGTTAAAAAGGCGTGAAAAACGATTAGAATTCAGAACAATATGAGATTATGTAGCCGTTGTTACTGCAAAACGTTGAGAATTCACAAGGATTGAACAAACCTTTTTTCGCATAGTCCCAATTTCTACTCATATGTAACGTAGCCCCAATTGCTATGAAAATAATCTCTGTTTATATCAATAAAGTTGGCTAAATAACAACATCTTTCTGTTAAGCTCGTGTAGAGTAGTGGATAGAGCGCCCGTTCTTGAAGAATAAGCTCAAGGGTTTGTGCAGAAAGTATATGTTGTAATTATAAATGTATATAATTACAACAGAATAATAGAAAATAAAATTTTCAATATTTAGAAAATAAAATTTCAGTAATGGGAATTCCCTACATCAGCAATTGTCAAAGTACTGAAATTTTCTTAAACGGTGACAATTGTCGGTGATAGTCACACGCAGGGTTAAAAACTCAACAGCATTTTTTTTTGTTTCCGTTGAAGCATACGTTGGTACTTCCATGTGATCACCGTAAAAATATTCATAGTCGAAACGGACTTTCTGTTTCATTTTAATTTGCTAATAGATTCCAGATGGGAACGTCTAATCTACGTTAAAACTGCCCATACACCACTTTCAATCGTTTTGACTGACACCCGAGAATAGTAAAACCTTCAATTTTTTACTAATGTTCGAAGAACATTAGTATTAAAATCGATTCGGCCAAAAATTCATATTTCTATATATATATATATATATGTACAAAAAATTTCAGTGAGATAATCTCGGGAACGCGCCATTCGATTGAGCTGAAACTTTCAGGATACATTGGTGTATATGCAGAATAGGTCCAGGTCTCTTTAAATGTCAGTTATTGTAAACCTTTTCGCGCCGGCGGGCATTTAAGTGATATTTTTAATATACCTATTATTTCGTGCACAAATGATTTTCGCAAAAATAAAGTTAATAAAATAAATTTCTAACGTGTTTTACATATGAATCGGATAATGCTTTGGAATTTTTTAACCCTATGTGTGCGCTGGGTGCCTAAAAAGAGGACGGGAAAATTTGAAAATTTTTAAATTTCGATAACTTTTGACAGAGCTATTCAATCATTACCAAATTTTCAGGACATATTGATATTATTTAGTTGTAGATTTGTGTGGCTTTTAATGAGCGTGCTGGCAACCCTGTAGCTAGGGCAGGTACTGAAAGTGAAAACCTCCAAATCATCGTCTCTCTTGAAAAAATGCCGTTTCTTCAAAAATAAGAATTTCATATGTAAATCTTGTGCTTTGTTTACATAACCAAAAAAAAAAAAAAGATATGGTATAACGGGCACGCCTGGCAACCCTTGCCCAATTTACCTATATTTTTAGCATCAAAAACTTCTGTTCACGGAAACTCACGATCCGATGGGCAGAATTATTTGAAATTCACAGCATGTATTGACCTTAAATAGGACCAGGTCTGATAGAAGTGATTTTGAAATGCGAGCGATTCTGTGCCAGTGGTGCCATCTTGAAAAACCACTAAAAAAGATAACTGTTTTTAGCCCTATAAATTCTGATTGAATCGTTCGATTTTGACGAAACTTACACAATTGCTGGACCTTACTTTAAGCCACGTTTGGTAGAAATTTGGTCGAAAAATTCGGTTGGAGCTGCCAGCTATGATAATTTTGGTGTCTTCATTTTGAAAAAAAAAATTTGGAAGTGAAAACATTCAAACCATCGAATATTCAAAAAAATGTCCGTTTCTTACAATAAAACCAATCTGTATATAAATCTTATGTTTTATCTACACGTTCAAAATAAAACTTTGGAAATTTCATGTCGGACAAGAACGGTAACCCTCTCCCAGTTAACCTATATTTTTAGCATCAAAAACTTCTGTTCACGGAAACTCACGAACCAATAATCAGATACAGCTAAAATTTACAGAATGCATTGGACTTAAGTAAGACCAGATTTGATAGAAGCGATTTTGAATTGTGGGCAACTCTGTGCCAGTGGTGCCATCTTGAAAAATTACAAAGAAAAAAAACTGCTTTTTGCCCTATGAAATGTGAATAAGTTACCAGATTTTCATGAAATTGACACAGAAGCTAAACCTAACTCTAATCTCTGTTTGGTGGAAATTTGGTTGAAAAATTTGATTGGTGCTACCAGCTATGGTAATTTTTGTGTCTTTGGTTTTGAAAATTCGCTCAGGAAAATAAAACTTTTTGCACTATAACTTCCAGTGCAGTCATGAAATCAATACGAATTTCATACAATTAATGAAACCTGTCATAAGCATTATTCAGGCCAAATTTGGTTGAAAAGACACGATAGGGTTGCCAGCTATTGTTGGTTTTGTGTTTAATTGCAATATCTTTATTAAGCGGTTTTATCGTAGAATTTTCAAATGGTAATGATATTGTAGTGACAATAAACAGCAAATATTAAGCTTTCGATCATTTGAAAAAACTCGCTGCAGGTAACCCTAAATTTCTTTATACTCCTATAACTTCGAATGTAATTAAACAACGTGAAGCAGATTTGATATATTCTTGGCTTTGATACTGGCGAAAGGATGCCAGCACGAGTCGGTTGTGCTACTTTTGTATCAATAAATGCTTACAGTTAGTATACATACCGGAAACATTTACAATGAAAATAAATAACCGATGTTACAATTCGCAAAGTTCTGCAAATTTTTCGGATCGCAGCCCCAAACACCAACTTCAGTTACAGTGCTGCAGGCACTGAGCATTTTCTTCATTGATGTTATATGAGATGCTGCTTTCAAAATTATGTGAAATAAGCAACTGATAACGAATATAATTAACCCGTGTTTTGCTCTCATAAACGTTGAAATTCATGCCAGTGGTAATATCTGAAACCTTGCACCATATGAGTTATAATGCATTCTTAAGACGAAAGTAAAACGTGGCATTTGAAACAGTTTGGCCGTAATAAGCAGCACATGTGGTGGAATATGCACTCAAAACCTGCACGATTCTTCTACTGTTCTTCGAACATTAGTGTTTCTAGCGGTTCAGGTGCGCTAGAGTTTTTTTAAATGTCTAGACTAGACATGGGTAACGCAGCGCTGCGCCGCGCAATTGCGTTGAAGCACTAGCCATGCTACCACTGCGCTGATACCGATTGTCGGCATCAGTAGCGCAGTAACGCACTTCGGTATCAATGGTGTTGGCGCTACCGCTTTGCAATGCCAACACCATTTGGCTTGGCGCTACGCTACGGCGCGGCGCAAAGATATGAGTTGAGTATACTTACCTCAAGTCTGTTTGAGTTTGATGCAAAGCAATATAGGTATATTGCTTTGCATCAAACTCAAAAGGACTTGAGGTAAGTACTTCCAAACGTGCGTACGCGTAAGATACCTGAATGAGTACATACTATAGCCTGGGTATTTTAGGGTATTTTATATCGGAAAATTAGCAAGTTCAAATGTGGGTTGCTCTCGTCCCATACAAACTTTTTCAATCATTCTTTTTTGAGTGAATCATAGCGTCATGGTATCAGCGCAATGCTATCAGCGCCGTATGTGAGTCTGAAAAACGCAGTAAGTATCATACATGGGCGAATGAGATCATGGTATCATAGGGTACTACTGGCGCCGGTATCAGTGTATCAGCGCTTCAAAATTTGCTGCGTTACCCATGTCTAGTCTAGACCCACAGAATAGCACATAAAATAGTGACTCGAAGGACCCGATAAGTGGAGAATAAAATCAGACAAATACATTACGAACAAGCATTTGAACAGCGTTAAGTTTGTGCATTAAATGGACTTGTCGCCGGAACTTTTATAAATTGTACTTGTAGCTGGAAGCTGACAAATTCCATTGAAATGTCATCCAATCGTATAAAAACCATATGCATGTGTCATTTGCATGAACATCAACAATAAAGATGAAAGAATTTAGCTTACAATAATTTGAGTCTTAAATTTCATTGTATTAGCTTACAATTGACTCTTTTTTCGCTTCTGAGCAACATTTATAAGAGATAAGTCAACACAAAACTTATTTTCGTTCCATCATCAGCAAGGTTATAGAACTGATGCAATTTCTACATGATTATAGAGTTGACATCATGCTCATACAGGAAACATATTTAAAGCCAGCCGATAGCCTCTACATCTCTAACTTCAATTTATATAGTAATGATAGATAAACAGGTAGAGATAGAGGCACTGCAATCCTGGTGAGAAGGGATTTATACAACCTTCACCTCCAAATTCCCATTCCCCAACTAAACGAAGCCACTGTCATCAACGTGCACACGGATTCCTTTGCATTTGTGGTCACTTTTGGGTACATGCCTCCTAGAAACAACAAATTTGGTCCAGATTTCAATAAAATTTTCGAAAACCAAGGTCCTATATTTGTGGCACGAGACTTAAACGCTCATTACCACTACTTTGGAGACATGAGAAACAATCAAGCTGGAGTCAAGCTATAGACTCTTCACGGAAAATTGCCTAAGTTTGCCTTTCTCCGACGAATCCACACACTTTGGCACAGTTCGTAGTCATTTCATAGATAAAAGGCTTTCGCATAATTTCCACCATAACTTGCGACTGATTGTCCTCGATGAACTGCCATCCGACCACTAGTCGGTACTTTTCATTATAGAAGATGTTTACATTGACGAGTTTCTTCTAATGATGAAAAAAACAAATTACAATGCTTTTTGAGACGCAATGGCGAACGAACATTTCGAAGACACACAGGAAATCGTCAGCGACATTTACAGAGCTATTAATGCTCTGATTGAAAAAATCAAGCAAGCAAAAGAGGACAACATGATTCAAGCTGTGGCTAAGGGGCCCTTACGAACTCCCACGAGATATAAAGGATCTCATAAGGAGAAAAAACGGAATTGGGAGAAGAGCTAGGTGTACGGGTGACCCTAACATAAGAATGGAAGGCTCACAAATACCTTCAGCTGTTGGATCGCGTTGTTCCGCAACGAGAATTGGGGTGACTTCCTGCATAGCATGGAGCCTGGGGATGACAATAACTGCCGCATGACCAAATATTTTCAACACAAAAATAAAATGGCGATGCTCCCTATCCATGGGCCAAACGGGCTGAATCTTGACGGCACTGGCAATTTCAAGAAAACTGTTCTCTGGAGGATGATGTTCATGAGAAACAAGAAGTTTCTGAGTCCTTAGACCAAATCCCACTCATTAGCAGACCCAATAAGCGGAAATCACTTGGACCTGATTCAATTGAGGACTTATGGCTGGCACAACTCCCCGACAAGATATTGACAACAGTTACTAACATTATAAAGATTTCGAACGAAGAGCTTCCCTGAGGTCTGGAAGACAGCAATTGTAACAGTTGAACCTAAATCAATCTCCTACCTTCCAGAAAGAAAATCGCTGAACGTCTACTTATCGACTGGCTTAACGAAATCAAAGAGGCAAAATTTAGTATCCCGGAGGTATAATTTGGTTTCAAGCCACTATATTCTACTGAACTCCTGTTTGCAAGAGTGGTGCAATATAAACAGACAGGGTTCAATCAAAGTAAATCAACGTTTGATGTGGCCAAAGCGTATGACAAAGTTTTTCATGCAGGACTTATCTTCAAAATGCACGCATTCAGAATTCCATTCTTCTTCATCCAACAAATTGCATCCTTTTTCCAGGGCAGAACATTCTATGTTAAAATGAAAAACCACCTCTCCACAATGCGGACAATAGAAGCTTGGTCTCGCAAGGTTCACCACTATCCAGAGTATTGTATAGTTTATACACAGCAGACATCCCCAATATGCCCAATGCAAAAGTAGCATTGTACGCAGGCGGTACTTGTATATTTTATGCCTCGAAGAACTCAGCACTCACTCATTCAAACATGCAAACTTGCATATATATGCTACTAGAATATTTCTTAATATGAAAAATTTAAATAAACGCCAAAAAGACGCAAGCTATCTTCGTAAAAAGACGACGCAGACAACAAACACCACAGCTAACAGTCGACAACCAGACAATAATACTTGGGACTTATATTCGACGAAAGATTAACATGGAATACAAACTAAAAAAAAAACCAGAGCCAAACCGTTAACGGTTTACTGAGCAGACTGCAACCAATGACCAGATCAGATAAACTGAACATGACCAACAAATCGCTACTCTTCAAACAGATCATACGACCCACACTGACATATAGCAGCACTGTCTTCTACCAGACGTCTAAGACTAACAAACACCAACTGCAGATTTGCCGAAACCTCGCTTTTAAGAAAATATTTGGATTTCCATGAAGTGTTAGGAATACGGACATACACAGAGAACAAGGGTCATATACGCACGCGAAAAAACCTTAAAACTGTTCGACGGACTAGAACAACATCCTAACCGTACCATGGAACATCTGAAAAACACCAGAGCTCGTCCTAATGAGAGATATCCAAGCCTCAGACAGCTAACAGAATAGTGCGGTACAACTGCACTATATGATATATTTGACTTTGGGCAAGAAGTGAATTGGACCGAAGAGTCGCTCACCCAGAGGAGGGGATTCAAAGTGCCGAAAGAACTAGATCCAGTAAAACAGAGAATTCTCAGATTTATTCTCGTTCATTGATATTGTTGCTTTCGTTATCAGCAAAGATTAGCAGAGCCATTTTCGGGAAAAAAAACTCTAGCGCATAATGTTCGAAGAAAAGTAGACGAATCGTTCAGATTTTTTGTGCATATTGGACCACTTTTTAAAGCCAGCATGTTTCGAAAGCCATACACCACTTTGATTTGAAGATTGCATTGAAATTCATAGGTTGGAAAAATTTTCAGGGTTACCATTTGCTTGAATTTCAAAATTTAGGAGTTTAAACACTTGTCCATTGTGTTAATTACCGGATGCTTTTTTCACAAAATTTGATAACCAGCATTTTCTGCAACAGAAATGAAATCTTTTCAGAGTTATCACTTATATGAATTTCAAAATTGAGGAAAGTCAAACAATTCTTATTCACTATCCTATAACATAAATGATGAAAATGCTCAGTGCGAGCAACTCTTAGCCAGCACTGCAACCAAAAGTCTACCACAACTGCTCTGCGTCAAAAACAACCTACCCTCTGAATATCGTGTTCATCCGATGACGTCATCGAAAATTACAGGGATAAAATGATATTCAAGAGTTGCCATCCGAACAATTTCCAATACTTGAAAAACTTAGATATTGGTTGCTTATTTTCACTGTAGATGTTTGCCACATGAATATTTAATGGTAACATCTGCTGGTACGGAAATAAGAATAATGTCTGTGCTGGTTACCCTCTGCTAGCATCAAAAGCAAAAGTATACCCAATCTGCTTCACGTTGAGGTCAACCTGTCCTGTGAATTTTGAATCTTATGACTGCATTAGGAGTCAACATCGGTCCAAATTACTGCTTTAGTACCATCACACAGTCTAGTTTCTGGACAATGAACGCAATCGTTTGTGAATTTATAACAAGAAATCGTGCTACGGCTGGTAGATCTCTGCCAAAAAACGGCATGCGATCTAAAGCTAACGACTTTTATACGTACAATCTTTCTTCAGACTTTAGTACCGTAGCTTTAGCTGAAACTTGGCTTTAAATATTTTAAATAAAAAAATAAAATATTGAATACAGAACTATTTACTTCGCGGTTTTCTGCCTTCCGGAAAGATCGTCATGGAGCTTTACTCGCTTTACCCGGGTAGGTTGGGGCGTCTTGCTTGCCGCGTGCAGTTTGTATCGCATATCAGAAGTCATGGTCTCATTGCGAGGTATGATTGGTCCCACGTGATGTCAAAAAATGACATCTATAAGGCAGTGTACAATTTTCACTTAATTCTTTTCGGATGCTTTGCTCAATTTTTACCACTCATTGTCACAAGCAATTGCAATAAAATTCCATGGAAATCGAAGGCAATACGCCACATAGAAAATCTAAAATCTAAAGCTTGGAAAATATCTTGCTCGTCCCGTTCTGTTTTGCGGACTTTTTGGTTTTTGTAGAGTTGAGGAATATTTATCAGTCTGAGGTTGAAAATTCTTACCAAATTCACCTTAGAAATCTAAATTCTACTTTTCAACAGCAGCCAAGAAGGTTTTGGAATTTTATTGATTCCAAGAGATACCACGATAGGTATTCCACCACGTTTAACTCAGACGACATGGCCACTTCCAATCCATTAAAGCAATATGTTTGCTAATCATTTCCGTATCGCATACAATACGGAACCTTCTATTAACACTAATAACTTGACAATGATCTTAACATTTTCTTTGGGAATGAAAGACTTGTACATTGACAAAGATACCATTTGTAGAGTTTTTTAGGAATCTGGACTATAATTTGACACCAGGCCCTGACGGCATTCCTAATGCTATCTTAAAATATTGTATTTCCTCCCTATCTTCTATTTTTGTCTACCTATTTAATCTTTCTCTGTCGCTCAGTATTTTTCTTAGTGATTGAAAATATTAATAAAATATTAATATTATTAAAAAAGACGATAGAAATGTAGTAGGCAACTATCGTCCCATCGCAAAACTTCTATGTGTTGCTAAACTATTCGAAGCGATAATCTGTAATGTTGTGCGTGTTTCATAGCAAATCTATATTATTTCCTTTCCAACATAGTTTCATGAAAGGCAAATCCACAACTACCAACCTGCTTGAGTTTTCCAATTCTGTTATTCCATCAATCGAGGCTGAACTTCACATAGACTGTATTTACACGGACTTCACGAAGCCTTTTGGTAAGCTGGATTATTCCATATTATTGCGTAAATTGTCCTCTTTTAACTTATGTCAACTATTTATTTCTTGGATAGCATCTTATTTGGAATGCCGTACCCAATGCGTATCTTTGCGTGGTGCCCTTTCATCAGAAACTTATGTCATATCTGGTGTTTTTCAAGGAAACCACTTAGGACCTCTACTTTTTATTTGAAATATAAATAAACTCCCATCTGTCCTGAGACATTCGTCAATTTTACTATATGCAAATGCCAAAATTTTTTAAAAAGGTATCTAATGCTCACGACTGCTTGTAACTTCAACCTGACCAAGGTCGGTAGCTTAGCTCGCTAACGCGTTAGTCCGAAACTGCGATCTACTGCCCGTGGGTTCTAATTCTGCCATGCCCATGGCTGTATTTGTTCGTCTTGTGTTGTCTTAACAGTCGGCCACTGGGCATAATACCAGCGCTCCATTAAATAAGTGTCACATTAAACAAGCTTTAGTAGTCACTGGGCATAACACTAGCACTTTAGAAAAATAAGAAAAAATGTGGCACTTAAAAAGAATAATGGAATAATTGATGTCGGCTTCTCCCGTATGTGTCTCCCTACCGCCATCGCTAAGCCTTCGCTTCAAAGGGCAATCCCCTGAGCTTTGGCATTATCATAAAAAAAAGTAACCTCACGGCTTGGTTTGACACTAACAAATTAGTGTTTTATTGTCACTATTGATAAATGTACCGTTGTTTCGTACACGCGTAAAATTAGTCCGTTGAGCTTTGAATACTTTTTGAATAGTATTCTCTTAAGGTATTCTGACAAAGTCCTCGATTTAGAAGTAATTTTAAATAATGCTTTTACTTACGCCATCTTATTAAAAACTTCATTTACTTTGGGATTTGTGACGAGGCCATTTAAAGAGTTTCATGACATACATGTTACTAAGATTCTTTTTTGTGCTTTAGTAAGACCGATACTTGAATATACATGTTACTTGAATCTACATGTATAATTTGGGGGCCTTATCAGCAGGTGTGTGTGGACCGTATCGAGTCCATTCAGAAAAAAAATCTACGGTTTTGTTTGTATGCATTTACTTGGTCAGATCCTCTTCGCTTGTCTCCTTACATTTATCGATATAGATTACGGGCCATTGATACACTTAATAACAGACGTGAAAATTTCAAAACGATCTTTGCTTGTAAATAGAAGTTGAAGATAGTATAATAGAAATTGTGTATTTGTTTTTCATCATTATGCAATTTCACTGCTCTGTATTAGACGAACTTTTTGAATAAATAAATAAGTAAATAACAGCGATAAAAGTAAATTAAGAATTGCCATCTAAAAAGGTTTTTAAATTTTCCAAATCTTAATATTTGTTGTTCATTGTGACGAGATCAACACCATTTAAAAATTTAATGATAGCATCTCGTGGTAATGAAAATGTAAAAAAATATCAAAACCATATCTGACAACTTTATCATAGATTTCAACCAAATTCCTGTCAAATTTTGCTTAGAACAAGGCCCATTTACCATATGAATTTCGTTTCGATTTCATGACTTCACTGGAAGCTATTTTGCTGAGCAATTTTTTAAGATTTAAGATACCAAAAAAACGTGTCTTAATGTGAGGTACAGCACCCGTTTGAATTTCGCTAAAATCTGGTGACTCGATCCGGATTTATAAGGCAAAATATAGTTTCTTTTCTTGGTGATTTTTCAAGATGGCGCCACTGCAACAAGGTTGCCCATATTTCAAAATAGCTTCTATCAGCTCTGCTGCTAGTAAAGACTAATACATCCCGTGAATCCCACATCGATCTGATTTTCCGATCATGAATTCTCGTGAACAGAAGTTTCGAGTTCTTAAAATAGAGATAATTCGGTTATGGGTTGCCGTTCTTATGTAACGCAGATTTTTGAAATTTCAATTTAATAAGGTGGACAAAAGGTAAAATTTATCAATAGTTTGCATTTTTGGAAAAAAGCGAAAAAATTATGCGGGGAGTCGATGATTTAAAGATGTTTTTCACCTGCCTGCCGTATCAACAGGGTTGCCCGCATACTCATGTATAGTTCTAGCCATGTATAGTTTTAGTCAATATTAATTTCGCGATTATCCATCGTTTCTGTCAGAAGCTATGGCAACAAGAAAATTTAAAAAAAAAATACTTGCCTACTTTTAGGGTCACATAGTGTTAAAATTCCAATTTTCATCATAGACAAGCACAAAAGATTATCAGTTTTTATTTCCAATACTTGCTTTTTCTCTCCATTAATGTCTCGTACATCAAATTCACTGAAATGCCCGCAGCTGCCAATGGATTAAATATTTATTCGAAGAACATGAGTATTTAAGTTTAACACTAATGTTCTTCGAACATTAGTATTAAACTTAGTATTAAACATTAGTATTAAAATAGTCTTTTTAGGTAGTCAGTCCCTTAGAAGTTTCATAAAAATTTCAAACCTCACTAAAACCTTATCGTTTAAATAAAACACTGTCTATTCAATCTAAAACCTTTACTTAATAAATTTATTCATTCAATTTTAACTTATTCTATAATTTACATTGTTTTTTGTTCATATGCATTCTTGGGCGGACAGGTATAATCTGCACGAAACACCGAAAGCATTCTTCCATCCTTTTCTGCTTGACGTGCACATTTCCGTTTATAGTTCACCAAACCGAAATTCGTTCGATTTCCAAAGCTTTGCGTATAATCAGACTGTGGCTCATAGGAACGTGTCCGCTGATTATAGGTCCTTTCGACCGGTCCGCAATACATGTTCGGAACAATGGCATAGTGAATGTCACTGCTCCGAGTCATGTTGCGATAGAAGTCACCCTTGCCGACTAGGTTGACGCGAACTTTCTTGTTGCGGCTTTGGTTCTTCATGGCAGCCGCCCGAGAATCCTGAGGGCAACTCGATATCGTCCTGAACTGACTTAAGTATTCAGTTTGAAACGCTGGGCAGTCACGATATCGGTCCGCCTCGCAGGCTAATCGATCTTCGAACCAGTTTCCGATTAAAACTTCGTTTGCGTACTTTTTCTCGAATTTCGAATTTAAATGAGAATTTGGATATTCCATGGTTGGATGTGCGAGCACGAGTTCAACACGTAAATGGTGATATTCCAAGAATTGTAAGATTCCGATGCAATGAAATCGTTAAAATCACGTTGACATGTGAGTTACGCTTTTTTCAAAGATTGTGTGATATAAATCATTCTCTGACATGTTTTTTTATGCAAATCAGCCGGCAGAAAATTAAAAATTTGAACGTGAAAAAATACCCAATTCGTAACGGTTTGACGTTTCTGTGAAGTCGATGGCAATACGCCAGCATAAGAGCGAGAAATTGTTCGTTACCCATATCAGACTGCTGACGGGGACAGTAATTAAATTAGTGGCCCATCTGGGGTAATGAATTTTTCAAATCGACCGCCTCCTGTCCACCATTTCGATAAGAATCTTGCAAACGAAAACACGCAATACTTTTTAACTCCCTGGGACCATCTTAACTGATGATCTTTGCTGAAAACGGAAAATCTTGACTAAGCACGCAACTTCCTTATTTTTCCAACGGTTGCACAAGCAGGCCAAACATGAAGAGTGAAAGAATGTGTCTATGTGTGGGCAAAGAATGGACGTTTCAGCTTTAACTGCTCAAATCACAGGCGGCGATTCCAATTAAGGCTAAGTACGGACGCGTAATAGGACGACAGGGCCGAGACGAGGCGACCCTAAGCGGATCCGATTCCAGCCTTATTATCTCGGCATTGCTGTTTTCGTCTTGATAACGGTTTAATCAGATCCCCAGCGAACTGAGCAGTCCACGAAGAAACGTTTATCTCTCCATTAATGTCTCGTCCATAAATTTTGTTCTCTAGCTTCGGTCACAAATGAGTTTTGCCGCAGCCGACATCGATCCACCTTTCGGCATGATTTAGATGTTGCTGGAACGGAGTGCAAATTGTATGTGGTGCTTTGGTTCGCGGGTCTGGTGGTTGAGAATCTTGCCATAAAATAAAGTAGCCATGTGTGGATATTAGAGAAATGGGTGGCAATGATGTGATACTCAGGATTTCTCATGTTGCAGGAGTATTGAAAAAGTCAAGGGATTTTATGGGAGGGCAGAAAAATAATACGACGTTTTGTTCATATAATACAATGTTTTTTATTTTACATTTGTACACACGGTAGACTGAAACCTAATTCTGCTAGTCAAACTATCTTAGTCATTGTCATCAAGACGAATTTTTTTACGCTGCCATACTAGCATAAAAATGAAGTTGCCCGACCACAACCCGTTAAAAGTCTTTCTGGTCGTGAAAAAAGTACAGAATGGTTGATGAATATTGCTACAAACTCAATTAACATTTTGTTGAATTCAAATTATTTATTTTTCCCCTATTTATTTTTCCCTTATTTATTTGAAAAATAATACATTATTCTCTTTTTTCACCTCCCATCACAGTACCTCTTCGCCATCAAAAATTTTTCTCGCGCCTGATTGTACCTTTGCTGTTTTTACTAATCATTTGGAAGTCAAATCATTAATGTTGTCTCTTGACGTAAGCACCAGCTTCGATGCTGACGGTATTCCGAATCTTTTCACCAAATCACTTTCATCTTCCTTATGTATTCCTCTGTCAATAATATTTAACCTTAGCATCTCAACCGCAACCTTTCTATCCCTTTGGAAAACCACCAATATATTTCCCATCCATAAAGCTGGTGATATTCTATCACTAATTACCGTCCCATATCACTTTTGTCATGTTTTAGTAAGCTCCTCGAAAAAATCATTTACAATAGAGTGTACTCTTTGATCCAGCTCTTGCTGGCCAGTAAACGGCATGGATTTATCAAAGATAAGCCAACGGTTAGAAACTTATTGTCGTTTACAAGCACCGTTACTTCCGCAGTCGGCCTGCAAAAAGCAAGTAGATGTCCTTAATACAGACTTTGCCAAGACCTTCGATTCTCCTGTCAAAGTTAACAGGGTTTGGTCTCTCCGGTGTCCCTTTTTCTGCGTTCTCTTCATACGTTTGTGATCTCTCTCGTGTTGTAACTGCTAACACTTGCTAACACACCCTTTTAACTGCTAACACACCCTTTTTCTCTAACTCAGGAGCTCCGCAAGGATCCATGCTTGGGCCTAAACTGTTCCTTTTGTTTATTAACGATTTTCCTTCACTCTATAACTCACCCTGTCCTTTGCACGGTGATGATTTTGAAATTTTCAGAGTGATTGAATCCGCTAGTGACTGTTCCATATTGCAAAACGATTTGGATGCTTTGGCTAACTGGTGCGTTGCGAATTCTCTAACTTTGAATATTGCGAAGTGTCATCAAATGTACTTTACCTACAAAACATATCATTTGCTCTTCTCTGTCTTTGGCTGCATTCTCAGTGCTGTTGCTAGGCTCAAGGACCTTGGCGTGGTTTTTGATTCCAAGTTGTAGTTCGACCTGCATATTTACACATCACTGCCAAAGCTTCTCGGTTTTCCGGCTTCATCACCAGATCAACTAAACGTTTTGCTTATCTTTTCACTTCTCTATATCTATTTTTACTAATGTTCGAAGAACATTAGTATTAAAATCGATTCGGCCAAAAATTCTTATTTCCATATATATATATATATATATATATATATATATATATATATATATATATATATATATATATATATATATATATATATATATATATATATATATATATATATATATATATATATATATATATATATATATATATATATATATATATATATATATATATATATATATATATATATATATATATATATCATCAAAAAATTTCAGTAAGATAATCTCAGGAACGCACCATTCGATTGAGCTGAAACTTTCAGGATACATTGGTGTATATGCAGAATAGGTCCAGGTCTCACTAAATGTCAATTATTGTTAACCCTTTGGCGCCGGCGGCCATTTTAGTAAAATTTTTAATATACCTATTATTCCGTACACAAATAATTTTTGCAAAAATAAAGTTGACGAGATAAATTTCGAACGTATTCTACATGTGAATCGGATGATGTTTTGAAATTTTTTAACCCCATGTGTGCGCTGGGTGCCTAAAAAGAGAACGGGAAAATTTGAAAATTTTTAAATTGCGATAACTTTTGACAAGGCCATTCAATCATTACGAAATTTTCAGGACATATTGGTATTATTTAGTTGTAGATTTGTGTAGCTTTTGATGAGCGTGCTGGCAACCCTGTAGCTGGGGCAGGCACTGAAAGTGAAAACCTCCATATCATCGTCTCTCTTGAAAAAATGCCGCTTCTTCAAAAAAAGCCACTCATATGTAAATCTTGTGCTTTGTTTCATCATCAACGTGGCACAGCAGCCCGATGTCGGGCCTTGGCCGCCTGGATCGAACTCCTCCAATTGTCTCGGTCACGTGACCGCGTCCTCCAATCTTGGAAACCCAATAGTTGTTCGGCGTCCGCATACACTGAGCCCTCCCACCGAGCTCTTGGTCTTCCTCTTGGCCTCGCTCCGTCCACTCGTCTTGCGTTCATGACACGTTTTGGCATGCGATCGTCATTCATGTGTTGCACGTGCCCAGCCCACTGTAACCGTTGTAGTTTGACAATTTTTGAGACTTCAAGCTCATCGTAAAGTTCGTACAACTCATTGTTGTACCGGATGCGCCAGTCTTGTTATGTCTTTTCACACTTATATAAAAAAAACACAACACGCAATTTCAATTTAACAAAACATAATTTATTTTACTTTCAAACGGACAGCGTTTATGTACGTATCTAAAACCGGACTGCTGGGATGAGCCACACATCAGTTTCCTTTAATGCGAATTTAATGCTGACCTAGTGTCTGCATTCTTCAACTGTCTTCATTTTACATTTTAGTTTTTCTCATGCTTGCAAAATGTTTACGTTGCGTTTAGCATGTCTACTCGACTACCTGTGGGAGGTGTCGCATTGCAATCTTTGTTATCGTGTCCCATTCATTCTGATATGTGACTTCTCCTCCCTTCTGGTTAGGATTCTCCTGAATCCGATGATCTATTTTTATTTTACAATCTTTTGTTCTTTTTAGGTAAGTAATTGTTACATGTATCAAAATCATTATTATTATTACTGTTATTATTACAAAACTTATATTAAATCCGTATGATATCTTTTGCTTAAGCTGTAATTCTTCTATTTGATTTATGTTTTTCGTGTTCCTAATAATTATGTCCTCTAAAGTTACTTTGTCAGTAAAATTTTGAGTAAATGTATCCGATTGATAGTAGAATCGTTCATTGAATGTTTCTTTTACATTTGAAAAGTAATGATCCATGATTTTAATTTCACAATTATTAAAATATATCAGTGCATTTTTTTCAATTAACAATTTTCGTTCGTCACACGTTTGATTAATCCTCATTTTGTTTCCATTTTTTACGATTATTGTTTCTTCATCGATTCTTATAATTTCCGTGCTATTATTTAGAATTAACTTACAATTATGATAATATATACAATGTTTGCTTCTAGTTAGCTCGTTTAGTGTTTTGGCTTCTTCATATCTGTATGTAACGTCATTAAAAATAAAAATATTTTCTATAGCGTGATCAATTTCTTTTCCATTTTTATTTGGGATCGGGAGAATCTGTCTCAATTGTACAGTAATGAATTCGGTTGGAATTTTTATCGCAAATATCAAAAGATTATTTTTGAATTTAGTTAAGCCTAGTTTTATATATTGCATTTTTATCAAATCAATATTGAATCTACTTATTTCTTCATCTGAGAGGATATTTGGATGCAAGATGCCTTGTTTGGCTGATGCAATGTTTTCTTGTATGTGCTCTATTCTGTTTTTCAATATTTGTACTTTAAATAATTGATCATAATGAAGGTTATTATTTGATATACTATTTATACTATTAGAAAAAAATTTTCGATCCGCCTGCAGGATATTTTTTAACTGATAAAGACTTTCATTAAATGCCTGGTTTATGATTATTTGCTGATTTATAGCTGTAATTGTCTTGTGGTTGTTTGCGTCTGTAGTTTTAAAATGTTGTTCAATGTCCTGTCGGTCCTGTTCGTCCATTGTTCCAAATAGCCAATTTTCTAAATTTCCTACTAAATTAACTAAGCCTCTTTTTTCTCTTCTTGTTTTAGGGATAATTGTGTTAACTTTATTCTTTAAGTGAATTAATTCTGTTAAAAGTAGTTCTTTGTGTTTTCCTTCCAAATTAGCTATATTCGTTGAGAATTCTTCTAATACGTTTAGAATTTCAGATGTGTTAATTGTGTGGATAACCAAGGATGTTTTGCTAACTATGTTTACTTTGTTCATTTGAAGTTCAATAAATCCTGTTTGCTCAGTTATTTCATATATATTTAAAAGTCCTTTAGCTGGATTCACCAATATTATTGTTAGAAAGATGATTTTCATGCAGACCTGAAATTTTAAGAAAGTAATTTACCTTGGATGATTTCCAATATCAATTTTTGACGAAAATATGGCATATTATTTTGGGAAAAAGTTGTTTTTTTGTTTCGGGAAATAAACTCTGCTACCATACAGCTAAAGACTCCACAGTCGCTCCCATTAGTTTGGCGTGGTGCGTCTGTGACATTTTCTTTATTGAATTGCATTGTCAGAGGAATGTTCTGCTTGTCCAGTGATTCTTGTTTGAGATAATCTTCTAATGCGTTTAAGACTTCCGTATTATTGTTGCCCAATGAGTCATAATATTTGATGGTTTTGACTCTTAAGGGGGGAGATACATGTAACTGCTAAAACAAAAACGATTTTTTTTTATTGCATCAAAGTGTTCGAAATACTCTTAAAATATACCAAAAAAAGTTTTGAAGCGATATTTGTATTAGTTCTCGAGTTATAGCCAGTTATAGACAGCGCGGCGTTCCCCAGTTCGGTGGAGCTTTAGAACTTTAAACGCGTTTTTCTCAAAGTAGTACTTTTTCAATTTCCGTACAAGATATCTCAAAAACTATTGAACCTATTCGGCTCAAATTTATATCACATGTACAAAAGAGTATTATCTCATCGTTGAACCTACATTTTCTTGTAATTTCGGAAAAATAATTAGTTTACCAATGTTTAAAACGTGATTTTTTTGAAAAAAAATCGATTTTTTTTTTAAATCAAATATTAATGTAAAAATTTCATATTTTTTTCTAAATTTTATTGGTTCACCTATGAATTATAGATCTCATTAGCATATTTTTTTTTCTCTGAACGTTGCAAGTTTCTCGGAAAAGGCGTTAAGTTGTACGAGGCTGTTTTTGATGTGTTTTTTTCATTTGCTCGCATCGCCTCCATTTTGTGTTAAAAAGTTATTAAAAAAATATTTTCATTTACTATAAGATATGTACTTTGAGGATTTAATATTAAAAATTTTCTGAATAAACAATATATATATTTTAAGTCAATCTGAAATTAGCAATTTCTTTTCCATTTTACATGTATTTCCCCCCTTAAGTCGATTACTGACATGCACCAGTGGTTATTATTAACATGTATAGGGACAAGTATGACTTCTTTTGAAAAAATATTTATGTGCCGCGTCCATCTGCGAACTGCTTTATATCCTGATAGTAAAAGTCTGAGTATGAAAAACGTATCCATTGCATACACTTTTGGAAGTTCTGAAGAATTTTGATAACGTTCCGTCAATAGTTTCATGTAAAAATTGATTATGTTATCATTAAGCCATTGATCCTTCTCTAGTGTTTTTAAATCTTCTCTGGTGATGTTTATGTTAAACTTTGTAGTTATGATTTCGTCGTTAGGGCCACCGTTTAATGCTTTTTCGATAATTTCTTTCTGTTCTTCTGTAATGATGTAGTGTTGTTCCTCGTTATCATACGTTACGAATTTTTTATTTCTTCTAATGTTTGTTGGATGTACATTGATTAGTTTGGATTTCCTGAATTTAGGCAGATATTTTTGTCTTTTAGCCTTATAATTTTTGATGAAACCGGTTGTTCTTGTTTCTATATATTCTTCTCTTTTCTTGTTTGCTGAATTTAACCACTTTCCTTTTGCCTCTTCTAAATTTATTCTTACCTTTTCGAAATCCACCTTATTGTTCTGAACTTCTTTTGGTGTGCACTTAATTGTAGAGTGAAATCTCTCATTATAGTTTCGAACTGCTTGTTGAATAATTCTTCGAGGAGATAACTCTTTCTTTTGTTGGTAAATAATTCTAAATTTTTCGACCAATGTCTCATGGAATCTTTCGATATCAGCTAATCCAGTATGGCTGTGTGGTTTTGTCAAATGTAGCTCAACATTTTCTTTTTGTAGAAATTCTTTAATTAAAACTCCATTACATTCATTTCCTGCGATAATTTTCTTTGGTTTGCCTACTCGTGCGAAATGTTCCTCCAATTTTTCAATAATAGTTATGTGATTCTTATCCGGTAGGTAGTAAATTGTTGCGAATTTCGAGAATTTATCAATTACCGTAAAAAAACTATACCTCATTATAATATAAATATCTATATACATGATCTCATTGACATCTACTGGAGTCTCACTATTTTGAAATTTGGGTTTAATTGGTTTCCTGTCATATTTTATTTCTTGACAAACTTCACATTGACTTATTACTATGTGTATTAATTCCAATAATTTAGGATAGTAAATTTTGTTTTTTATTGCGTTAAAAGTCTCTTGGATACCTGAGTGTAAGCTTTCTTTTACATGATAAAGGGAAATTTGTTTTACAGCCTCTACTTCGGTTTTAATATCTTCCGCTCTAAAGGAACATTTTACGAACTTAAGTTGATTGTCATTTGAAAACATTTCTCTAATTTTTTCTTGAACGATGTTATACTGGTGGTCTGATAGTTCTGAATAAATACCAACTCTACCTTTTCTGATGTATCTTCTTAGTATGTCACCTAGATTGTTAAAATCATACTCGGCAATATAAATGATTCTCTTGTTATGAATAGTTTCTATCTCTTGGATTTTGTTGTTCGTTAGAACCAGTTGAGTTTTATATTTATTGACTATTTCTTCTTTTATAGGTATGTGATCTAGTAATTCTTCGTTTGCTGAATGGACGGTTGCCATTGTCACATCATCATTGATATTTTCCATGTTAAAAAGACCGGGAATTTCCGAATATGAATTAGTTCTGCTTACTGATCTACTTGATTTTTCAGGAATTTCTTCGGTTTGGTTAATCCTACTTAAAAAATCGGCAACTTGATTGTCCTTGCCTTTAAGATACTCAATTTCAAAGCGGTATTCTTCAGGAGCCAACGTTGATGACGTGGTGAAAAATCTTTACCTTTGTATTTTGCATTTAAATATTTAATAGGCTGGTGATCAGTATAGATTTTAAATTTACTATCATACAGGTAAGGTCGAAAGTAGTTCACTGCCCACATTATGGCCAAAAACTCCTTATCTCTAGCTGAGTAGTTTCTTTCATGCTTTCTAAGCGTTCTAGATGCAAAACAGATAGGATGTCCTTCTTGTGAGAGGACTGCGCCAATTGCATAATTAGACGCATCTGTTGTCAAATGGAATTGTTTGTGAAAATTTGGAAATCGTAAGATAGGTGGTGAACTAATAAGAATTTTGGGCTTCTCGAATACCTCGATAAAATTTGGATCTTTTATGTTTATTTTAACGTCTTTTTGAAGGTATTTTATGATAGGTTGGGCTACTTTCGAGTAGTCCCTAATGAATTTCCTATAGAAACCCGTGAGTCCTAAAAAACTCTTTATTTCTTTCTCTGTTTTTGGTAACTTTAAATTTTGTATAGCACTGATTTTATCAGGGTTGGGTAACAATCCATCTTTTGTTACAACGTGCCCCAGAAATCCCGTTTCTTTTTTCATAAAGGAACATTTATCAATTTGAACTTTCAATCCATGTGATTTAAGTGCCTCGAAAATTTCCGTTAAGGACTTTATGTGCTCCTGCAATGAAGTGCTAAATATAAGTACATCGTCCAAGTACACGACGCATGTTTTGTTGATAAAATCACGAAGAATGTCATTCATCAACCTCTGAAAGGTTGCCGGGGCGTTTTTGAGCCCGAATGGCATTCTTATGAACTCGTATAAACCGTAAGGGGTAATGAACGCTGTTTTATGCCTGTCTTCTTTTTTTATAAGAATTTGATAATAACCTTTGGCCAGGTCTATCGTGGAAAAATATTGTGCCCTGCCTAGTTTATCAAGTATTGAGTCGATATTCGGTAACGGAAACTTATCGTCTATCGTTACTTCGTTTAATCGCCGATAATCAATAACTATACGATACTTCTTTTTCCCAGAATTATCAATTTTTTTAGGAACCACTATTAGTGGGCTTGAATATCTTGAGTTACTTTTTTTGATTATCCCCTGATCTTCCATTTCGATGATAGAATTTTTCACTATCTCTTCATACTTTGGCGAATATCTATATAATTTCGCGTTTATTTGTTGGTCTGTTATAGTTCTTATTTCATGTTCTACAGTTGTGGTGGTGCTAAGCTTATCCCCCTCCTTATAGAATATGCCTTCATATTTCCTTATTAATTTCGTTATTTCCCTGCTTTCTTCTTTATTTAAATGGTCTAATTGTAACCGTTTTACGTAATCATCTTCTACTGCTTCTAGTGCACATATTTCGTGTATTGGATAGGGATGAGTAAGAAACCTAGTTTTCTGACCGTTCATAGTAATGGTTTTTTCTTCAATATTTATCTTAGTATCTAGTTTATGCAAAAGGTCTATGCCTATTATGAAATCATATCTTCGATTTCGGAGATTTCTAACCTTCCATCGGACTTTGGCGCCTGGTGGAGGTTTAAATTCAACTGGAGCATTTGTATGCACTTCAAATTCTATTACGTCCTTACTAGTAATTGTAGTGAAATGTAATGGTTTGATTCTAATTTTTTCGAAACAATTGATTTGATCATTTATGATACTAAAGGAAGAGCCTGTATCAATTAAAGCAACGAACATCTTATTGTCTATTGTTATTTCTATAAGTGGTAACTCGTCCGAGGCTAGTTGTAAAAAAACTGGCTCGTTTCGTTCGAGTTATTTTCTATATTTGCATTTGCATAGGCTAAATCTTGTTGAAACGTTTTGGGTTGATTTTCCTTTCGATTATATTTCTCATAATAACTTTTTTTCTTGTAAGTATGGGTATTTTCCTGAATATTATCAACTTCCATAGGCTGTGGTGCTTGTTGCCTACTTGTACCAGAATTTTGGCGAAATTGATCTCGTGAGTAATTACCTCTAAATTTTCCTGAATATTCATTCTTGTTTGTGTTATTAAAATTTGGATTTTGTCTCTTTATTTGTTCGGATGTATTTTTGTTTCGGTAATTGTATTGTCTACTATTAGTATCTCTGTTTGTATCGTTTTGTCTGTTTTTATCGTAATGTCTATATGTATCATTTTGTCTGTTTGCATCGTCTCGTCTGTTTGTATCGTCTCGTTTGTGTGTGTCATTTCTGTTTTGTTCCCACTGACTGTTACTATTTCTATGTTTTCGATTTTTATTATCATAGTTAGGATTTGCATTATTATAATTACTTTTTCTGTATCCTTGCACCATTTTTCTGAATTCAGGCCTAATACAATTATCTTCAAATCGTCTTTCACGCATAATTTTTATTATTTCGTGTATTGACTTTGTGTAAAAAATTTTGTCCAATAATATACCTTGAGTAATTTCTTTTACCGTATTAACCAAAAGAGATTCGACATTACTTAAGTCTATATGAGATTCATTCTTATAGTAAGTTATTACTTCATCTGTCTTAAATTTAATATTTTGAATTTTTAAACAAAGTTCACTTACAGAATTCGCTTTTAAATTGGCAACTTGGCGATAAATGTCCGCTGGTTCCATCTCCGGTTTGTATCGTAGTTTCAAATTCTGCTTGATTTCTTCCCAGTTATCTGGATGTGGAATTCCCATTACTGCTTCTTTGGCTTCGCCCTGGATTTTTTCAAAATATATTGCACTCGTTGCGGCTTTCCTTGTTCCCTCGTTCTCGATTGATCCTAAGTAGTACTCAACGCTTCGTACAAATGCGTTTATCGAAATCGCCCCTGTTCCGGTGAAAACGCTCATATGTTGTATGTTTTTCACTACATTATGCTGATTTGCTGCTTGCTGTGCCGTTAATCTTTCTAATGCTTCACCTGCCATTCGTAACTGGCTTTCCCTTTCTGCTAATTGTTGTTGCAAAACTTCGATATGTTGCTCCATTTCTAAATTTTCACTGTTCACTTTCCTGAATAAATTATATTTTTCACCCCTTTTTCTTTTCTACTTTTCATTCACTTTTATTATTTCTGCTTTCAACTCACTGACTTTGATTTATTTTTATTTATAACTTTCTTACTGATCACCAGAGTAGCGGAAAATAGTTCTGAAAAAAACGATTTTAGGCACCTAAAAAGTCCTAAAAATGGCCAAAATAGGCACGAAAAACAGTTTAATATCCACAAATAGGCACGAATTTAAATGCACACAAAATGCATCAATATTTATTTTCACGATTGCAAAGGACAATACAATGTTGCTTCAAATTTTCAAATCAGAAACATCGGCGTTTGTCAGTCAGTACATTTGCATACATTGAAAATGATCGGGCAATATTTGAATAAAGCTAATTCGTGTGGCAATAGATCCTTCACAAATTGTTCTATTGGCTGTTTACGCTCGTTCAAAACATTGTTGATGTCAAGAATAGTGTTATATCCAGGATTTCGATGAAGCACCGCTTCCATTTTATAGCCAAATTCTCTTTGACTTAATGCATTCAGCGATCTGCGAATGGATGTGATTGTATGAATGCTTTCACTCAATGTCAATCCTTGTGTTTCCAGTTTAATTGTTGCCGACACTAGGTGTGAAAAATGAGATTTGATGTATGCCAGATCAGTTTTTATACGATTATCGGCAAACAGCTCTTTGGCTGCTCGAATCGCTTCGGAATCGTTGCTGTCAAATGAATCAATGACAGATTTGATCTCTGCAAAATTATCGCAGTAGTATATTGCTGCCTTTAGCCACGTACACCAACGAGTTGTAACTGGTTCGGGGGGTAGAGCTAATTCTGGGCAAGCTGCTTTGAATTTTTTTTGACGAGACGGTGCCTGATTAAAATATAGTTTTATTTTACTACTTTAAAAAATCATAAAAATACTGTCATTGGAAAAATAAATGTAAATTTGTTTTGTAATATACCTTCACAAAAACAGCTTTAGATTTTGATATCAATCGATTAACATTCGGAAATCTTGTGCGAATGAACTCTGCAACCCGATGTAAACCATGTGAAAAGCAAGTCAAGTGCACCATCTTTGGATACAAAATTCGCAGTGAGCCCATTGCTGCAATCATGTACGCAGCAGCATCAGTCAAAACAGCAAGCACCCTATTGTATTCAATTCCTAGTCCAAACAATGAAACTTCTGTACTTAAATTGTTTTCACATACTAAAATGATATGATTTACAATTTATTGTACAAACCATTTGGCCAAAGCAAAAGCAGTGAGTCATTGAAGAATGCGGCCATAGTGCTTGCATTGGCATTTTCTACAATACCCATATTCAATAGATAACACTTTTGATGCTCTGCACTATTTTCGACGTCATCCAAAATCCCAAAAATGAAATTGACAACTAGTCGCTGGTCAACATCTGTCGTTTCATCAATGGATACCCAAACATGTTTGTTCTTTGCCTTTTCACGAAGCGTTTTCATGCAATCATTGTATAAAATTGGCACGTATTTTTCACGTAACGTAGTTTCACTTGGAAGTAATTTTTGCGTGTACTTTTCTAAGAAATTTACAACGGAAGGGTGGCTTATTTTTTTCAATGGGATGTTTGCTTCAACACACATTTTACACAGATCCATGTGGAATTGGTTGACTTTTTGTTCTGGACGCGGTTGTTGATGTTCTGTCAATAGACTTTGTTGGGCCGATGAGCGTGGCAGTGGATTTTTGAGTTCAATATTTTTTTTGTGTTTTTCAGTAGCAATGTGTTGTTTTACATGAGAAAGCTTTTCGGCAGCTACTGACCACTCACCATATTTGCAAAATAATATCGAATTATCTGTTCGAAATGTAGCTGGAAATTTTGTAGCCATTCGTACACAAAAGTCGCGATGAGTTTCCTTTGTTCTACCCATTTTTGCGTATATATACTGTCAACCACACTCAATGAAATTCGAAACACAAATGGACAACACAAATCAATTTGATTTTGCTCAAACACATTCAATTAATGTGCCTGGTACAAACATGCTTGTGCACTACAAAAAATACAGTTTAAATACTGCACACATGAACGTACATATGAATCATCGAAACTGAATGGCTATCAATTTGAATATATATCGACAGTGACAGTCTCAGCTCGAAACGTTTATTTGTAGAATTGCAAAAAAAATACTCATTTCAGAAGAAACCGAATATTTATAAAATAATAATGCTTTGCTGCTGAAAAGAATTGTCGTACATATAACGTTAACAATCACTGTCTAAATACGTTCCTGCTTGTTTATTCATATTGAAAGAAAAAACAGTGTAACATATCGTCGCAAATAGTCGTCAATATTTGCTTGGTACAATTGTTCTCTGTTTCATCTTGTTTTTTATGTGTTTCAATTTATATGAAATTGATTGTGTACACAAAATCGCTGTGTGCCAAAAAATTGTGAAGTTTGCATTTCTCATTAATTTATTTTTTCTCTTCATATAAAACGACTTTTAGCACGAAATATATTTTCTTCACAGTTAAAATAGCAGAAAAGGCCATTTTGAGTTTGAAACATCGAAATAGGCACGATGGGCAAAATTTGGCCAAAATAGGCAAATACCTAGGCTCTAGGCAAAAACCTATTTTCCGCTTCTCTACTGATCACTATTCAAATTTTATTAGACAAGTTCTCATAGCAGCCTCACCAGAGATTTAAGCATTTATGAAGGCTTAATGCGCTTGTCTTTGATTTTGCTATTTAGTTATTATCGCCCGAATTTCCTTCGCGGTTTTTAATTTTCGGTTGATTAATAACAGTTTATCGAATATTCTTCGCGAATACTTTTTCGATTTAGTAGGTTACCCGACTGCGCCAGTCTTGTTATGTCTTTTCAGACTTATATAAAAAAAACACAACACGCAATTTCAATTTAACAAAACATAATTTATTTTACTTTCAAACGGACAGCGTTTATGTACGTATCTAAAACCGGACTGCTGGGATGAGCCACACATCAGTTTCCTTTAATGCGAATTTAATGCTGACCTAGTGTCTGCATTCTTCAACTGTCTTCATTTTACATTTTAGTTTTTCTCATGCTTGCAAAATGTTTACGTTGCGTTTAGCATGTCTACTCGACTACCTGTGGGAGGTGTCGCATTGCAATCTTTGTTATCGTGTCCCATTCATTCTGATATGTGACTCGCCATCCATCTCGGTTGCGGATAGCCCCGAAAATCCGCCGTAGTACTTTCCGTTCGAAAGTATCGATCATGTATTCGGAGGCTTGGGTGAGGGTCCATGTTTCGCAGCCATAGCACAGCACAGGTCTTATAATAGTTTCATAAACGCGGAGCTTAGTCTTTCTGTGCACATATTTCGATTTCATGATAGGGAGGACCGAAAAGAAAGTCTTATTTGCTAGTTGTATCCGTCGCTTGATTTGGTCAGTTTCGTTGGCGTCACTCGATAGATTGCTACCCAGGTACACAAAGTTGTCCACGAATTTGATGCAAAGGTCCCCTACGTTGATGGCTGTGTGCGCTGGCGTCCTTGTCCTAGATTGCATCATAACTTTCGTTTTGTCCTCGTTGATTCGTAGTCCAACTTCCTTTGCTGCGGTGTCAAGTCTAAGCAGAAGTTCTTCTGCATCGGTCCGTTTTTGAGTCATGATGTTAATGTCATCCGCGTACGCTGCCAATTGTGTCGACTTAAAAAGTAGCGTGCCGCTGGTGCTCAGGTTCATTGCTCGAATAGCGAACTCAAGTGCCAGGTTGAAAAGCGTGGGCGCTATTCCATATTCAGGCCACCCAGAGTTTCAAAAGGATCCGTCAATCTGTTCTGGATCCGGACTTGTGAGACGGAGTTGGTCATCGTCATCTTTGTGAGTCTCACTAATTTGGCCGGTATACCAAATTGCAGCATGATGCTATATAGAGCGCCTCGGTTGATGCTGTCATATGCTTGTTTAAAGTCGACAAAGATTTGGTATACGTCGACGTCGTATTCCCAGCACTTTTGCAAACTTAGCTTGACCGTGAAGAGCTGGTCGATTGTTGAGCGACCAGATCTGAAACCGCCTTGATATTCGCCAATGATTTCTTCCGCGAACGGTTTAATCCTATATTCCAGGATTCTTGACAGGATTTTGTAGGCCGTACAGACTAAGGAGATGCCTCTGTAATTCTCACACCGCAGTTTATCTCCCTTTTTATGTATGGGACAGATGATGCTTCTGCGCCAACCGTCTGGAATCACCTCAGTCTCCCAGATTTGCAGCAGTAGTTGATGTAGCGCACTTAATAAACTCGCCCCACCAGACTTGAGTAGCTCAGCTGGTATCTCGTCAGCACCCGGCGCTTTGTTCCTTTTCAGTGAACGCAAGGCGAGATCAACTTCTTCTACTGTCGGGGATTGTGTGGATGGGGGCTGTCCAACGGTATCGTCATGGAGCTCAGCTTCTGCTGCGAGGATGTTTGATGGCGGATTCAGAAGCTCTTCGAAGTAGGACGCCCATCGTTTGCTAATAATTTCGGTGTCGCTGATAATGCTTCCATCTTTGTTCTTACATAGGCTAGTCCTGGGTTGGTAGCCATTTTTGATCATATTTACTAGTCTGTACGCTTGTCTGGTGTTCTTACTAACTAGGTTTACATTAATGTTCAGCAACTGCTCGTCAAAGTATTTCCGTTTCTTACGCCTAATTATTCTATTAGATATTCGCCGTAGCTCGTCATATTTTTCCTTCTTGGCTCTGGTTGCACGTTGGACCCATTGTCTGTAGGCCTCGTTCTTCGCGTCAAGTGAGTTTCTGCACTCCTCGTCAAACCATTCATTTCGCGCTCGTCGGGCTTTGTATCCTACAACGATTTCTGCCACATTCTTGATTGTGTTTTTGAGCTCTTCCCAGAACTCGTGGACACCTACGTTGCTGGAGTCGCGCAGCCTTGGTGAAATTCTTTCCTCAAGCATGGTCGTATATGTCTGAGCCGTAAATCTTTCAGCAAATTCTCAACCGCGAAAATTTTGGGAGGGCTGAATCTCGATTGGTGCACTGAGGAAATTCTGCACCGGTATGTTGTTTTCACCAGGAAATGATCGGAGTCACAGTTAGCTCCGCGGTACGACCGAACATCCATCACACTTGATGCCCATCTCTTGCTGATAAGGACGTGGTCGATTTGGTTGACGGTATGTGCGTCTAGAGAATTCCAGGTCTGCTTGTGAATGCGACGGTGTGGAAATCAAGTTGAGCTTACAACAAGGTTCCTGCTGCAAGCGAAGTCAATTAGACGATGGCCGTTATCATTGCATTCTTCGTGGAGGCTGTGTCCTCCAGTGGTCCCCCGATGCCAACTTTCATTCCCGACTTTTGCATTGAAATCTCCCAGTAGCATTTTTACGTCATTTGATGGAAGTGAGTCGAAGAGAGTTTCAAGGCAGGCATAGAACTCGTCTTTTACAGCGTCTTCTTGTACTTCGGTGGGAGCGTGCACATTGATGAGCCAGAGGTTGAAAAATCGCGCCTTGATGCGAATCGCACACAGCCTTTCGTTTACGGGTTTGAAATCGGTAACGCGCGACTTAAGCTGCTTATTCACTATAAATGCTACTCCAAACTCCTTGCGGCCCGAAGGTTTGCCGCTTGTAAAAATTGTGTGCGATTTCTTGTCGTTGATCTCGCAGCCTAACCAATTTGTTTCCTGGACTGCAGTAATGCTCAGTTTGTATTGTTCGACCTGATGCAGGAGGGCCTTTTCAGCCCCCGGTTTGTTCAGGGAGCGTACATTCCAGGTTCCGAGAGAATAATCCGTTGTGCGTTTGCGTGGTCGTCGTTGTTGGTCCGTCCAATCCGAGGCTATTGTTCCAGGTTTCTTGACAGAGGTAGTTTTTACAAGGATGAGTTGTCGGCACATCGCTCAACCATTTCCATGGGGGGCCTCGGTGATAGTTGCTTCAGGAGACTTGCCTCGTGCCAAAGTTCACACAACTATGTTGCAGGTCTGACAACGTGGCTAATTCTCCCTGCTCTGTTTACATAGACAAAAAAAAATTGATATGGTATAACCGGCACGCCTGGTAACCCTTGCCCAATTTACCTATATTTTTAGCATCAAAAACTTCTGTTCACGGAAACTCACGATCCAATAAGCAGAATTAATTGAAATTTACAGAATGTATTGGTCTTAAATAGGACCAAGTCTGATAGAAGTGATTTTGAAATGCGGGTGATTCTGTGCCAGTGGTGCCATCTTGAAAAATCACTAAAAAAGATAGCTGCTTTGAATCGTTCGATTTGAACGAAATTCACAAAATAGCTGGACCTTACTTTAAACCACGTTTGGTAGAAAAATTCGGTTGGAGCTGCCAGCTATGATAATTTTGGTGTCTTAAATTTGAAAAAATAAAAATTTGGAAGTGAAAACATTCAACCATCGAATATTCTAAAAAATGTCCGTTTCTTACAATAAGACCAATCTGTATACAAATCTTATGCTATATCTACACCTTCAAAGTAAAACTTTGGAAATTTCATGTCGAACAAGAACGGTAACCCTTTCCCAGTTAACCTATATTTTTAGCATAAAAAATTTCTGTTCACGGGAACTCACGAACCAATAATCAAATACAATTGAAATTTACAGAATGCATTGGACTTAAGTAGGACCAGGTCTGATAGAAGCGATTTTAAATTGTAAGCAACTCTGTGCCAGTGGTGTCATCTTGAAAAATTACAAAGAAAAAAAAATTGCTTTTTGCCCTATGAATTGTGATTGAGTTACCAGATTTTCATGAAATTGATACAGTAGCTGAACCTTACTCGAATCTCTGTTTGGTGGAATTTTGGTTGAAAAATTCGATTAGTGCTGCCAGCTATGATAATTTTTGTATCTTTGGTTTTGAAAATTCGCTCAGGAAAATAAAACTTTTTGCCCTATAACTTCCAGTCCAGTCATGAAATCAATACGAATTTATTACAATTAATGGAACCTATTATAAACATTATTCAGGCCAAACTTGGTTGAAAAGCCACGATAGGGTTGCCAGCTATTGTTGGTTTTTTGTTTAATTGCAATATCTTTATTAAGCGGTTTTATCGTAGAATTTTCAAATGGTAATGATATTGTAGTGACAATAAACAGCAAACATTAAGCTTTTGATTATTTGAAAAAACTCGCTGCAGGTAACCCTAAATTTATTTTTACTCCTATAACTTCGAATGTAATATAACAACGTGAAGCAGATGTGATATATTCTTGGCTTTGATACTGGCAAAAGGTTGCCAGCACGAGTCGGTTGTGCTACTTTTGTATCAATAAATGCTTACAGTTAGTATTCATACCGGAAACATTTACAATGAAAATAAATAACCAATGTTTCAATTCCCAAAGTTCTGCAAATTTTTCGGATCGCAGCCCCAAACACCAACTTCAGTTACAGTGCTGCAGGCACTAAGCATTTTCTTCATTGATGCTATATGAGATGCTGCTTTCAAAATTTTGTGAAATAAGCAACTGATAACGAATATTATTAACCCGCGTTTTGCTCTCATAAACGTTGAAATTCATGCCAGTGGTAATGTCTGAAACCTTCCACCATATGAGTTATAATGCATTCTTGAGACCAAAGTAAAACATGGCGTTTGGAACAGTTTGGCCGTAATAAGCAGCTCATGTGGTGGAATATGCACTCAAAACCTGCACGATTCTTCTACTGTTCTTCGAACATTAGTGTTTCTAGCGGTTCAGGTGCGTTAGAGTTTTTCAAATTTGTTGCGTATTAAAAGAACCTCTCTCGTTAGCTACTTTTAACATTGTTAATATAAAAGCACCCAGGAATTACGAACGGGGACGAGATAATAGGTATTATGTATTGCTCTCAGTATTTTAATTCCCATGCTACCAATATATAATTATTTACTCTTTAAATAAATAGGTGCAAAAATTATATATTGGCAGACTTTTAAATTAACAAAGCTGGGTAAATAAAGCATTTTCAAATATAGCAACGGCAACAATAACAACAGCAGTAATTATGCAAAAATTATGCGAAATAAATATTTACAGAAAACATATCAATATTCTAGTACTTATGAAAAATAACAGTAAAATAACAACATTTCCAAAACGAATATCATATATATTTTTATATTTTTAAAACCACAGTTAGTAAATAAAAAAAAGTCTATTATAAATCGAAATTAATCACAAAATTCATGCATACTTCTATTTAAAATTTAATTCAATTTGTCTTTCTTTTTTTGCTAATTCATCTATGACGTCTTGATAAAAGTTTTGCTCGCTCAAACATAATTTTAGGAAAACCCTTTCAATGGACATTATTGCCAAGTCACTAAGTCGTTGTTCACCTGTACTATTTCTGAGAAAAGTTTTAATTCTTTTTAAAGAAGAAAAACTGCGCTCTGCGTACGCACTTGTTACTGGTAATGTAAGAACTAAACAAATAAATTTATAAAATTGTGTGAAACTATTTTCTAATTTATTATTGGTAAAATATTCAAAAATATCTTGAAAAGATTTTCCCTGTAAATCTGCATCAGAGTAAAGCACAATTAGTTCAGTTTTCAATGATATCGAGTCAAATATGTCGGTGTAAATTTGAGTTAAATTAAGTAAAAGATTATCCGGAAATGTTTTTGAATAGTTACTAAATTTCGAAGAATCTAAAAGATCTATAAATGCGAAACTTTTTAAGGATGAAAACCTAGAACTTATTTCAACAGATATATTATCAATTATTTCGAAATAAACACGTGTAAAGAATAGTTCAACATTATCATTGCTGTCAACCATGTCCCTTGCTCTTTTACTACGTGGTAGTGTTTCGCAAATAGCACAGGTTCGGTCCCAAATTACCGTGAAACTAATTCTCAAAGATTTTATTTGATGCTCAAAATCTGCAATTTTGTTTAATACAGTACAGTATATTAGTTTGCTTGGACTGAAACATATCGTAAAGCACGTCGGTTTGTGGAAAAATTTTTGAGAAAACATTGAGCAGAAAAACAAACTGATAATCTTTTAGTAGAACAAAAAGCCCCTTTGCACTATTCATGGTCTCTCCATGCCAATTTGCACTCTCATTTTAAATTATATGTCCAAAAAGTTCTTTTAATTGATCTATATTATCGAAAATGGTCAGAACTAACCGACCATTAAAAGTCCAACGAGTTGGGGCTAATTTTGGAAGTCTTTTTTTCAGGAATAAATCTAAAGCAAATGTTCTTTTTGTTGAATGGTTAAAAAATGTTGAAAAACAGGTAATAGATTGGAAATATTCTCGTATATTATTCCACGATATATTATTGCACGATATATTATTACACGATATATTATTGCAAGATATATTATTGCACGATATATTATAGCACGATATATTATTGCACGATATATTATAGCACGATATATTATTGCACGATATATTATTCCATGATATATTATTGCATGATATATTATTGCATGATATATTATTGCATGATATATTATATATATTATTGCATGATATATTATTGCATGATATATTATTGCATGATATATTATTGCACAATTTATTATTGCACGATATATTATTTCACGATATATTATTGCATGATATATTATTGCACGATATATAATTGCACGATATATTATTGCATGATATATTATTGCACAATTTATTATTGCACAATTTATTATTGCACCATATATTATTGCATGATATATTATTGCTCGATATATTATTGCATGATATATTATTGCACGATATATTATTGCATGATATATTATTGCACGATATATTATTGCACAATATATTATTGCACGATATATTATTGCAAGATATATTATTGAACGATATAATATAGCACGATATATTATTG
This sequence comes from Nemotelus nigrinus, assembly GCA_947369275.1. Taxonomy (NCBI): domain Eukaryota; kingdom Metazoa; phylum Arthropoda; class Insecta; order Diptera; family Stratiomyidae; genus Nemotelus; species Nemotelus nigrinus. Next base: position 40,388,984 of record OX376372.1, read on the forward strand.
CAAGATATATTATTCCATGATATATTATTGCATGATATATTATTGTATGATATATTATTGCATGATATATAATTGCAAAATTTATTATTGCACGATATATCATTACACGATATATTATTGCATGATATATTATTGCACGATATATTATTGCACGATATACTATTGCATGATACATTATTGCACAATTTATTATTGCACAATTTATTATTGCACGATATATTATTGCATGATATATTATTGCATGATATTTTATTGCATGATATATTTTAGCACGATATATTATTGCATGATATATTATTGCATGATATATTATTGCATGATATATTATATATATTATTGCATGATATATTACTGCATGATATATTATTGCATGATATATTGTTGCACGATATATTATTGCACGATATATTATTGCATGATATACTATTGCATGATATATCATATCTATTATTGCATGATATATTATTGCATGATATTATTGCATGATATATTATTGCATGATATATAATTGTACGATATATTATTGCACGATATATTTTTTTTTGATATATTATTGCATGATATATTATTGCATGATATATTATTGCTCGATATATTTTTGCATGATTTATTATTGCATGATATATTATATACATTTTTGCATGATATATTATTGCATGACATATTATTGCATAATATATTATTGCACGATATATTATTGCATATATATATATATATATATATATATATGTATATATATATATATATATATATATATATATATATATATATATACATATATACATATATATATATATATATATATATATATATACAAATATATACATATATATATATATATATATATATATATATATATATATATATATATAAATATATATATATATATATATATATATATATATATATATATATATATATATATATATATATATATATATATATATATATATACATATATATATATAAATATATAAACATATATATATACATATATATATATATATATATATATATATATATATATATATATATATATATATTTATATTTATATTTATATGTATATATATATATATATATATATATATATATATATATATATATATATATGTATATAAATATATATATATATATATATATATATATATATGTATATAAATATATATATATATATATATATATATATATATATAATATATATATATATATATATATATATATATATATATATGTATATATATATATCAGTAGCATGGCGTGACAATTTACCGAAGGGAAGCAATCGGTTGATGTCCATGGTTGACGTCCATGGTTGATTACGCTTTCCGCAAATTCGTTATGTGAAATAGAACCCCTGTATAAAAGCACCCAGGAATTACTAACGGGGACGTGAGAGTAGACATTATGTATTCTTATGAAAATAAAAATTCACAGTCCTTCACACAATAACAATCCATATCAATATTTATCAGTAAAATAATTACATTCCTTGAACTAGAAATATATTCTTTTGAAAGTGGCCAAATTTCGAAGAATTGAAAAGATTTAAAAATCTGAAACTTTTTAAGGATGAAAACCTTGACTTTATTTTAACGATTATGCAACCAATTACTTCAACATAAGCACTTGTAAAGAATGGCACAACATTCTCATTGTTTTCAATTATGCACCTTGCTGTTTAACGACGTTGTGGTGTTTCACAAATCAACCATAAATCGTTCTCAATTCCCGTGAAACTATTTCTTGAAGATTGTATTTGATCTTCAAATTTTGCCATTTTGTGAATATGATACAGTATATTACATTGTTAGGACTGAAATATATCGATTAGTATGTTTTTTTTACATTAAACATGCAACAGAAAAATAAACTAAGAATCTTTAAGTAAAATAAAAAGCCCACTCTCACCATTAACGATCTCTCCGCCTCAATTAGCACTATCATTTTCAGTTATATATTCCACGAGTTATTTTAATTGCTCTTTATTACAGAAAAATTGTTAAAAATAACCAACCATTAAAAGTCCAACGTTTCGGAGCTAATTTCGGAAGCATTTTTTGATGAATAAATACAAAGCAAATAAACTTATTGTCGTTGTTGAAAAACTAGTAATAGATTTGGAAAATGCTGCATTTGCGTATAATATTGCACGATTTAGATAAAATCAAATTTAGTCGGTGTTCGAAGAAATGAATATATATTGCGTTTTTATACATATCTTTTATACATGTTTGCAATCGAGTTGTTTTGGCAGATATTACAGAGGCTCCTCAAGGCTTTGAATTTTCGGACAGCATTCAAAACAAAGTTAAATGAACGGGACGCATTTTGGTTATCAGAAACATCAGTGAGATTTATGAAAGTATCTTTAACTGTCCCGAAAGTAGTAATGTAACCGAAAGTTGTTGAAAGTTGTCATCGATATGATATATCGGTTGTTTTTGATAACATTTGCTTAGTCCAAGTGAGCTGGCAATTATCGGTTATTTACAGTCAAAAGATTTATTGTCTTTAGGTGATTTACCCCCATTGTAAGAATACACATTATCATTATGACTATGTAATGCTTCTTCTTGACATCCTAAATAACACACAATGTTTATTAGAATCTTCATTGTTTCTCAATTTCTCCTAACTGTGAGCAATATCACTGAATATTTATATTGACTACTCAGCAATTCTTCAAATCACCGGAATCAAATTTGAAAAGTAAAAGGACTATTTGTACCAAGCCTGTTCACAGCTTTAACATTATTATACACATGACCAGCAAAATTATTTTTGTTTGATATTACAACCGATAATCCGTTCCGAGTTTTTCATTTATTAATTTTCCGATCAAACTACCGAGTAGGTACATCTCTTTGTTATAGAGATAATTTACGAATTCGGTTTCGATTGATCCTGGTTGATGATGTTTTTTTTCAGCAAATTACCGAGATCCAATTATATAAAAATTAGATAAGCTGACGAATTCTAAAATTTTGACCCACAGAACAAGTGAACACATTCACCTATTTCAACCTTTCTCTATTTCTAATATCAATCAAAAGTATCATGCAATTTTACACAGTAATTTTATACATTTAATTTGACTCAATTCTAGTCTACAGCTTTACCTATTACTACATTGAAATATTATTACCAAATCCTTTAGGTTATAAGTGATTAAAAACCCCCGCCAATTGAAAACACCTTCATAAAAGTTTCTATACAAAATAGAACACTCAAAAGATAATGTCATAATATAAATCATAAATAAAACACATAAAATAACGACTTATAGAATCCACAACATCTGGCAATGCTTGCCACATCTCCGTAATTCAAATTCGCTCACGCAAGCATTTTTCATTCACAAAAAAAAATCTGTACAAGCAAAGGAAAATGATAACAATAACAATTTGCCCTGCTACTAGTGAGGGGAACGCAGGTATAAGTTCCACAGTAGTCGTGCGTTCGCAGCTCTGCTCTGAGTCTCTCTCTTGATAAGATAATTTCTCCATGGAAGCAACATCTTCATTGCTTCCAAACATACCGTATAGACACATTTTTTTAATGACGTCACAGTCTAGTCTATATGGGGTAAAATAAATGCTCGTAGATGCAATTTTTACATTGCTTCCAAGTCATGGTTGTTCGTTCATTATTTTCATTCTGTGGTGTTACCACATCAACTGTGTGAGATGTTCACAATTTGATTTGAGAATTTTTTTTTATAAATGTTTATACGCGATTATTTCACGATTTCGAAATAAAAACTATTTTAATTTATTAATTTAACATTTATGTCAGTCAAATATAAGGGAAGCAATGTTTCCCTTGCTTCCATGAACGCCACGCCATTGTCTGATTCGTAGTGTAAAGTAGTTTGAAGCATATATGGCCAAGACAACCACAACCACTGAACAGGCTGCGTATGACTATAATAAAACAATATGAGCCAACAGGTCAAAATAATATAACCGCTAGTTTTTATGTTTAGATTGTTAATTGAGTTATAAGCTAGGTTAAAAATGAACAGGTTAATTAAAACAAATATATTTTTCAATTCAATTCAAATCAACAACCAAACCTGAAAAACATAATGCATAAGGAATTAAATTTTTATTAGAATATTGTTTTTTAATTCATATTTGTATTCAAACTAAGTACTCATAATGAAAAGTAGCCTGAGTAAAATGGTTTACTCGAAATAATTGAAACAGTACAAGTAAAGTCTACCAGTCGTCTTTGCTATGCATTTTCTGTGCAAATAGATTTGATTGGATTATATTGTACAAATTCAGAATTAATAAAATTAATGTCTATCTACATTCAGCAATAATTCAAACGACCATTGTGGCTGAAATAATTATCTGTCTTTGCAAATTCTAACAGAATTTAAGAGCGTATTTAAAAAGACAACTGCGATAAAGATACGATTGTCCTTATTAATCTACTGGCCTCATTTGTGGCCAAAATATGAATTATTGCCTTATTCCTAATGGCTTCAAATAATTAGTTAACCGGGATACACCCACACTTTCTACTCAATACATACTCTCTGTACATATAATTTCAATGAAGATGGAATGAAATTTAGGACCATTTCCAAAACTTTTCCGACATTTTAATCGCATATCCTTAAATTATATTCTTTCTCTCATTTTTCTTTCACGGTTATCCTTCGAACGATTCCATCGGTTGATCGTCCGAAAATGAAACGAACTTTCAACGAATGGAAAATGCACGTTGATATTAAATACAACAAAAACAACGACATCACCAACCATCCAACCGGATAGATTGAAGCATATCCCGAAGCAGTACGATATTGGGAACGAGTATCTGACGGTAAACTTCTGGATCCTGGCGAAAAATATAGAATGGAAACTCACACCGACAGGTAAGTACTTGATTACATCAGATTCGAATGGTGAAAGAGCAGCTGTATTGCTGCTCTGCTACTGCCAACCACACGCCTGGTTGTAGATTTGATTAATTATTTTCGTCCTGATACGATACAGGTATAAAACTTTGATGCGCCTCACCATAGAAAGGATGAGCTCTCAAGACTACGGCGAGTACTTCTGCATTGCGAAGAACGAAATTGGAACAATGACTGCAATCTTCTATGTAAAACGTAAGAGTTTTTGAGAGCTATGTGTTTTTTCCTGTGCTTCTCTTCCTTTTTTGGCTGAGAGACGAAGATATTTCAGATGAATTGTGCGAAACGGGTCAATGGAGGCAAGAGGATACGAGAAAGAAAAGAGGAATAGCATTGCATTTAAGGCGATTTGGAAGGATTAAGTGGCTTTCGGTCAAGGCTGTTATGATGGCTTTGACTTATCTTAATTTAATATTGATGGTACTTTTCGTGGTATCTATGGAAATTCAGAATGGAATTAATCCGTTCCAACAGTCCTTAAAGTTAAAATTTTCTAAAGATACTTGAGTTGAAAAAATTTATCCACACTGAAGTGGATGCTTTCGCTTGGAAAGTACTTTGGATGTTTTGTTGAAGAAAATGCTTAATTTGTGAAAATTTGACGCAAATGCGAGATAGAGTTAAAAATAGTATTATAAAAATGAGAATTGAAATCAATTTTATTTGTACAACGCAATCAATTTATCTAAAAATTATGTTTACGAAAATCAAATATTTCGAGCTCAAGTTAAAACGTTCCATTCGCTACTATTAAAGCTGCATTCTCCACATCTGCTGTCGAATAAAACCACCTAGCAATAAACACCGAAACCTTCAAAAGTCCTTAATCCCTACCAAACCTAAGTGGTCTCTTGAAATCACATAAATTTAAATGTTCTCGCAATAACTTTAATGCTATTGGATTTCATTTAGAAAAGAGTCCTTCAGCCTACATCCCACCGCCCGATGGCAACAGTGTTATCATTTTCGGATCTCGGCCATCAGTTAAGACCAACTACGAGGAACTCTGCCCGCCGCCGCAAGCATGCCCCGAATGTTTGGATCCAAGGTAAGTACCAACAATTATGATGTCGTTTCGAATGATCAAAATGACACCTCTCGAAAAACCAGATTTGATGAAAACTTTCAGTATGATAATTTAATTGTAAGAAAGTGGTTTGTTGGGTGTATTAATGTAGTGCGAGAACATTTTCATTTAGATAAAACCCTCATGTGGCAAACGTGTGTAGGATGTTGGCGAATGTGTGTAGGTGGATGTGTGCACGATACATTTGTCACCTAGATACAAGCTTTGAAAGTTTTCCATGTTCCATTTACGAGGCAATTCTGTAGAGTTAAATGGTTCAGAAAACTATGTAGATAACAAGCTAATTAGGATTAAATGGTGGCTATGACTATCACTCGAAAGTTAGGGATAAAGTGTAAATTGGATTTTACAATAGAAACAATTCAAGCATCTCCACAAACGATTTGTAAATCTGATAGAAATTTAAAGTTGATTCATTCACCGCAAAACCGCAAAACTTTTGCTTGCTCGCACGAAACAAAATTTACAACGAGCAAGTCACATAAATCGAGTCAATTAAATACTCCAACAGTTCATTGCTGAGGGCGAACTGGTCATCTGTATGAAATGGAACAATACAAAGCATCGATGATAGCGTTGGAAGCGAAACATTAATGATCGTGTCAACTGCAGCATTTCATTCAATTTCGAATTCATGAATGTGGCCCAGAGGAAATATGATAGTTTTGCTGTGGCCGCAATGCTGGCTCGCGCAAATCTAGCCTTTGGCTACTTAACTTTCATCGACCAGGCGAAACAATTTACACGAATAGCAATACAAAGCCCTTTTCAAAGGAATCTATCTATGGCTAAATATGTGCACAGCAGCTAGCTTTTTCCTGGAACGATTTCTAAATTTTGTTCATGCAGATTTTCAATCAACTATTTTCTGACAATTTCTCGATGCTGCAAGGAAAAAGTAACAGCAGTGTTGAATATGCTACAAAAAAATCAAATTCATAGTCTGAAATTGAAATTATCACAGGCTACATGAATGCCACAAGAATTTATATATTTTTTTTATTTAGCGAAACATAAACGATTTTTACTAATGTTCGAAGAAGAACATTAGTATTAAAATCACTTTGGCCAAAAATTCATATTTCTATATACAGTGGCTCACAGCTTATTTGATGCAGTGCTTCTTTAAAAAATTAAGTTGCAATAACTCAAAAAATAATAACAATATCAAAAAAATGTGAACACCATTTTGAAGGCAATTGTTTGTTGTTTATTAAACAAGTTTATATTTGTTACAAAGTTGCTGTTTTACATCTTAAAAAACAAAAAAACTAAAAATAATAACAAATTTCATGTCACAGCTTATTTGATACAGTTTGATTAAACATTAAAATTGTTGTGAATTATGAGGTTTTCAGTTGATTTCAATACTTTGTATGATAGTCCTTAGACTTAAGCAGAGTCTGGAGCCTATTCGGCATTGAATCAACGAGTTTTTTGTGATGTCAGGAGTAATTTTTTGCCATACCTCTAGCAGTGCTTTCTTCAGGTCTTGTTCATTAGAAATCTTGTGTTTTCTAATGTTGTTATCCAACAAAGTCCACAGATTCTCAATGACGTTCATATCTGGTGACTGTGCCGGCGGAGACATCAAATGAGGGCAATCCCAAATTGGCCAGGATTGCACAATTCCCGACTTGTGCCTTGGATCATTGTCTTGGTACAACCGAAATTGCTTGCTAACACCCAGTTTTTCAGTGCTTTTCAGCAAATTGTTTTTGAGTACATCAAGGTACTTTGTTTGGTCCATTGTTTCCTCAATAAACTTTAAATTTCTGACTCCGGCTGCAGACATGCAGGCCCAAACTATCACATTACCACCACCATGCTTCACAGTAACTTTGAGGTTCTCCTTGTTTTGCTCATTGGTTGCCTTGCGCCAGACATATGACATTCCGTCGGAGCTAAAAATGTTAAACTTCCAGAACGCGGATGGCTTTCCCACATGCTCTTTGGCAAAGGCAAATCGGCTTATTGTATTTTTTTTGGAAATGAAAGGCTTCCTACGAGCTACTCGGACCCTGAAATCATGGTCGCGAAGCACTCGTCGGACGGATTAAGCACTACATGACTTCCTTAATTCACGATGAACCTCAGTAACCAATTTTGGAGCAGAAATCTTTGTGTTGGCTTTCACTTTCCTTACAATGTATCGTTCGTCGCATACGGTGAAAATATTGTTTGGCGCATTTCTCCTCTTATTTTTTACCCGATTTTCGTGTAGGAAGCGCTCAATTATGTGCTGCACTGTAGAGACACTCAAATGCACACTTTCAGCAATTTTTCGAACACTTTGTCCTTTTTTAAAGTGGTTTAATACCAATTCGCGCTGTTCAATTGTGGTACGATGACCCATTTTACAAATTTGGCTCATTTTGGCACTTCAGCTTACAAGATCTTGCTAAAAATTACTTAAGCCAATGTCTAAACACAGTCAAAAATTCAAGAAATAAAAACAACACAGATTAACTCCGCGAGAAATAGAAGTTTATTTGCATTGAAGTGTCTGTATCAAATAAGCTGTGAGCTGCAATTTTTCTGCGCCAGTGGTATTTCTTTTTTAAGGGACGCCGAGGAATATTGCTGGAACATTTTTGGTTTGCATTGTATTCGTTGAACATGCATCTAGTCATATACGTTTAAATTTTTTGAATAGGGTTCTTTATTTCAAAGTTACAGTGATTTGCATTTTTAAAAAGTCACTGTATCAAATAAGCTGTGAGCCACTGTATACAGTGCCGAGAAGAAGTGATGCAAAAAGATGAAAATATACAAAATTTCGGCTTTGACAGGTTATTTGCGAACCCTCAAAAGTAATATCGGCAAAATTGATATTTCGGAGTATGGTCCTATGTGCCATAGGTAAAATTTTTTAATCATTTTGCCAAGAGCCGGTTTCTGAAACTTTGTTTACGCTTCCAGATTAACCTCTAGCTTAAAACATACCGAGAAAAAGTGATGCAATAATTGCTTTTCATTGAAAATGTGTAATTTTTTCCGGGGATGCAGTCCATTTTGTTAGTTGTTTTCATCATTGGAAATAAACTTTAGAGGCGATTGGAGGAAAACATTCGTAAAGGAAAGTAATTCCTGAAACCTCAGGTTTAAGTTTTCATTAATATTACTATTTAACCAATTTTCAGTCGATCAACATGAGAAAAGAGACTTCTTTAGATGAAAGAAAAATTATTCTTCGGTTTCATAACCAGACCGTTCCATACAAGGAAATTGCATCCATCGTTAATAGACCCATTTCCACTATTTGGAGGATAACAGACAGGTTCTGCAAAAATAAAAGCTTAGAAAACAAAAAGCGCTCAGGGAGGAAGAAAACATTATCAGGACGTGATATGCGAATAATCGAACGAAAAGTCAAGAAAGATCCTTTTATACTAAGATCCTTTTATACTTACACTAAAATCTATTTATAAAAAAGATGTAGAAAGCGTTCTTAGAGTTAGAAGTCATTTAAGGAAATTGGGTTACGTGTGTAAGAAATTTTTCGTTAGCGACTTAAACCGTGAAAAAAGATTAAATTTCGCCAAAGAACATTTGAATAAGGATGTAGAACTTTAGAAACGCGTCTTATTCACAGATGAAAGCAAGTTTAGTGTGTTTTCTCACGATGGACGAGCAAAAGTGCGCAGAAAGTCTCTTAGGGAGCTAGATACGAAAAATATGATACGAACTGTGAAGCATGGTGGTGGTTCTATTATAGTATGGGGATGTATGGCTTTCAATGGAGTTGGCGAACGTCATATAATAGAAGAAAAAACGATGGATCACAAATTCTATATCCAGATTTTAAAGGATCGGCTAGCTGCTGGCGTTCAAAAGTTGAATTTGGGAACAAACTACATATTCATGCAAGACAATGATCCTAAGCATACCGTCCACCAAACTCGAATGTGGATACTTTATAATATTCCAAATTGCTTGAAATGGCCCCCCAATCACCTGATCTCAATCCAATTGAACATATTTGGGAAGAACTGTCGCTTTGACTTGCAACACATAACATCCGCAGCAAATCTGCGCATAAGGAAATAATAAAAGAAGAGTGGGGCAAGATCACTCCACAATACTGCGCTAAGTTAGTTTCATCTATGCCAAGACGGCTTTAAGCTGTCATAGATCGAAAAGGAAATCCTACCAAATATTAAGAACCATTGATTGCTATCAGTTACCCAATACAGTTAGAAGAATATGATCGAGGTTTAATTTTTGCATCACTTTTTCTCGTTAGCCAAAAATGAATTGATTTACTTTTTAATTTTTTTCTTATAGAAAAGTTATTTTTTTTTTATTTTTTTTATATCGAATCACTGTTTGGAAATATATTAATAGCAATAAAAAAACCAACGGACTTTTTATTCACTACCTTTGAAAAAATGAAAAGGTTAACCCAAAGAATTTCTTAAATATGAGCTTTTGCATCACTTTTTCTCGGCACTATATATATATATATATATATATATATATATATATATATATATATATATATATATATATATATATATATATATATATATATATATATGTCATCAAAAAATTTCAGTGAAAAAATCTCAGGAACGCGCCATCCGATTGAACTGAAATTTTTAGGACACATTGGTGTACATGCAGAATAATGCCAGGTCTCACAAAAAGTTAATAATCTTTAACCCTTTGGCGCTGGCGGCCATTTTAGTGATTTTTTTAATATACCTATTATTCCGTACACAAATAATTTTTGCAAAAATTAAGTTGACGAAATAAATTTCGAACGTGTTTTACATGTGAATCGGATAATGTTTTGGAATTTTCTAACCCCATTTGTGCGCTGGGTGTCTAAAAAGAGAACAGGAAAAACTGAAAATTTTTAAATTGCGATAACTTTTGACAGAGCTATTTAATCATTACGAAATTTTCAGGGCATATTGGTATTATTTAGTTGTAGATTTGTGTAGCTTTGAATGAGCGTGCTGGCAACCCTGTAGCTAGGGCAGGCACTGAAAGTGAAAACCTCCAAATCATCGTCTCTCTTGAAAAAATGCCGCTTCATCAAGAAAAAGCCACTCATATGTAAACCTTGTGCTTTGCTTACATAGACAAAAAAAAATTTGATAAGGTATAACGGGCACGCCTGGTAACCCTTGCCCAATTTACCTATATTTTTAGCATCAAAAATTTCTGTTGATGGAAACTCACGATCCGATAAGCAGAATTAATTGAAGTTTGCAGAATGTATTGGTCTTAAATAGGATCAGGTCTGATAGAAGTGATTTTGAAATGCGGGCGATTCTGTGCCAGTGGTGCCATCTTGAAAAATCACTAAAAAAGATAACTGCTTTTAGCCCTATAAATTCTGATTCAATCGTTCGATTTTGACGAAATTCATACAGTAGCTGAACTTAACTTTATTTGGTTGAAAATTTTGGTTGGAGCTGCCAGCTATGATAATTTTGGTGTCTTAAATTTGAAAAAATTAAAATTTGGTTGTGAAAATATTCAAACCATCGAATATCCTAAAAAATATCCGTTTCTTACAATAAAACCAATCTGTATACAAATCTTATGCTTTATCTACACGTTCAAAGTAAAACTTTGGAAATTTCATGTCTGACAAGAACGGTAACCCTTTCCCAGTTAACCTATATTTTTAGCATCAAAAGCTTCTGTTCACGGGAACTCACGAATCAATAATCAGATACAATTGAAACTTACAGAATGCATTGGACTTAAGTAGGAACAGATCCGATAGAAACGATTTTGAATTGTAGGCAACTCTGTGCCAGTGGTGCCATCTTGAAAAATTACAAAGAAAAAAAACGGCTTTTTGCCCTATGAAATGTGAATAAGTTACAAGATTTTCATGAAACTGACACAGTAGCTGAACCTTACTCTAAACTCTGTTTGATAGAAATTTGGTTGAAAAATTCGATTGGTACTGCCAGCTATGGTAATTTTTGTGTCTTTGGTTTTGAAAATTCGCTCAGGAAAATAGAACTTTTTGCCCTATAACTTCCAGTCCAGTCATGAAATCAATACGAATTTCATACAATTAATGAAACCTATTATCAACATTATTCAGGCCAAATTTGGTTGAAAAGCCACGATAGGGTTGCCAGCTATTGTTGGTTTTGTGTTTGTTTGCAATATCTTTATTAAGCGGTTTTATCGTAGAATTTTCAATCGGTAATGATATTGTAGTGACAATAAACAGCAAATATTAAGCTTTCGATTATTTGAAAAAACTCGCTGCAGGTAACCCTAAATTTCTTTATACTGCTATAAATTTGAATGTAATATAACAACGTGAAACAGATATGATATATTCTTGGCTTTGATACTGGCGAAAGGTTGCCAGCACGAGTCGGTTGTGCTACTTTTGTATCAATAAATGCTTACAGTTAGTATTCATACCGGAAACATTTACAATGAAAATAAATAACCGATGTTTCAATTCCCAAAGTTCTGCAAATTTTTCGGATCGCAGCCCCAAACACCAACTTCAGTTACAGTGCTGCAGGCACTGAGCATTTTCTTCATTGATGTTATATGAGATGCTGCTTTCAAAATTTTGTGAAATAAGCAACTGATAACTAATATAATTAGCCCGTGTTTTGCTCTCATAAACGTTGAAATTCATGCCTTCTACCATATGAGTTATAATGCATTCTTGAGACCAAAGTGAAACGTGGCATTTGAAACAGTTTGGCCGTAATAAGCAGCTCATGTGGTGGAATATGCACTCAAAACCTGCACGATTCTTCTACTGTTCTTCGAACATTAGTGTTTCTAGCGGTTCAGATGCGCTAGAGTTTTTTTTTATTTAGCGAAACATAAACGATTTTTAAAAACGGACTATTAATACAAACGGAAAATTAATATTTGGTATACTCATTTCATTCTTTCAATATGTGTTTTTGTATCATATTCTGAAATTCAGATTGTAGATTAAGATTAAACTCAGTTGCACTAGGTTGAACTAGGCTGAGACATTTCAGCAAATTAGGTTTCATGAGCAATTCGATTGCTCTTACTTGCCCGAAGTTGCTCTGATTTGCGTTTCATGAGCTTGCTGCCTGCTGTTTGTCACTTGTCACAGAATCGACTGTCAACGAAAAATTGGAGCTAAAGTTGAGTTTTTTTGAATAGTGAACTGACAGATTAAACTTCTGATAACTAAACAACTTTGAGAATTGTTGCCTGAAACGGGTTCCATAAGGTTTCATGCTCTCAATTGCTCTAACTTGCTCTACTTTTTTTAACAGCTGCTCTACTCTAACTTGCCTTGGGATGTTCTGTTCTATTTTCGAAATCATTAAATAAATATTAAATCTAAGATTGAAATGTCAAAACTTGATAACAAAAACAAATCCGTGTTGCGTGGAAAAACTTGATTTTGCTTGTTTATTTTTTAAGTTAATAGTTTGAAAATACGACGGGAGTGTTTTTGCGAGTTTAAATTGTCAGATCTGGTCAATTCAGACATACATTGAATAAGAAATAGTCCGTTCCGTTTAAAAGCTATTATGTTTCTTTATTTTCGAATTACTAGTACTGAATGTCAGAATGGAGAAAATTAACTGTCCTTTTCGCCAGTCAGCGATTGACTATCCCTATGGCTCGTTCTTCTTTCGTTCCCCTCCAAGAACTACCAGATGTTCTTTACAAAGTGATATTTTTTCACAAAATGAAATTTCTTTTTCCCAAACAGCATCACTACAGGGACCTTTCCATTTAAAGTATTATTTCCTTTGTTTGCTTCTCTCAATTTCGATATTAATCGGGAAATGTTTTCTGATTTACCAGAAAACAATCACACCGAGGCTTGGTCAAGTGTAAAATCGTAAAGTGCGATGAAAGATTTGAAAATGTTAAAAATGATTGCATACAAGTTCCTTCTAGTGAGCTCAGGCTGGCACTTGCAAAGGACTACGAACTAAAGTTCCACTCCCACTAAGAATGGCGACTATTCGTTGTGGAAAGCGGTCAAAAAAGAAACAAACCTGCCATCAGGGAAGGTCCACTTAGAACCGCCAACGGACAATGGGTCAGGAGTGACACAGAGAAAGCCACCGCCTTAGCAATTCACCTAGAACAGGTTTTCACACCTTTTGCTTCGCCACTATGCGACTTTCTATCCAATATTAATGCATAGGTTTCACAACCAATCAAGTGTTCAGCTAAAGAAATGTAAAATATCATTATCCAGGAAACATGAACAAAAAAAACTCCGAGCATTAATCTCATCACCAAAACTATGCTCAAACAGTTGGCACCGATCGAATTCTCTTGGTTTTCTAATCTGTTCAATGCTATCTTTCGAATCGGCTATTTTCCTCAAGCTTGGAAAACAGGCGAAATCATAATGATCCCCAAGCCTAGTAAAAACGAACTATTATTATTATAAAAAAAAAGACCTATTAGTCTATTGTCTTGCGTCTCCAAAGTTTTCGAGAAAGGTCTGTTGAAAAAGCTATTACCAATGCTAGAAGATGCGAAAAAAATTCCAAAACATCACCTTGGATTTCAAAGACATCACATTACCATTCAACAGGTCCATCGAATCGCGTTAGACATTAAAATAGCATTCGGAGACAAGAAGTACTGCTCAGCAATCTTTCTATACGTAAGCTTTGGATAAAGTCTGGCATGAAAGATTGATCTTCAAAACTAAATCAATGCTTCCGAAAAGCTTCCATGAAATACTATCCTCCTACCTAACCGACCACACATTCCAGGTGAGATACAAAAGCTGTTCTACCACTAAACATCGTGCGCAGGCAAGTGTACCCCAAGGAATTGTTTTGGGACTGGTGCTTTACATAATCTTCACATCTGATCTCCCAATAAGCGACAAAACAACTACAGATACCTTTGCGGATGACGTTGCCATTCTATGTAGTGATTCAAATCCAGTTTTGGCATCCCAAACACTGCAAGCCCACATCTCACTTCTTGAAGAATGACTAGCAAAATGGAGAATCAGAATGAACCAATCCAAATGCATCCACGTTACTTTCATATCGCTAAAACGGACTTGTTCTCAATTATATTTAAACAATGTACCAATGCATCAAAGTAACAAAGTTAAGTATCTCGAAATGCACCTTGACAGGAAGCTCAAATTCATAAACTTTAAATGGATGCTCAATAGCATGCCAAAACTTTCTCTCGACTCTAAAGTGCTCGTCTATAAATCTGTTTTTAAGCCAATCTGGACCCATGGTTTACAAATCTGGGGAGCAGCTCGCCCATCAAACATCAACGTCATCCAGAGGACCCAATCAAGACTACTTCGATATATAACCGGAGCCCCTTAGTACTTTCGCAACGCTAATCTCCACGAAGACTTGCGGATCGAGACGATTACCGATGAAATTAAGAACCGCAGTGTAAGATAAATTACAACTCTCGTTCATCACCCCAACAAGCTGGCAAAAAAAATACTAACCCACCGTAAATTTCAGCGATTGAAATGAACTGACCCGATAAATCTTCCATCCCTAACGTAGAAGAAAACCACTTACGTGGCCACTTTTTTTTTATTTTCGAGCTCTTTGCGTTATTTAAATTGCAATTCTAGACCACTAACTTTGCTCTTTGCTCCCTGACTCTAAGTCAATAATGTAACTTGTGATCAAAATGTACACGTCTTCAACTGTGAAGGGTGCACATCACTTGTCCTAGCATGTAAGATTTGAAAACAAATTGAGGCCTCTTATACGAAGGTAGCAGTTTAATAAAGTTATTCAAAAAAAAAAAATATAAATTGCACTAAAACCTCAGACTAAGAATATAAGATTTTAAAGGCAACAAAAAATAAATTAAATATACTTTGCTATTGTGATGTTAGCAGAATTTAAATTAATAAATTAAAAAAAAAATTAATCGCAGCTTGTGGGTATGTTTGTCATAACGCTGGATGTTCTCTCATATGTGCATTCATCTAAAGCGGACGCCAGTTCTGCTCTAATAAAAAAAAAATTGGTTCTCATACTTGATAAATGCTGCGAAAAAGAGCCACAGCTACAATTATCATATTCCAACGTTTTAAAGTCGGCACCATTTCCGGAAATAGATGTATTATATTGAAACACAAAAACCCTGAACACTCTTCAGAAACTTTTAAATTTCTTAAAGATAATATTAGTTCCACTGAGTGGTAGATCACAATAGTATTTGTAAAAAAATTGAAGAGAGAAGTGTCCCTTTAAAAGCAAATAGCAAAAAAAAAAAACAACAGGAACCCTATGGGACATTTCACGTGAAACGGACAACGAAAAAAAGTCGAAACTCTGGATTTCGTTCATATTGTGCATAATGGAACTTCTAGAGGATATGAACGTAGATGCGCAATTTTTTTTTCTTTGAGGTTTAGTTGCCGAGCTATGGGCTTCTGAATAATTGACGAAATTGATGAAAGGGTTTTTTGAAAGCGGATTCTGAGATTCGAAAGAAAATCTAAAAAACATTAAACATACTGATTGGTATAGAAATTACATACTCATATGCAAAGCATTTGCAATAAAAAGTTTTGAAAATTTTTCGGATAAGATAAGATTAAGATAAGTTGATTTAAGTATGAGCTTGTTATGGTAAACTTATTGTTGCTTCGTAGGAAAAGTGCTGCCTGCACTGAATATTTTCATCATGTATGTTATAGTTGGGTTTTGTTGCTTTGGATAAGGAATGGTTGATATTATACTACAAAAAAGTGTATAACGTCTTTCCACATTTTTTTGTCCCTCAAAGTTTTCTAGCGGTTCTGATGCGCTAGACTTTTTTTTTATAATTTATCAGGAAATTCTGCAGTGTTTAATTATACACTGGGAAAAATCCAGATGGCGTCCAGAGCTATGTAACATAGTGCATTATTTGTGGCCCTATACGCTATGTACATAGTACTCTGAGCTATGTAATATGGCTCCCAGTGCCATAATGTCAGAATCTATATAGCGCGTGGTCATATGTAACATGGCGCAGTATTTATGGTCCCACACGATACGTACATAGTACCCTGAGCTATGCAATATGGTTCCCAGCGCCATAATGTCAGAATCTATATAGCGCGTGGTCCTATATAACATGGCGCAGTATTTATGGTCCCACATGCTACGTACATAATACCCTGAACTATGCAATATGGCTCCCAGCGCCATAATTACATGGCGCCGAAGTTATGACCCACACGCTATATTACATAGTACCATGAGCCATTTAATATAGCTTCAGTTGTCATACCGATTCGGATGAATTGAGGTAAGTGCTTGGTTTTGAAGTCGAGCTTCTATTTTACTGTAATAAAATAATTCTTTTCAATTTGCAATCTAACCCAAGGACATCCGGGAGGTTAGTTAAAGAATTAGCTTAAGCCAGAATCTAGCTGACAATTTATTTCTTTCATAATGTAAGATAACTCCAATTATAACTCGCAGCCATACTGTGTGAGGGGACATATAAATGGCAGCAAGTGACATTTGAGTATATCTATACATGACAATGTATGACAATGATCTCATGAAATCGTATCGAAAATCACTGTGATTTTGCTACTTGCTATTGATTTTTGAACGTAATGACAATTATCCGAATGATAGATTTAACTGATAAATTCAAATTTACAAGCGGATTCAGAATCGTTTGATATATTTGACTATAGTCCCCCACGCCATGTAATATAGTCCTCTACGCCATGCTCCACGCCATGTATAGTTATAGGACTATAGTACATGGCGTGGAGGGTTATAAGCATAGCGTTGCTCCTATGTACTTTTCGCTATGAACTATGGCCTGTGGCGCTATATTTTATCGCAATCCCGAAATCAACTATGTACATGGCACCAGATGTCTATAAATTATGGCGTCTGGCGCTATGTGTTTTTTTCAGTGTAGTGATTAAATTGGAAGAGGCGCTACAGTTTACATAAAAAATAGCATTAATTATACAATTTTAATGAATTATTATTTCAATATAATTATCATTGAACTAGTAGGCTGCGGCAAAACCATCAGATTCGAAATCCATTGCAGAGCTCCTTGTGAATGTAGTGATTTCTATTTCGACTATTTTGATCAGGTCTTTGATAAATTTAAAAGCTTCGTCATTTTAAATCATTTCAAGTTCAGTTTCTCGTTTTCTTCCGCACATTATCACACAATATTTTGCTAACAAAATATTGCAACAGTCTTAAACTCAGAACAGAAAGATTTCCCAACGGGAAAAGTTATGCGTGGCATGTATTTGGGAAGTTTTTCGCGTAATGCATGGAACCGTTATCGATTCATAGTCTGTTAATTTATTTTTAACATTGCTTGTCCTAGGCTGGTAAAGCATAGGCAAGGGCCACTTTGACTTTTCAGCTTTAAAGCTTTGTAAAAAGAACTTTTTGGAAAGCCCAACATCGTGTTCTTGCATTCCCGTCATCTAGGAGGAATACTCACATAGTCTTAGTATCGATCAGCTACTGACCCTCTTCGCTGACTCTAACTTCATGGGCAATATAAAAACCATCGTAGACTTCATATGGTGCATGTAATATAATATCAGCTTAGGTTAGGTTGAAATGGCTGCCGATCTACAGATGCCTGACGACCGACACACATAGGCACAAAATAGGCCCGTTGTGATGCCATAATAAATTAGTGACTCTCTCCTACTCACTAAAATCAGAAAACCAGCTGCTTCCTTATACAAACCGGACTATCCCCTTTAAATTGACCAGGAACAGTTCCGTCAGGTTTGAGAGAAAGGGTGCACCAAGTTCCGCCAACCTTCTCCTTGCCAAAGCCGGGCACTGGCACATGAGATGGAAGACGGATTCCTCTTCGTCCTCAGAGCCACAACTCCGACAGAAATTGTTAAACTCTACGCCCAATCGTTGTGCATGCCGCCCTATGAGGCAGTGGCCAGTTAGAACGCCGCCAGTGCAACGGAGAGCGCTTCGAGCTAAGCCTAAAAGCTGTCTGGTGCGATGCGCATCCATGGATAACCAGGATTGCCTTGCTATCGCCCAGGATAATTCAAGATATTTTTACCTGATGGTCAATTTTACCGATGTCATCGGTATTCCTATTGAGGAGCAAGAGACCTCCGGTAACAAGGTTCCAAGCCTTGCTAGCTCATTGGCCTCACAGTTACCCTGAAAACCCCTATGTCCAGGTACCCAGATCAATTGAACAACCGAATGTCTCGATATCGCCCTAATTCAGCAACAATGATGGACACTGTACAAGGACCAGCAAGGGACTTAATAGCCGCTTGGCTATCTGTGAAAATGCCAATATTAACCTCGAATATTTGAATACACAGAAGCCTGAAAAATAGACGCAACCTCTGCCTGAAAGACACTACAATGGTCTGATAGACGGAGGGACAGCTTGAGATTCAGCTCATCTGAGTATACACCACTCCCGACTCTATTGTTAAGCTTTGAGCCGTCGGTGTACACATGGATAATACCACTTTCGAGGGTGATGCCATCACGCCATTCATCCTTATGCCTAGTACTATACTCTTCGCGAAACGAATTCAACGGTCGAATCCCATACAAAAAGAGCTTTTCAATTCGTCAGTAAAGCTCTTTTTGTATGGGATGTGACCGTTGAATTCGTTTCGCGAAGAGTATAGTACTAGGCATTACCAGGAATGCGAGTTGCGAACTGTTCGAACAAATTCGAATTAACACTACTCAGCAACCATTTTCTCTTTTACTCTCTGACTCTTGTGCATTCAGCTCAAGAAGACTCTTAAACGCTCGCCGTTCCTTAATTTCTGCTTTTCGTTTACTTCCTCTGCTCGGTCTAATCTGTCAACAGACCGTAATATTCTCAGCACATAAAAATCACGCTTGCCAAGAACGCTTTAATTATTCGTCGGTACTGTTGTTTTGAAAAGATTTTTGTCGGAAATACTTTTTCAGTTTTCCGATTGGTATTCCCATGGTTTCAGTTCAACTAACTGTCAGACAAAAATGCATGAGAGATGCAGTGAAGTACTTGATGGATGAGCGTTCCTGCGCGATCGCTAAACAATTGTGGAGATTTTTTAACATTGGTTGCCCTCTAGTCAGTAACACGGCTGGTAATTATACCTACTGGAGCTGCAGATATAAGAACAAAGAGAAAGCATTTTTCCACTTCCTGTGTGAATGTCCGGCCTTCGCTGAAAGAAGAAGACATTTCTTCCCCATATTTCATCGTTTGCTTAACAAAAGTAGCTACGATGACTGAAGGGGCTCAGCCAGTTCATTAAGGAATCGGGCTGGCTCTTCACCAAATAGGGGTTGTGTTCTACGATATGTGGTATCACAATGGGTTCATGTGTAGTTGAGGGTACCTCTTCCGGCGTCTGTCTGAATAAGGCCATCGCGGAAAGTAAAAAATCTGCCAAAAATTAAGACGGATCAAACATAAGATCGCCACGTACGTTCCTGTTCTGTGACTCATCCTTTGACGCTTGCCAATTACCTTCAAACCGCTCATAGTATTCCCCAACTCACAACAAATCCGCCAACAGATCAAGCTATATTCAATCCCATCACCATTGCCTTTGGCATACCCTCAACCACGTTAAATATTATGTGTTTGAGAGGTTATACTGGAAAAATCATGCATAAATGATTGCTGATTATTATACAAGAGCTTTAGAATAAGATCTGGATAAAGATATTTTCTAACAAAATTGTGTCGAAACAACATTAAAACAAGGGAAATGCTATAATTTGTTATAATATAATAAACAGTAATAAACAGTTTTTTTTAGAGATTTTTTATTTTAATTTGAGTTTTTGTTACATTACTATAATTAAATTATGCGTATATTTGTTCTATCAAATATTGCTTTTTACGTATTGCAATTGTTTTTGATCCACTTTTCATCCTAATCCGTCTCCAATATCCAAAATCATGTTTTCTCAATGTAATTTCATGTTCTCTAGTGTTAGTTCAATAAAGTGATGTGGTATCGCTCATTTAGATGTTATTTTACATTTATTATATAGTGCCATTGTTTCTTGATGTCTGTCATGGTTTCAGAAAAACAATTTATATCGTTGGCTATAATCAAAAGAGATAATCAACTTTATATATATCACTATCCCATAAACTGACCCACACTGGGCGCATTTTGGCCCTACCCATTTGACAGATTGAGATTGAGTATTAGTCAACTTTTGACGTAAATAAATGTATTTGTATCTTAAAAAACATTATATTGGAACTGTACAACATCCTATAAATTAATACTAGATCAAATTAACAAAATATTTTATAGCAATCGAGTAAAAGAATATGATCTAAGAAAGACGAATAATATTGGTTCCAGCGAATTAATGATATTTTTGCAAATAATTAAAGTAATCCAAACTTTAAATTTTGTGTTCAGAGCACAGTCACAATATGTGAATTTCAACTGAATAGAATTTCATGTGAAGACAAAATCGACAACTTAGGTCAATATTCATTGTGAAAATTTCAATATAAGCCTGTATTATAAAATCTGCATCCTTTCTCATCTTCAACTCATTAATCTTTTCTATTATTACAGGGAGTTCAAGTGCAAGGATAACATCATATCCCTTTATGATTTAGTGGGCTCGTTCGATATACGGCCCACCGGGAATTTCAGTTATCCCGGTCTGCCCAACAAAACGCTAGGTAATTACTTTGGTCGGTTAGTTTCGTTCGTATCGACATTGAATTTCAGCAGAACGTTCTTGGCATTAATCGAACGTTAAATTGAATTCCTACCAATAGATTGCCTGCTGTATGCGGTCGGAAAGCCTGTGTACCATAAATATGTGGATCAGACTTATGGAGCGTGGCTTAAGGACCCGATACCCAGTCCCAGTCACGACAACGACGACAAATTCTGGAGCACAAAAGAGAACGACCATCAGAGACTGTACGAGTATGCGACCAAGACGGCCTACCGAGGGAATACCCCATCCAAGGTGTATGACATTCCTGGTGGATTTATGGTAAGGAACAGAATGTATTGACTGAAGAGTGGTGGCTGCGAACCATTTACACAATGAATAGCATTAAGTGATTAGTTCCTTTAGAACTTTCCTCTACAGTAGAACAATATGAGTCTCCGTTAAATGGTCATAATTCAAAGTTCGATGCTTGCCATTTCGAACCTTTGAAGTAGAATTTTGAATAATACCTTTGATTTTGTCTCCACTAAACATTCTTGAAAGGTTTGCAGCCTCATGTCTCATAAATTGCCGAAGATAAAATTGAAAAATAATGTGTTTTTCATTTGCCAGGGTAATGCACATGTCGTCTATAATGGATCTTTCTATTACAACCAGCGAGGACGACCGTTCGCAGCCCGATACGACCTAAAAAACGGAGAGAAATATGGTAAGAGTTTATGTAATCACAGCACATCAACCATTTTTCTTGCAGTATCGGAATTTCGTCCGTGGAAACAAATTGGTCCTTTTTGTAAAAAAAAAATTTGAATGAGAATGCTACTAGTTACGTGAATAGAGTAGAGTGTCCATTGCGGTGCTTTGGTATCAATTTGAGTAATAGATTTTAAAGAAGCAAGGCAAGGGAATACATTTTGGTACGGAGAAAGGGCGATTTATGTAAACTGTGCTTTTAGGGATAGCAACAGAAAGAGTTAAGCGTGCTAATTTTTTGAAATGCAGTTGTGCTGACAGTAAATATTACTGATTTTGTATTTTATCTTGTTCTGCGGAATTATCTGATACGGATTGCTTGTTGTGTTTTGCTTGGAGTAGAAGTATTGAAATTGATTCATAATCCTCTAGAACAGGGATGGGCAAACTTTATAGTGGTATAATCGGATTTAATTTTTTTTAATTTATAAGCGATCGACTTCGAAAATGGGTTAAATTAAAAACAAATAAAAATTTAATTATGGTCTTTATTGGTATTAATATATTAAATACATTGTATTTACTAATTTGTGCAATGTACTTTATTAATACATATTTTGGATTCATTTTTGATGTATATGCGTGGCAATCCATTTCATCAAAAAGTATTGTAAAGTTAGGCCTGTAAGCACTGATGCACAATCGAATAAATGCCATCAAGTGGTCATCAGTCAGAGAAATTCTAAATTGTGATTTGATATTGTTCATTTGAGAAAACGTTGCCCCACATAGATAAGTGGAAGCAAAGAAATGCAAATATCCTCATTGCCACCAATCTCAATAATGGATATTTTTTATGGTAATAAAACCCAAAAAAATTTGCATATGCTCGTGCTATTGCTAAAATTTCTAACTCTAGATCAGATGAATTCAATTGTAAAGAATGAGCTAGATTTGATGAACTATCCTCGTTGTCGAATTCTCCAAAAGGAAATGAAATAAATTCAAAAATCGGTTGAAGGTTATCGAGATTTCCAAATCGTCTCTCGAATTCTTGATTAAAATTTTCCAATTCAGGACAAAGCATTTCAATATTACATTCACCTGTAGGTTAAGTTAGGGTGTACTGGTTGGCACAAGGCCACACATAAACCTATTGGTCCATAGTGATACCAGATAAATGGGCGAGGAGAAAAAAAATTCAGTCCAAGCGGCCATCGAAGGACCCGGACTTTTTCGCGAACTGAAGGATATCTTTCAGCTTTTGCATTTTATATTCACCAGTAAGTTGAATATGTTTTTCTAAATATGGAAAATATTTAAAAATGTTGCCTATTTAATTGTGAAGCAAAAAGTTTTAATTTGACTTTAAAAGCATTTACGGAGCTCTACAAGTCAACAATATTTTTTCCTTTTTCTTGTGATTGTAAATGAAGCGAGTTGTAACGGCCTATAAAATCCGTAATGTGCCAAATAGATATTGGCCGAGCCCAGGCGAGCCGAAGTCAGACGAGACCGCGAACATGTGGACGGCATTTGACAGCTCGTCCGAAATCGCTTTGACTCGTCGGATTCCGATAGTGATGGGCTCAAAAACGCCAAACAGTTTGAAAAAAACGTTTGCCTGCAAAAAACGAACGAACAGTTTTTCCAAATAGCGACAAACAGTTTTTCTAAAACGAACTTTTTTTTTCTAGAACGAACAGCATTTCTAAAACCAACCGTATTTCTACAACGAATAGTTTTTCGAAAACCAATTATTCTAACTATTCTACAACGAATGGCTCTTCTAAAGTCAATCGTTTTTCTAAAACGGACCATTCTTCTCAAACCAACAGTTTTTCTAAAACGAATAGTTTTTATAAAACCAATCGTTTTTCTAAAACTAATCGTTTTTCGTTTTTCTCAAACGAATCGTTTTTTTAAAACGAACTGTTTTTTCAAACGAGTCGTTTTTCGTTTTTTAAAAACGAACTGTTTTTTTCAAACGAATCGTTTTTCGTTTTTTAAAAACGAACTGTTTTTTTCAAACGAATCGTTTTTCGTTTTTTTCAAACGAACTGTTTTTTTCAAACGAGTCGTTTCTCGTTTTTTAAAAACGAACTGTTTTTTTCAAACGAATCGTTTTTCGTTTTTTTCAAACGAACTGTTTTTTTCAAACGAGTCGTTTCTCGTTTTTTAAAAACGAACTGTTTTTTTCAAACGAATCGTTTTTCGTTTTTTTCAAACGAACTGTTTTATTCAAACGAGTCGTTTTTCGTTTTCTAAAATCGAACTGTTATTTTAAAACGAATCTTTTTTCGTTTTTTTTTAAACGAACTGTTACGAGTCGTTTCTCGTTTTTTAAAAACGAACTGAGTTTTCAAAACGATTCGTTTTTCGTTTTTTAAAAACGAACCGTTTTTTTTTTAAATGAATCGTTTTTCATCGTTTTTCGTTTTTTTTAAACGAACCGTTTTTCGTTTGTTAAAACGAACTGTTTGGCAGTGGAGAACTGTTTAGCTGCGGAAAAAAGTATTTTAGTACTTGCGAGTATTTTCGTACTTGCAAGTATTTTATTCAAATATTCAAAAAGTTTTTAGGGCAAAAGTAGCTGAAATCGGACAAAATCGGCCAATTTTGGGTTAGAGTGGTTTGGGACATAACGGGCCTATTACTGTGATATAAAAATTTCGGTTTTGTAGGGGAGTAAGGGGTTTTTTGACCATAGTTTGGCTAAAACTGCTTTTACCGCGCTTTCGATGATTGAAAGTGGTCGGGGAGTAAATTAATGATATTTCAAGGGCAAACAATTTTTGATAGGGGATATTGGGCAAAAACGTCCATTTTTAGCAAAAAATTTTTTTTTATCTAGCATGAATTCGGGCACCTTTCTGAGTTGTTTCGGGCGAAATTTCCATACAAGTCTAGGAAAAAGCGGCCTAGTTTCGACGATACGGCAAAATGAAATCCGGTGGAAAAACTAAAAGTAGCACTAAAAGTGCCAAGGAGGAAAAGGTTGAGATCCTTTTTGGTTCACCAGTTGGCGTCTCCGGGTGTGTTAAGGCCCCCCTCGTGACTGCAGGTCGCCACCAGGGTGTCTCCATACCTAACGGGGTTGTAAAATGGAGGTAAGATGCCCCTGGACTCATTCCCAGCCTTACGGAAGAGGTTGCCCCCCTAGTGGGTGCATGTTTAATAAACGAAACATTTTTTTTTATTGCTTAATAAAAATTTCATGCTTCAGTGAGGCAAAGTGGAAATCCGACTGTTTTAGATTAGCCAGGAAAAGTTTGGTATCAGAGATCGCTCGATGAAAAGTCATATAGATGACAAGAGGATTAGTTGGTCCTATCTCAGTAATTTTTTTACTTTTGTCATTTGAACGCCAGGAGGTGTTTTTTGCATATAATAAAATGAAAGGCAAATTAAATGGATTGAATTTGATCGTTTTTCTTTAGATGGCCCCTAGATTGGAGAAAGACTTGCCAAATAAATGACCGACCATTGGAAAGTTACGAACAAGCTGTACAGACTAATGACTCGGTATTCTTTTAAGTTAATCTTGCACCATCACCATTCTAGCTTGGGAACGTTGTGTCTGGAGGGTGGAGGGGGGCATATTAGTCAATTTCATTACTTTACTGCAAATCGTATGCATTGTATGTAAACATGTACATACTTCAAATAGGTATTTGGAACAGGTATTTTTTCGTACTCGTACTAGTTATACCTAGTACGTGAAAATCCTAGTACGACTCAACTCTAATTGTCGTACAGCATAAAATTTGTTTCTCTCATTAATTCAAACTGTTTTTTTCAAACAGTTTTAAAAAACAGTTGTTTTTGAAAAAAAAACAGTTCGTTTTCGTTTTTTGAAAACAACAGAAACGCCCATCACTAGATTCCGATCGGATGTGGCACGAGCGCCGGCGAGCCTTGTCAAAGTCGCTCGTCTGGACCGTCCACACACTCGGGGTCGCCAGATCTCGCCTGGGCTCGGCCAATATCTATTTGGCACATAAGAAATGCTAATTTCTTTACCCATACTGGATCTTCCAATTGGTCATGTTTTTCTCCCAGTGTGTCCAAAAATGCAACAATTTCAGGCAAAAGATTTAGGGATCTTTGCAAAAAGCTTCCTCAGTTGAGTCACCGAAAGTTTAGTACTGTCTTCGATTTCACGTTAAATTTTCATGCCAATTTTCACGTGAAATTTGTTTCGGCGAAAATTTAGCTTAAAAATAAACAAGAGTTGTACTCACTTTTAAGCGTGAAAAAATGTTTGGAAGATGCATTGCTTTGAAAATGCAGATGTCTTTGACACATGTCTCCAATCATTCAAATCCAATTTAGAATGTGCAGTAGTGATGCGCGATTACGAGATATTAAAATCGATTGTTTCGATTGTTCAAATATCTCGAAACATCTCGATTATTTAAGTTGGACTCGATTGTTGCAATCGAGATAATCGAGACAATCGCGCGATTCGAAATAATCGAGACAATCGAGCGATTCGAGATAATCGAGACAATCGGGATAATCGAGACAATCGAGCGATTCGAGATAATCGAGACAATCGAGCGATTCGAGATAATCGAGCGATTCGAGATAATCGAGACAATCGAGCGATTCGAGATAATCGGCCGATTCGAGATAATCGGCCGATTCGAGACAATCGAGGCAATCGAGACAATCGAGACAATCGAACATCTCGCAATCGATCATTCGGTCGGTCAAGTCATCGACAATTGGTTGACGGCAATTGAGTGAGCCATAAAGCACGTTTCGTTGGCGCAGCCAATAAAAAAATGTTCAAATATTTCAGCAAAAATATTAAGTGTTATTATTTGATCAAACTGCAATTTTTTTGGGAAATATTGATGTATAAAAGGATATGTTTATCTTAAGCTAAAATTAAGATATCTTTAACTCTTTGGTGGCGGTGGGCATGTTAGTGTTTAAGTACACCAGTATACACAGTACGCTTGTAGAACCGCTTGTGAAGAATATATTTGAATGGATTGGATATACTATTTAGTAGATTTTTTTACGTGTGCATACATATGCAATGTAATGATCAGATATGCATGGAAATTTGTATGGCTAGCATTTATCATGTATAAATGGCTGGTAGTTTTGCTAAAACTATTAAGTCTGATCAAAGTGTATGATCAAATATTATATGAAGTTGAGTTTTGTCATGCTGTTAAGTATGTTAAAATAAAATCTGCTTTTAGATAGTGCAGTTTGAAAGCATATCATTTATCCAGTATTTTCGTACTTGCGAGTATTTTATTCAAATATTCAAAAAGTTTTTAGGGCAAAAGTACCTGAAATCGGCCAATTTTGGTTTAGAGTGGTTTCGGACATAACGGGCCAAGACCTATTGCTGTGATACAAAGATTTCGGTTTTGTAGGGGAGTAAGGGGTTTTTTGGCCATAGTTTGGCAAAAACTGCATTTACCGCACTTTCAATGATTGAAAGTGGTCGGGGAGTACAATATTGATATTTTAAGGATGAAAAATTTTTTTGTGGGGAAAATTGGGCAAAAACGTCGAAATTTTCCAAATTTTTTTTTTTTTTGCGTAGCTTGAATTCGGGGACATTTCTGAGCTGTTTCGGGCGAAATGCCCATACAAGTCTGTGAAAAAGTGGCCTAGTTTCGAAGATATGGCAAAATGAAATCCGCCGGAAAACCGACCGGAAAAACTGAAAGTAGCACTAAAAGTGCTAAATAAGAAAAGGTTGAGATCCTTTTTGGTTCGATGATTGGCTTCTCCGGCTGTGCATTATGCCGTATCTTCCAAACTAGGCCACTTTTTCCCAGACTTGTATGGGCATTTCGCCCGAAACAGCTCAGAAATGTCCCGGAATTCAAGCTACGCAAAAAAAAAAAAAAATTTGGAAAATTTCGACGTTTTTGCCCAATTTTCCCCACAAAAAAATTTTTCATCCTTAAAATATCAATATTGTACTCCCCGACCACTTTCAATCATTGAAAGCGCGGTAAAGGCAGTTTTTGCCAAACTATGGCCAAAAAACCCCTTACTCCCCTACAAAACCGAAATCTTTGTATCACAGCAATAGGTCTTGGCCCGTTATGTCCGAAACCACTCTAACCCAAAATTGGCCGATTTCAGGTACTTTTGCCCTAAAAACTTTTTGAATATTTGAATAAAATACTCGCAAGTACGAAAATACTGGATAAATGATATGCTTTCAAACTGCACTATCTAAAAGCAGATTTTATTTTAACATACTTAACAGCATGACAAAACTCAACTTCATATAATATTTGATCAGACTTAATAGTTTTAGCAAAACTACCAGCCATTTATACATGATAAATGCTAGCCATACAAATTTCCATGCATATCTGATCATTACATTGCATATGTATGCACACGTTAAAAAATCTACTAAATAGTATATCCAATCCATTCAAATATATTCTTCACAATCGGTTCTACAAGCGTACTGTGTATACTGGTGTGCTTAAACACTAACATGCTCACCGCCACCAAAGAGTTAAAGATATCTTAATTTTAGCTTAAGATAAACATATCCTTTTATACATCAATATTTCCCAAAAAAATTGCAGTTTGATCAAATAATAACACTTAATATTTTTGCTGAAATATTTGAACATTTTTTTATTGGCTGTGCCAACGAAACGTGCTTTATGGCTCACTCAATTGCCGTCAACCGGTTGTCGATGACTTGACCGACCGAATGATCGATTGCGAGATGTTCGGTTGTCTCGATTGTCTCGATTGCCTCGATTGTCTCGAATCGCTCGATTATCCCGAATCGGCCGATTATCTCGAATCGCTCGATTGTCTCGATTATCTCGAATCGCTCGATTATCTCGAATCGCTCGATTGTCTCGATTATCTCGAATCGCTCGATTGTCTCGATTATCCCGATTGTCTCGATTATCTCGAATCGCTCGATTGTCTCGATTATTTCGAATCGCGCGATTGTCTCGATTATCTCGATTGCGATTATCTCGATTGTTTTGTGGCGCCGATTGCGATTATCTCGATTGTTAAAATATCTCGCAATCGCCCATCACTAATGTGCAGTTCATTCTTTCGAGCTAAAATGTGACATTTGGTGAATCAATTCGACAATTGAATTTCGCAGATGTCCTTTCAATAACAAAATCCATCGGAAATTGAAATTCTTCACATTCTATCCGCCAGAAATAAGCAGTGTCTGCGCTTTTATCCACTGTCAAAATTTCCGCTCGAAAGAATGACCAGAAAGTGGAGACATGTTAAAATTTAGCTTCACGATTAACGCAGTACCAGCCTTAAGGCATTATTATAAGTTATGCAATGAGATGATATGTAATCAGGAAACTGTTCATTTTGTTTACAAAGGGCTAAAAATCCAAAATTTCTACCAATCATAGAAGGTGATCCGTTAGTAGATATATTAACCAATTTATGCAAAGGGCAAATTTGTTTTTTCAGCAAATGGCATAAAAAGTTATCGTCATATCTGAACCTCGCGTTGTTCCCTTTGTCAGAAGTATTGTTGAAAATTCTTCTTTTACGGAAAAATCGCAAAAAACCATTCTTATAGAAACGATGCATTGTGTAGTACCAATGCTATCTCCTGACTCGTCAAACTGCAACAAAAAGAAACGGTAACTTTGTATGTCATTTTTTAGTTGTTGAGTTACATTTTTATTCATGTCTTCAATACGACAAGTTACAGTTCTGCGCGAAAGCTGCAAATCTTTAGTTGCATTGAGAATTTTACTTTTATATTTAAAGTTGGAAAATAAGTTCTCACTGCCCTTAAGAAATGCTTCCTTAAAAATTTCGCCATTCTGATAAGACATTTTTTGTTTTGCCAAAATGTATTTTAGATTGCTGCATAGGCTGAAACAAAAGTTGATGTGTGGTTAATTGATTTTTTAATGCTTTTATTTTTTGTTTATAATTCGGTATTAACAGAATAATCATTTTCATAATTTGTTTGCAATCTCGAAAATTGTCTTTCGAGATATCTTTGTTTGTGCAAGGCGACTGTAACGCGACATATCACACATAGGCATTTATCCTTCTTCATCGTAAAAAAAAAACTAAAGCTCTTCTCATTCATTATAGAAGTTGTGTGTTTTTTCTTGTTTTTTTTTCTTAATTATTATTTTTTTTTAAATTAAAATTATTAAATATAGAATATTAAACCAAAATTGTATTTTATCTAAAATTGAAAGTAACCTCTGTTACGCTGTGTGCGACAGTTTACTATCTCGGTAGCAGAGAGACGAATGCAAATGCTGGCAAGGTGTACAGCGGGAAGGAAAAATATAAAATGTGCACTTTAAAACAGGGAGATTTAAGGAAATGAAACAACCGTATACGTATACGAGATGTAGTGAAGCAGTTTTACTACAATGATATAAATCTATAAATTGAACAAATCGAGAGCATAGCTATCTGAGATTTTCCCTTTGGCTTCTCCACTACCTATGCTCTACGAACTTTTGTGTGAACGGAAACTGCGTGAAGTGTCCTATTGGATCTATTAGGCCAAGGCCCACTCCAAAATGTACTGAATAAACACAAAGACTTTACGAGCCAAAAATGTAGCCAACTGGTTAAATCAACTATACATCAATTGCTTTGCAGGTGTAAGCAAAATGCTTAATTTCTCTCGGCTGTTTTCATTTCCTTATACTCTTTGTTTTAAGGTGCGTATGCTATGCATACAATAGAATGAGTAGAATGGAATAGAAGCATTGGCTGCGAATTAGTCATGTCATTTGTAAAACAGATACCTACGTTTTTAATTTGAAATTCATGTTTCATCGTCTACTGAATTTTTAGTACACATTTTAAATTAACCTAGTAAATTATTTAAAATGTCTGTGATCCACTGTCCAACTGTTTGCGATCGACCGGTCGATCGCAATCGACCGTTTGCCCACCCCTGCTCTAGAAGATATCAAATATCTTCAACAATATTTTTGTATGTAGTTTTGGAGAACATAATAGCAAAAGTGCTACAGTTTCTTATTTTTCTCTTTCGTCGAAATTGATTATTCTTAACATGTATTATGGCAGAAGGAAACTCTTGTATGGGAACTCTTGAAATTAGTAAAAGCAGCTACTTGAGATGAATACTGAGACGAATACTGCAACGAGACGAATACTGCAACGTTCATAGGATCTACAAATCGGAAATATGGAAAGCCAGGTAGAGTTCGTCAAAGGTGCCGTGTGGAAAAAGTGAGATCACATCGACGAGACAGAAAACTGCTTGGTGGACTGTCATGTAGCAAACCAAATAGCGATGATACTAATAACAGCACAGAAACTTTGACGATACTCGTAAAGTAGCTCTCTTTCAAGGCTGCTAATGTAACAAATCTATCAGCCAGGAAAATCTAACTCAATATGCTTCGAAAATCAATAGATGAATTTAGTTTTCGATGTCTAAATAACAGCAACTTTTCTGTTCCAATAAAGACCACTCTGGTCCTGGGAGATCTCTAGTCCTAGATCTATCCTTTACAAACTTGAATCCGCGTTGACTTAAATAGGCATCTGGTGCTAACAATATCAGTAACAGTAATTACTGAACACTTATATTTCCCTATAAACACACAAATTATCTAGCAGAATTCAACTCAAAATTAAAAACGATAAATTATTGAACCAAATCTCAGAATTTCCCTTAAAAACCAAACTAGGACGAATTTAGAAATTGAAATGAGGAAAGCTGAGAATTTATTTTGCCTATAAGTTCCCTACAATTTGTACGAATCGTACATGGCTAGCATTCAACGAAGCTAAGTGTAAAAACTGGTAACCTTTCATGAAAAAGATAGCATCTTGAAGCAATCAGCAAGAATTCTGGAGGACTGTGAGTAAGACCACAAATTACACATAAAAAAACTGCCTATTACTTGGAAGCAGATCAATAATCTACGATTTTTGAATCTCAGTCGTAGTTATAGTATCTCCAGTAGCTGCTTTGCAAAAGATTTACAAATGATCTGCTTCGGAGTCTGACAAACCTTGGCCTTCTGCAACTTTGTAGTTTATGAGGGTTTTTTTACGGAGATTTTCGTAACACCTACTACCCCTCTTGTTTATGTGGTAATTTTAATATTCCCAGCTTAGTCTGAAACTTCCCTGATATTTTATCAAGGAGCAGCATTTCCTTAGCAACATCCTCTTTTTTCTCTCGCGGCTCTTTTTCTAAGTTGAGCAATGTGCCAAATGTTAATAACACAATACTTGATTTTATTCTTGCTAATTCTCCTTGGTTGTCTGCTCGTTTAAGTGCTGCTCCGTCACCTTATGTCAGTCCTGATCCTCACCATCCGCCTCTTGCTATAGAACTTTCCTTTATTTCATTTCCCAAGAATAAAAATACATCTGTGTTGCTAATGCGGACTTCGCTTCCATGTCCACTGAAATTAATGTTGTCAACTGGTTTGCTTTTTTCAAAGGTCTAAATGTTGAAGATGGTCTTCATGCGTTCTACACTTTTTTGTCTAACTCACTTTTTTGTCTGTTTCCTGTCACACTCCCACTTTTCGTGTAAGAAGAGGTGTTAATACTCCTTGGCTAACTGTTGACATGATATGTGCTCTTAAAACCAAAGACATGGCGCGTCGTAGATTTCGAAGCTTCGACTTAGAGGCTGATCTTCTAAGATACAAAAATCTTCGTTCGTGCGCTAAAAAGATGGTGAAGATGCGATGAATGCTAATCATGATCACATTGAAGCTTCCATATCATCGTGTCAACAAAAACTCTTCTATGATGCATTTAAATGATTTGTCTGCTTCCTCGCCTCAAGAAATATTTGAGCTGTTTGCTCATTTCTTATTTTCTGCTACCTTCCTTCTCTCCCAATACTTCCTCTTCAGATATTAATAGTCTTTGTTTTTGACGAACCCATTGGAGGTCAAACGTTTGCTCACTTACCTAGACAGTAGTGCCAGCTGCGGACCCGACGGCTTATCTAATATTTTTGCAAAGTTCTTGCCATCATCCTTGTGTGTTCCTTTATCTGTTCTATTTAACCTTAGTATTTCTTCCTGTACTTTTCCTTCTTCCTGGAAATACGTAAATATTTTTTCCATCCTCAAAGCCGAAGATTCGTCCTACGTCTCCAATTATCACCCCAAAACCCTTCTATCTTGCTTCAGTAAGCTTTTCGAATGAGTTGTTTACAATAGGGTTTATCCTCAAATTGAACCTCTTCTCGCTTCTGAGCAATATGGTTTCATCAAAGGTAAGTCTAAGAAATAGTTTCCAACTTACTTTCCCTCACCAATACTGTTGACTCCGTCATCGGCCAGCAAAAAAAAAGCAAGTTGATGTATCATGTACAGACTTTACCAAGGCTTTTGACTCTATGAGCCATCAAATTTTCCTCTCAAAGCTCGATGGTTTCAATATTTCGGGTCAGCTCCGTTGCTGGTTTTCCTCATACCTTCGCGATCGTGCTTGTTTTGTAACGGTTCACTCTTGTTCTTCTTCGCTCTTCTATCCTACTTGTGATGTTCCACAAGGCTCGATTCTTGGTCTTCTCCTTTTCCTCCTGTTTATAAATGATCTTCCTTCCCACTTCAACTCCCCGTGTCTTTTGTACGCTGACGATCTGAATATATTCAGGTTGATTGAATCCGTAGATGATTACTCCCAGCTGCAGGATGACTTGTCTGCTCTGGGCAACTGGTGCTCTTTCAGTTGTATTAACCTTAATGTTGCTAAATGCTTCCAGATGTCCTTTACATGCAAATTATCCTACATCACGTTTTCCTATTCTATTCTTGGTTCTTTTCTCAGTCCTATTGATAATTGTGCTTGATACTAAACTAAAATTTGGAGTCCACATTTTGCGTGTCGCTTCCAAGGCCTCGCATTTGTGCGGCTTCCACATCTTTCACTGATATTTCCTCGTGCGTACGCCTGTAGATCTTTTTCAAGCGTAGCGTCCTCGAATATTGTTGTCAAATTTTGTGTCCTCATTTTCGTTGCCTAATTGATGATGTTGAGTCTGTGCCACGCAGATTTACTCGCTCATTATTCCTCAAGTTCCGCATTCCCTACTATGAGTATAATAGGTGCGTTTTTTTGCTCCGATGCAGTGCAGAGTACAACTATGCCGGAAAAACAACAATCTAGTATAAAACAGCAGTGCATTCGCTAAACCTGACATAGGTTGCTATATTCGCTGTGGTCCCACAAAACAGCTGAAAAAGAGGGAGAAAATAACGAGTATACACTACCACAATCGATAAAAAATAGAAAAAAAAACTAACAGAAAATTAATTCTTTTAACTTTCTACACATTATGAGGGCCTTTTCTAATTTCTTAACTACCAAAACATTCAACATAACCATGAAAAGCCGAAAGCCACCTCACAGAAAAAAATACAACTTCTCATGAGCTTTTCTTTTTTCTATCAGCACATTCTACACTTCAACACGTGAACTACAAATGACGCATAGAATTTCTGTACTAGTGAATTCACTGGTGTAGGAGTGTTGTTGTTTTCAATGCGTCTACTCTACTCTCCGCTGGATAGAGGAGCAAAAAAACGCGCCTAAGATGCGTCTTTTCATCCTTAAAATCCCTACCCTCCTGTCACGCAGTGTATTTTGACGAATTTCTCCTGTACAAAATTATCAATGGTTCTGTTACATATATCCACAGTGCGCAGTTTTCTATTGTTGACCCGGTACGTTTTACCAGGACTATATTTACCTTCAACGTATCCTTTAATCATACTCATACATATATATATATATATATATATATATATATATATATATATATATATATATATATATATATATATATATATATATATATATATATATATATATATATATATATATATATATATATATATCTATATCTATATATATATATATATATATATATATATATATATATATATATATATATATATATATATATATATATATATATATATATATATATATATATATATATATATATACATATATATAATATATATATATATATATATATATATATATATATATATATACATATATATATGTATATATATATATATATATATATACATATACATATATATATATAAATATATATATATATATATATATATATATATATATATATATATATATATAATATATATATATATATCATCAAACAATTTCAGTGGAAAAATCTCAAGAACGCGCCATCCGGTTGAACTGAAAGTTTCAGGATACATTGGTGTATATCCAGAATAGTGCCGAGTCTCACAAAAAGCTAATAATCTTTAACCCTTCAGCGCCGGCGGCCATTTTAGTGATATTTTAAATATACCTATTATTCTGTCAACAAATAACTTTTGCAAAAACAAAGTTTATGGAATTAATTTCGGACGAGTTTTTAATACGAATATGATAACATTTTTGAAATTTTTAACCCAATGTGTGCGCTAGGCGCCTAAAATAAGATTGGGAAAATTTGAACATTTTTGAATTGCGATAACTTTTGACCAGATTTTCAAATTATTATGAAACTGACAGGACATAATGCTGTTACTAAGTTTTGAACACGTGTAGTTTTTTATGAATGTGCTGGCAACCCTGCTGCTACCGCAGGCATTGAAAGTGAAAACCTTCAAACCATCGACTCTCCTGAAAAAATTTCGTCTTTTACAGGGGAAACCAACTCATATAGAAATCTTATGCTTTGTTTATACAACCAAAGCAAAACTTGTGAAATTTCATATCGAACAAGAACGGTAACCCTCCTCCAATTTACCTATATTTGAAACATGAAACATGAAACAAAGACTTATGTTCGCGAAAATTCACGACCCAATTATCAGATACAGTTGAAATCCCACAGAAGCTATTGGTATTAAGTAGGACCAGGTCCGATACAAGCGATTTGGAAATACGGGCAACTCTGTGCCAGTCGTGCCATATTGAAACTTTTACCAGATTTAGTTACCAGATTTTCATGAAATTGACACAGTAGCTGAACCTCACTCTAAGCCGTGTTTGGTAGAAATTCGGTTGAAAAATTCGGTCGATGCTGCCAGCTATCTTAATTTTTGTGTCTTGGATTTTTAAATTCGCTCAGGAAAATAAAGCCTTTTGTCCTATAACTTCCAGTGAAGTGATGCAATCAAAGCGAAATTTATATGATTAATGGAACTTATTATAGGCATTATTCAGAAGGTATCTGGTTAAAAAAAACCATGATAGGGTTGCCAGCTGTTATTGGTTTTGTATTTATTTGCAATATCTTTATTAAGCGATATTATCGTAAAATTTTTATACGGTAATCTTGTAGTGACAGTAGGTCACTTTTGGGAGTACCGAACTGGAGGACGCGGTCACTGAACCGAGACGAATGGAGGCGAAATATTAAGGGGGCTAAGGCTCGATTCGGGCTGTAGTGCCCCGATGATGATGAATCTTGTAGCGACAATAAACAGCAAATATTAAGTTTTAGAAAATTTGAAAACTTTTGCGACTGGCAATCCTAAATTTCTTTGTACCGCTATAGCTTCCAAAACAGTCATCGGATCAAAACGAAATTCGCAGGGTAGGTTGATTTTAATGTGAGGGAAGTGTGGTATATTTTTGGCTTTGTTGGTAGCGGAGGGTTGCCAGCGCGAGGCGTTTTTTTGCTATTTTGGTATCAATAAATGCTTACATTAAGCATTTATATCGCGAACATTTGCAATGAAAATAAGTTACCAATGTTAAAGCTTTCTTAGTTCTAGAAATTTTTCGGTCGCTAACATCTTCCGTTTTTTTATCCCAAACATCTTTCTATCTCTGTAACTTTCGACGAAATCATCGGATCAAATCGAGATCAATAGAGCTATTTGATTTTGAGGCAATTCGGAAATCGTGAGGCAATTGTGAAGGACTTTTAGTTGCAGTGCTGGTAAAGTGTTGCAAGCACTAAGCATTTTCTTTGTTTATATTATGTTATGCTGCTTTCAAAGTTTTGCAGTTGTTGGCTTTTCTAAATCTTGAAATTCATGCAAGTGGTAGCCCTGAAACCTGTCCGCCCTATGAGTTTAAACGCATTGTTAAGATTAAAGTGGTTTTGCACTCGAAACAGGATGAAGCACGTGTGGTAGAATATGCACTCAAAATCTCCACGATTCTTCCACAGTTCATCTAGAGGTTCAGGTGCGCTAGAGTTTTTTACTAATGTTCGAAGAACGAAAATGCATATTTCTTTATATTTATATATATATATATATATATATATATATATATATATATATATATATATATATATATGTATATATATGTATATATATATATATATATATATATATATATATATATATATATATATATATATATATATATATATATATATATATATATATATATATATATATATATATATATATATATGTATATATATATATATATGTGTATATATATATATATATATATATATATATATATATATATATATATATCAGCAAAATGATTAAGGGAGATAATCTCTGGAGTGGCCGATCCGATTGAGCTGAAATTTTCAGAGAACGTAGATGTATATAGTAGGTAGGTCCATGACTTTCTCAAATTCAGATATCCTAAACCTTTTGGCGGCGGCGAGCGCTTTAGTGAATTTTGAGGTACTCCTATATTTCCAGGCAGTGTAAATTTTTGTTAAAAAAAAGTATTGGGAATGAAAATTAATTATGTTCTAAGCTTGTCTATGATAAAGAATTGAAATTGTTGAGCCGTGTGTGGGTGCTAAGTACCTAAAAGTAGGCAAGGATTTTTTTTCAAATTTTGATTTGTCATTACTTCTGACAAAAACATTGTATCACCGTGAAATTTGTAGAGCGTACTAACGTTGGCTAAGATTACACACATATGGATTTTCAAGATAGTGCAGGTAACCCTGTAGCTACGACAGGCTTTTGAAAAAAAATCCTTCAAATCATTGACCCTCCTCAAAAATTTTTGATTTTTGACAAAAAATTCAAATCATTGATAAATTTTGACTTTTGTCCATCATGTCAAATTGAAATTTTGAAAATTCCGATTTGTACAAGAACGGCAACCCATCACCAAATTACCTCTATTTTCAGCACTCGAAAGTTCTGTTCACGAGAACTGACGACCGGATTATCCGATCATAATGAAACAAGTAGAGTTGGGTCGTACTCGGATTTTTACATACTAGGTATTCCGAATACGAGTACAAAAAAATACCTGTTCCAAATACCTGTTCCACAAATACTAGCTAGTATTTTTTGAAGTATGTGCATATATACACACAAGTACATGCGATTTGCAGTGATGTAATGAAACAGTATGATATGCCCTCCCCCATCCACCAGAGACAAAGTTCCCAGGCTAGAATGGTGATGGTGCAGTTGACCGTGAAAAGATACGAGCCATTAGTCCGTGCAGCTTGTCCGTAACTATCCAATGGTCGGTCACTTATTTGGCTAGTGTTTCTCCAATATAAGAGCCATCTAAGGGAAAACAAGCAAATTCAATCAATTTAATTTGATTTTCATTTTAATATATGCACAAAACACCTCCTGTATTCGTTCAAACTACCAGTGTCGAAAAATGTACTATGATAGGACCAACTAATCCTGTTGCCATCTATATGACTTTTCATCGATCGATGCCTGATACCAAACTTTTCCTGGCTAATCTAAAACAGTCGGTTTTCCACTTCGCCTCACTGAAGCATGAATTTGTCGAAAATTTTATTAAGAAATGATAAAATGTCTATTAAACATGAACCCACTAGGGGTCAACCTTTTCTGTAAAGCTGGACATGAGTCACAACCCCGGTAGGGTTGGAGTGCAGTCACGAGGAGAGCTTCAGCACAGCCGGAGAAGCCAACTGGCTAACCAAAAAGGATCTAAACATTTTTAGTGTTATTTTCAGTTTTCCCGGCTGATTTCATTCTACCATATCTTAGAAACTAGGCCGCTTTTTCCCATATTTGTATGGGAACAACTCAGAAAGATCCTCAAATTCATGCTAGACCAAAAAAAAATTTTTTTTTAAAAAATTGACGTTTTTGCCTAATTTCCCCTATGAAAAAATTTGTTCTT
Organism: Nemotelus nigrinus; assembly: GCA_947369275.1. Taxonomy (NCBI): domain Eukaryota; kingdom Metazoa; phylum Arthropoda; class Insecta; order Diptera; family Stratiomyidae; genus Nemotelus; species Nemotelus nigrinus. The sequence goes on from OX376372.1 coordinate 40,428,412, forward strand.
CCTTAAAATATCACTATTGAACTCCCCGATCACTTTCAATCATCGAAAGCGGTGTAAAGGCAGTTTTTTGCCAAACTATGGCCAAAAAACCCCTTACTCCCCTACAAAACCGAAATTTTTGTATCACAGCAATAGGTGTTGGCTCGTTATGTCCCAAACCACACTAACCCAAAATTAGCCGATTTTATCCGATTTCAGCTACTTTTGCCCTAAAAAGTTTTTGAATAATTGAATAAAATACTTTCCCAATTTCTCCTATCAAACATTTTTTTGTCCTTAAAATATCACTAACATACTTCCCGACCACTTTCAAAAAAAAAACCCTTACTCCCCCACAAAACGTAAATTTTTGTAACACAGCAATAGGTCTTGGCCCGTTATGTCCCAAACAACTCTAACTCAAACTTGGCCGATTTTGTCCGATTTCAGCTACTTTTGCCCTAAAAACCTAAACCTTAAGTCCCAAAATACTCGCAAGCACGAAAATACTCTATACAAAAATATGCGATACACAAATACTTGCAAGTTCTAAAATACTCGATACGAGTATATACTCGTATAGTTCCAAAATACTTGCATGTATTTAAAAATACCTGTTCCAAAAATACCTGTTCCAAAATACTTGCAAGTATTTTGGAACGATACGTTATTTTCGTATTCGAATATTTTGGAACGATACCTGTTCCAAAAATACCTGTTCCAAAATACTTGCAAGTATTTTGGAACGATACGTTATTTTCGCATTCGAATATTTTGGAACGATACGTTATTTTCGTATTCGAGTATTTTGGAACGATATGAGTATATACTCGTATCGAGTATTTTCGTACTTGCAAGTATTTTCGTCTCGCGTACGAGATACTCGTGAGTATGAAAGCACTTGCAAGTATGAAATACGAGTTTATATTAATATTAGGATACTATTACGTCACTGTTTGATTGAAATGAATTAAATGGACGAAATTTATTGTGTAAATTCTTGATCACATGTATAGTCCACAAAAATACTCGTACCTAGTATTTTTGAATTTCGTACTAGGTACTGGCTGTTCCAAAAATATACCTGTTCCATATACCTGTTCCAGTATATACGCCTCATCTCTAGAAACAAGGACATATTGGTATTAGATAGGACCAGGTCTGATAGAAGTGATTTTGAAATGCGGGCAACCCTGTGCCAGTGGTACCATCTTGAAAAATCACTGAGAAAAAAAACAGCTTTTTGGCCTATAACTTCCGATTCAGCCATCGGATTTAAACAAAACTCACACAGTACTTGGATCTTACTTTATGTAACATTTGGTGAAAATTTGGTTGAAAAATTAGAATAGAGTTGCCAGCTATGGTGATTTTTGTCTCCAAAATCTTGCAAATTTGCTCAGCAATATAAAGCTTCTTTCCTATAGCTTCCGGTCCAGTGCAGAAATCAAAACGAAGTTCATGCAGTAAATGGACCTTAATGTGAAGTAAATGTCGTAGGAATTTCGTACAAAAATCATGAAACGGCTGCCAGCTATGACCATTTTTGTAATTTTGTGGAATTTCTTTACTGAGCGATTATGTCATTAGATTTGCAAATTGGGAATAATCCTGCAATGAAAATTAACAACAAATATTAACGCTTTAAAAATTTGCAAAGTTTTGAGGGTGGCAACCCTAAAATTCTTTTCACCCGTATAGCTTCCAGCGCAGTGATTCAATCGAAACGAAATTTACTGGTTGGGTTTAACTTAACGTGAAGCAGATTTGGTATATATTTTGCTTTGCTGCTGACACAGGGTAACCAGCATTAGCCATTTTCGTAAATATTGCACCAGCAGATGCTTGAAATTACATACTCATATGCAAAGCATTTGCAATAAAAATAAGAAACCAATTTCTAAATTATCCGAGTTTTGAACATTTTTCGGATGGCAGCCTCAAACAACGTTTAACCGCTGAAACTTTCGATGAAATCCTCCGATGAGAACAAAATTCAAAGCATAAGTTGATTTAAGTATGAGCTTGTTATGGTAAACTTATTGCTGCTTCGTTTGGAAAGTGTTGCCAGCACTGAGCATTTTCATCATTTGTGTTATAGTTGAGTTTTGTTGCTTGAGATAAGGAGTGGTTGATATGATTCTACAAAAAAGTATATTACGTCTTTCCACATTTTTTTGTCACTCAAAGACAATTTCTTCGAAAATTAGTTTTCTAGCGGTTCTGATAAGCTAGAGTTTTTTTATGTTGTATTCTAGCATCCCAAAAAAGACACGGGGACTAACAATGTACACTAGTTTACCCTTCCAAGTCCTGTACACGAAGAACACCCACCTGAACACTTTCTCTCACATTTCAAATTCGTCCAATTTACATATTCATAAATATTCTTAATAATTTTTGTTTCCCTTCCTCGACGCAAAATTGTTACAAAACCATACAGTGCGCTTTAGTTTCCAACCTCGGTGCAGAATTCTGAGAAATCAGCATTGCACTGGAAAACATATTTTCGGTAATCGCGTTCCATTACCATCGTCCTTCTATAGCTTGATCAGCTTCTGGCCATCAAAGTCGCCTGCCATGCAATTTATCAATTCATGCAATGAAGTCAACGGGAAACTTGAACATTTTAATAACCGAGACCTAACGGCGAACATAATAAATTTCATTTTTGTTGCCAGCGCAGCGAGCTACAAGTTTTGCTAAAAATACTGCAATATGCTGCGAAGAACGGGAGCAGATGTTGTGCGAATTCAACCAGACGAATTGAATGCAATGCAAATTTAATTTCATGGAATATTTCGCTGCGAAGCGAAGCATCATAATCAATATTAAATAAATATTGTCCCTGAAGACTAACTCTGCAGGAGTGTCATATCCAAAGTTTCTGATTCTTTGAAAAATTTCCAACCACAAACTGTAATCCTGCAATCATGTTCACTAAGTCCCCACATACCGACCATAGTGATTCAGACAACCCACCTGTATAACTTGCGATTTTCATCAGCACGACAGGTTCGCTTGCTTCCCGATCGAGTCCCATTTACAACCACCTGATGCCGACCCCATACTCTCTTTCCATTACAGTCTACGACCCCCGATGGGGATTCCTGCCAGGACATAAATCTTTTACCTTTGAACGCCATACTGCGTTTGAAATGTGACAGCAAAAGGGCAAAACTTCGACTCTATACTTTCTCATGCTATTTGTTTGTTTGTTTGTTTGTTTTCAGTGAAGGAGATGCCTTACGCGGCTTCGAACGGAAGTAACTTTTTATACACAACGGAGTACAATTACATGGACTTCAACGTGGATGACAATGGATTGTGGGTTATATACAGTATGTCGGATTTGAACAATACGATTGTCGCTAAGGTATATATGACACAAAAAAATGTATATTTATGGGTACATGTGGTTTTAATATAAATGGTGTACAATAACTGCCAAATATCTTTATGCTGTGAAAGAATGGAGCACTGTTTCATGTTTTTATTAAGCATGTGTCGGTTTCATCGGAGTAATTCAAGCATTTGAAACAGACTTTTGCGGAGCATTTACATATTCTAAACCCAAAAAAAAACAATCTTTGCTCCTGTCTAAAAGCTATCAATTCCAAGCGACAACTTAATTTCATTCGTCACTGTCACCTTTAAAATAAATTTTGCAGAGATAAAATTAAAAGAGACATTCCTTCAGTGCTATTCTTTCCGACATCGTTTTCATGGTTCACTTCCAAACAATGACAGTTTTCCATGCTTTTATTAAGTGAAAATAAAATAAAATAATGATTATCTCGGGTTTCACTCCAAAGGTCCTAAAATATTTCAATTTATTTGTTTTGATTTTTCATATAGATGGACTCGTATACGCTGGAAATACAGTACAGCTGGAATATTAGTATAAATCATCATAAAGTAGGTGAAATGTTTATTGTTTGTGGCGTATTGTATGCAATCGATTCAGTCACGGATCGAACGACGAATATTCGTCTGGCTCTGGATTTGTATCGGCAAAAAATCATCAAGGTATCATTATCGTTTGCGAATCCATTCCGAAGGACGACCACTGTTGGATACAATGCTCGCAATAAGGTGGGTATGACTTGTACAAATTTCCATGACGAAGTCATTTATTATTGACGAAAATATGTCGTGCACTTAAGATACTTATTAATATGGATTGTGTGCGTGATGGTATCTGCAAATTTTCATTCCAAATCTCGTAGGCAAAACATTAGCAGAAATGTATGCAGGCACGCCTTTATTTAGTTAAGATACTGTATCTTTCTCCAAAAACTGCAAATTACGTCAGGCGAGAATAATAGCATATTTTTGAACAGCAATTTTTCGGCCGCACTGAGAGTAAAAATTTAAGGTCGTGACCTCAGAAGAAAGAAATATGTATTAGGAAATGAAAACAGCAGTAAAAATTGAAACAATTTTCCTGAATCTGAGTGTTAGTAGTAGTGAAGGCAAACTATGGGACTTAAGGTAAATTTGACAGTCTTCTCCTCGGCGAACGGAAAAGGTTTATTGAGATAGTATACCATATGCAGTGAGGTAGTAGAAATGGAGTGGATATGTCCATAAGATTTACATTGAAGGGGATGGTAGTAATTTTTTGTCTGCTCATTGTCAAATCGGGTCAAATCCAAGTAGTTCCCCTCCAATTTGACAATTAGAGCGAAATGACGGAAAGGCAGCTTTAACATGCTTTGTACGCCAGAGGATTGAAGGGGCTAATGGTGGAAAGTTATACCGTCCATGTCCAGGGGCTGGTGAGGAGTGACTACAGTCCTACTACAGATTTTAATGCGCCTCTTAAACATAGAAAAACAAACTCACAAACATGCCAAGTCGTAATCAAAATCGGATAATATCAACATGCCGATGAAAAAGAGGATGCTGTTAGTAACAAATGTTTAGATCAATATATCTCGAAAACGGTTATGGTTACAGGAAAAAGCTTCAATCTTTTTTGTTGGACATTTTTTAAGCTACAAATTATACATTGTTACATTGTTACATACATTGTTTTGCTGAAGACGTGATCGTTACTGAGATATTTATGAAAGATCACTTTTGGTGACCTTTGACCCCGTATGAAAAGTGACGCAGCACTCGGATCGATGGGGACTTTTGACATTTTGTTCAACCCACTAGTACCAGGGTTCACACCAAAATTCAGCTTTCCCCTAGTTTTTCCGAAGTTTCGCCTTTTTATGTCCGATTTCACTGGGCTAAAACTGGAAGTCTGGTATTACTTTAGACGTGAGTAGGAATGATTGAATCCGTGAAAATAAATTTTTTTCAAAGATCTTACTCGATATAGGCAGCAGACTGATGGGGCGAAAATCTTTTTTGATAGGTATGACAATGGCTTTCTTCCAGGTGTTGGGGTAGTAAGCGAGCTCCAGGCAAGCATTGAATATAAAGGTGGTGATTACAATTGCTTTTCTAGGGAGATTTTTAATCACTATATTGGGGATCTGATCGTGCTCTGGAGCTTTGCGATTTTTAAGTGATTTGATAACACTTACAAGTTCTCTTGGCTTGCATATCACCTTTTGCAGATCTTTCACTACCAAATAGAAGTTGTTGAAGGAATCTTCAACTATGCTGTTCGTGATAGAATTACTCATTGTGCTGGTAATATTATGCGAATTGAAGAAAGATTTTGCCAAAGCTTCGGCTTTCTCAATATCACAGCAGACTATTTTATTATTATTTTTTAGGAATAAGGAATTTGAAGAGTTTTTGCTTTTAAGCGCTTTTTGAATGCTCCACGTATTTAACGATCCTGGGCTCAGACTGGAAAGAAGATTATTCCACGATCTGTTCTTTGCAAGTTGGATTGCTTCTTTAATTTTCTTACTAAGACGATTCTGTTCCGCTTTGTAAGTGCTGTCTCTGTTACGTTGCCATTGACGCCTGACGTAATTTCGTTTTCTAATCAGCGTTCTGATTTCATCATTTACTATCGTTCTGTTCAGGTTATGCGATTCTTTAAGTGGTGGTTATTGAAATCAGTTATTAATGATTCGATCTGGTCAGTATTGGTAACGCTAGTCAAGTTCAGGGAGCTGAGACATATTAAATAAAGTACTGCGAAAATTGCTCCAGTTAGTACTTTTGAAGCATAGAGTTGTTTTTGGAGCTTTCAGGGCCACTGGTGTAACGTTGAATGTTTTAGTAGTTAGGAAATTAGAAAGAGCCCTCACAAGATGCAGAAAATTTAAATAGGTAATTTTCTGTTAGTTGCTTTTATATTTTCTATCGATTGTGGTAGTTTACAATCGTTATTTTCTCGTTTTATTTTCAACTGTTTTACATTTGAAAACTGCCTACAAATTGACAGGCTAGAATCTGTTCGTATGAACGAATATGGCGTTTCCAGTGAGGTAGTTGACGTGGAGATGACATCGACGGTATAACTTTCCACCATTAGTCCCTTCGATTATCTCGCGTACAAAGCATGTTAAAGCAGCTTTTCCGTTCAATGTCAAATTGGAGAGGAACTACTTCGATTTGACCAGATTTGACATTTAGCGGACAAAAAATTACTACCATCCCCTTCAATGTAAATCTTGGGTGTGTTCAATGTGCATGCTATAGGTGCTTCAAAAGCATAACATAGCATCACTTTAGCAAGTGTCAAAATTTGAAGTAGCTAGGTGAAGCAGCTATGGATATTGGACAGCCAAGAGCTGCTACGAAGGTCAGCAAATTCAAAAATACTTTTTCAACATTTTTTTTAAATTTTAATATATGTGTTTTCGTGGATTACTTCAATACTTCCATTGCACTTTGGAAATTGTACAAAATTTAGGAGTCTTCAACATACAGCTACAGAAACCATTAAAATTTTCCTAACATATTTAAAACGTATCACCTATTTCCGGCTTTTGACGCTATATATGTGAAAAAGAGCAAAAAATAATCGTTGAAAATTTGATGGGCCATGAATCAGTGCACCCTGTCTTTTGCGCTTCATGCTCGCCTGCTAAAAACTCGAGATGAGCTGCACTGTGTGAAAGCCGACTTAACTCGAGTTGAGTTGAAGTGTTTAAAAGCCCGTATTTAATTTATGCTGTCACTATTTTCAAATTTATTCCTAATCTCCTGTGTCACAAAAGCGCAAAAACTTCTTTTCATTTCAATTTCCAATTGAAAATGACGTTTGAACTGCATTTCAGCTGTGTACGCACGGCCATTTTGCTTTAGCTACTTTCTTGCTATCCTCCAGACTGCGAGCAGCAAATAGCTGCTACCTTAGCAGCTATGCCGGAATCTTGGACAGCCCGACTGTCAAATAGCAAGCATCAGAAAGTAGCTATTTCGTGACATTGGACAGCCAGAGCTGCTAAAATGGCAGCTAATAGCTGCTAGAGCATGTACATTGAACACACCCCATATGGGCATGTCCACTACATTTCTAGTACCTCAGAAGGCGTTTCATTTGTAATCTACTGCCAAGTACTTGGAAGTACTAATTATTAAAAATGGAACACGGCAATTGCCTCTAGTGGACTTTTTTATTCCAATGTTCTGAACCCAAGGAAGGGTCAGAAATGTTAGCTGTTTGATGTCTTGAACCAACTTACAGTAGTTGGTTCTCCTGGTTCCATTCCAGATTTATTTTTTCTCCAAGTACTACCAGCTTTTGCTCTTACCTATTGAACTGGTCTTGGAATTGTTGCTTTTTGAAAATACTGGCTCTTAATCAAAAACACTGTCCTTACTATTTTATTAATATCTCCTACGTTTAACAACCCGGAACTTCGTATGAATAAAGAAAATTTACCCGAAATCAACCCAAAATCTCACTAACGGGTTTGATAAGATCAAAAAGATTTGCAAACTACAAAATCTGTTCTAAAAACATCATCATCATCGGGGCACTACAGCCCGAATCGAGCCTTAGCCTCCTTAATATTTCGCCTCCATTCGTCTCGGTTCAGTGACCGCGTCCTCCAGTTCGGTGCTCCCAAAAGTGACCTGCTGTCAGCATCTATAGAATCCTCCCAGCGCTTGCGTGGCTTACCGACTGGCCTAGCTCCGTTCGCTCGCCCCTTGAGAGATCGTTTGGGGGTTCGATTGTCGCTCATTCGTTTGACGTGGCCAGCCCATTGTAATTTTTGGAGTCGTATGACGGTAGAGACTTCCGGCTCGTCATATAAGGTATAAAAACATACTCAAACAAAAACAATAAAACTGTTATTGTATTTTTAATATCACTTTCGTGAGCAGAACTCAACTATTTCCTGAAGCCTTTTAATTGCGAATATTTCGAGCGAATTAAGTCTTGTAAGCTACCGTATTTTATGAGCGACGATTTCATTCGACTTTTATTTAGGAAACTGCACCTAATCAAAACACAATTCCCCACATAAACCATAGCTTTCATGAGACTTTATCTAAACCCTAATAAATCACTGAGCAATAAAATATAAATTAACCCAAAGCCAAAAAATTTATAGACCAAACTCCATAGTATAAACATTCGTATCAAGTTTGAATTTTATTGCCACATCCAACATACCCAAAAATATTCGATGTGATTTTTCGAACTCTTACTCTTACCCGTTAACCTTCTAATCATTTTATTTTCAACATATTTATTCGACCATTAAAACTTTCAATATTTTTCGTGTTGTACAAGCATACGTTGCTAGCCTAGCACTCACCTTCTCTCGATTTAATTTCAGGAACTTTACACCTGGGACAAAGGCAACCAGCTTACATATCCGATCCGATATCACGCACTTCAAGGCGAACCGACCTCGGCGGAGAAAGTGGACGAAACATTCATTCAGCCAACGCACACAGGATACTATTTTCCTGCTGATGACTAGCAACGAAGTGTTATTGCAATATGAATGATGATTCTTTGATTTAAATTATTTTCTCAGCTACATAATGTTAAATACTGTTTGTTGTGTTGATTGGTTTTTTTGTGTACAAATAAGGAGAAATATAATATAAGAAATTGCGTGTGAATTTCCCCGTGAGATATGTACAGAATTAAAACAATTGCATTTTATTCAATGAACCATAAAGGACTCAATGTGCAAACATTGAATTGAAATTATGGTTTTGTTTATATCATCTGGAAGAGCCCATTATAGAAACATAAATTTACTATAAAAATACATGTTAGAAGTTAACCCAATTCCTTCTAAACTAACAACAGTCTACAATTTTTGAAATTTACAATTATTTCTTGCTTTGCTCCTGCTACCCACCATAACGGAACTTAGGCCTTATATCTATTCTTAATCAAATAGTGCCTGCGGGTGGCGTTCTTTACACATTAGGCTCACCAATAAGAGGATTTACTTCTTTCATCACTGGTGTGTTCCGTTAGCTGTTGCTTATGTCTCGTTAAGTTTATTGCCAGTTGTGTTTTATGGGTCCCCCTTCAGAGCCACTATCTAGGTCCGAATGGCTAATCATCCAAAAGATTCCTTGGTTATTTATGCAAGTCAGGAGGCCACGTAAATATCTTTATGAGGCTATTTAAGTAGGTAGTTTGAAGTGGCTAGCGAATGAAGCTATTTGCTCAATACCAAATCAGCGCTAAGCAGAAGTGCAACTAAACTTAACCTATCCTGTCCACTTTATGGTCCGAACTTCGAGCGTACTTTGGGGCCTGCGAAAGTTTCAACACGACGAAACCGTACGATATTAGCCTGGATCCGTTTGCACTCGGGTGCTAACTCCAAATTTTAAATCATGAGTCGAGATCTTTGTATGTGTAGAGTGTGCCGGTTTGTGCAATGTTAGATGCACCATATATTCGATTTAACGAAAATACACACGAAAATTCATCAATGTCATGCAGATTTCATCGAAATTGAATTATTACGACACTATCCTCACAGATCTTCTGTGAATCCAATCCTGTCACTAAATTTAAGTTCGGCAGATTGAACTACATAACAATGACCGTGTTCCATTACGAGGGGTGTCTTTTATATTCCGGGCATAGAGAATAAAAACAAAGATTAATCATCGAAAATCGTTTTATTCTTTTTCAAAATATTCCCCATGAAGATCTTTACACTTTTGCAAGCGTTTGAACCAATTTTCGAAACAATTTCTCCACTCCGATTGAGGCACCTCCAAAACATGCGTTTTGAACGCATCGACCGCTTCTTCGGGCGTCGAAAATCGTTGTCAACGTAATTTTTTTTTATGTGAGGGAATAAAAAGAAGTCATTCGGTGCCAAGTCAGGACTATAAGGAGGATGACTCATCAAATCGATGTTTTGCGTGCTTAAAAATGCAGTTGTTTGAGCCGATTTGTGAGAGCTCGCATTGTCATGATGAAGAGTGATCCGTTTTCGGCGGTTGGTCTTTCTGACTTCTTGGAAGACAACTGGCAAACAAATGGTTGTGTACCCTCGGAATCGACTGTTCTGAGTTGTTCTAGTGATACAATTGCGACATGTCCAGTTTTTCCGAAAAAAAACAGGCAATCATTTGCTTGGAAGTGCTTCGTGCGCGAACAATTTTTGTTGGATTTGGCTCACCTTGGAACACCCATACAGTCGACATCTGTTTACGTTCGGGCTTATACGCGTAAATCCACGATTCATCACCAGTAACGATGCCATAGACGTGTTTTGAAGCACCGCGATCGTGTTTTTTGAGCATTTCTTTCGACCAATCGACACGAGCATAGAACAATGACGCAAAAAACAATCCATCACAAAACAGCTGAAAGTAAAAGGAGAAAACGAGTATACACTACCACAATCGATAGAAAATAGAAAAAGAACTAACAAAAAATTACCTCTTTTAACTTTCTACACGTTATGAGGGCTTTTTCTAACTTCCTAACTACCAAAACATTCAGCATAACCATGAAAAACCCAAAGCCACCTCACAGCAAAAGAGACAACTTATCATGAGCTTTTCTTTTTTCTATCAGCACATTCTATATCAGCACGTGAACTGCAAATGAGGAATAGAATTTCTGTACAAGTGAATTCACTGGTACAGGAGTGTTGTTGTTTCCAATGCGTATACTCTATTCTCTGCTGGATAGAGGAGCAAAAAAACACGCCTAGTAATAATGAAACACGGGCGATAGGCGGATTTGGTTTTTTTAATGCTATGTTGTATGTTTTGGTAGATATAACAAAAGAAATAACCAACAAAAACGTACAAAAAATAGACGAAAAGACAATACACTGAAAAGACAATACAAACAAACAAACAAATAACAACCCGAAAAACAACCACAACCACAAAAAAAAACACAATCGGTAAAATTGTCTAACGGCTATGGAGGTGAGTAATTAGGTTTTACCAACTATTCCCCTTTTTTTTTGTTTACTGAATCCTGTTCTACGAAGATTAGGTTGGCTTATCACAAAACGTATCAGCCATCGTTGATCGATACCACCGTAGTGTAGGTTTGACCATCGGTTTCCTTTAGATACTATGAGCTCTTACAAATTTTTGCGAGTTTTATGATCATTAGGTTACGTTAATTAACTAACAATAGTGCTTATTGTATTATAATTATTTGATATCCTTTATAGATCCTTATTAAGAGGCAGTATTACAATATATTTACTGATACTAAACTAATCCATAGAAAAAAAATATTGTGAAATTTTCCTTTAAGTTTATGATTTTTACCGCCATTACCTCTAGCAGTGAATCGATTATGAGCTCATGGAACTGTAAGTCTTTTTTAATTAATAGACATATTTCTCCACCTTTGTTACTTAAGGGGGGAAATACATGTGAAATCGAAAAAAAATTGCTAATTTCAGATTGACTTAAAATATTTATATTGTTTATTCAGAAAATTTTTAATATCAAATCCTTAAAGTAAATGTCTTACAGTAAATGAAAATATTTTTTAATAATTTTTCAACAAAAAATGGCGGCGATGCGAGCGAATGAAAAAAACACATCAAAAACTGCCTCGTACAACTTAACGCATTTTCCGGGGAACTTGCAACGTTCAGAGAGAAAAAAATATGCTAATGAGATGTATAATTCATAGGTGAACCAATAAAATTTATAAAAAAAAATTAAGTTTTTACATTAATTTTAGATTAAACAAAAAAATCCATTATTTTTCAAAAAAATCACGCTTTAAACATTAATAAACAAATTATTTTTCAGAAATTACAATAACATTTAGGTTCAGCGAGGAGATAATACTCTTTTGTAGATGTGGTATAAATTTGAGCCGGATCGGTTCAATATTTTTTGAGATATTTTGTACGGAAGTTGAAAAAGTACTACTTTGAGAAAAACGCGTTCAAAGTTCTAAAGCTCGACCGACCTGGGAAACGCAGCGCTGCCTATAACTCGAGAACTAATACGAATATCACTTCAAAACTTTTTTTGGTATATTTTAAGAGCATTTCTAACGTTTTGATGTAATAAAAAATTATCGATTTTCTATTAGCAGTTTAATCAATTTTTTTGAAAAATTTTGAAACCGCTTATCGGGTTTCGATTCATTTAAAGCTATCATTACTCAGGGCATATTCTAAACTGTTTCTATTTTCGGTTAGTCCCTGAATATTTAGTTGTAGTATCTTCATCACAGTTCAGGGTTTGGTTAGATAAATGGATTTTTTTAAGTACGTTTAAAAGGAACTCAACATACTATTTGAGATAGTTTCTTTATTTTGAATAAGAACCAGAAGAACCAGAAGTGTATTTAGAAACTTATCAAACGCACTAGTAATAAGATAATTTGGAACTGCTACTGTTCCATCTTTCATTGGTGAATTTCTTTTACCTGAAGTATACGCTACCTCCTGATTTACTTTCAGGACCTCAGAAAATGTATTCTTTCCTAATGACTTATTAATCTGTTTTTGCGTATCCCGTTTTTGCGTCTGAGCTGTTCTTCAGTATAAAGGATGGGAACCCACTTAGGTCGTCTTCATCCAATAGGTGAAAACTGTTTTGCATTATTTACAATTTTTCTGGTCTCAAAATAAGACACGTTTTTAATCCCCATTTCTAAAACTTTTTCTTACGTCTTCCATTTCGGACAGTTTTTATTGTTTGCAGCATGATCAGAGGAATCATATTCAGTGGCTCAATTAAGTAATCGGACAGAGCTACGAGACGAAGACTTTTGCCAGTAACTCTTTATAAATCCCATTTAGGAGAAAATGGAATGCATATACTTTTACTTGTTAACACTAGCTTATAATCTTAGAAAAAAATTAGCTTTTTATTATATCAACAATAAAGTTATAAGCCAAAATTCAAAATATGTGATTGTTAAATTCCAACTAAATATTCGGACACCTGGCATCTGGCAACACTGGTTTTCTTTTGATATTTGTGATAGGAATTTCCCGAATTATAACAAATTAAGTGTGAATAACAATAGTCAAAGTGTAAACGAAAAGAATAAATTACTTGTTGCGAAATTTTTATAGTGAGTTCTCATACAAAACTAGCATGGGTCGTCGAGTTAAAGAAACTACTAACGAAGTTCGGAAATTGGTCATCAAACATCACAAAAACGAGATGTCTGTGCGAGAAATTGGGAAAATCATCGGTAGAAGCCATTCGACAGTTCATGACATCATTAAATGGTTTGAAATTAATAAAAGTACTGAAAATAATCCTAGATCTAGATGGCCGAAAAAAATTTCAGAGGCAGATGAACGGTGGATCGTGCAGCAAGTAAAGACAAATCCCAAGCTGAGTGCGACGAAATTGACATCAGAAGTGTCTAAGTACCTACATATTACTGCAAATACAGAATCTGTGAGAAAAGTGCCACAGAGTGACGATTTTAACGGCAGAGTTCCACGCGAAAAACCTTTTGTAAATAAGAAAAATCATCTAACGCGACTTAAGTTCACTAAAGAGCATAAATCGCGTGACTTTTCCTATTGGAGCACAGTGTTATTTACTGACGAGAACAAATTTAATGCTTTCCGGTCAGATGGACAAACATATGTGTGGAGACGACCAAATGAGGAGTTCAAACCTGTTAGCCTTCAACCGACCGTAAAACATGGAGCTGGATCATTGATGGTTTGGGGCTGTATGGCTGCCTCTGGACCAGGAACGCTAGTTTTTATTGATGGCATAATGGACCAACACAAGTATATATCCAATTTAAAAGAAAATCTTAAAGAGAGTGGTGATAAATTGGGCATTTTTGAGACATTTTCGCTCTAAAAAGACATTGACCCAAAACACAAAAATCACAATACGCGCATGTGGTTATTGTATAATTGTCCTCACGTGATGGAAACGCCCCCAAAATCTCCGGATATAAATGTGATCGAACAATTGTGGGTCTATTTAGAAAACAAATTGAAATCGTGGGTAATTTCTTCGAAAGCCGAGCTTAAAGTGGCTCTGGAGGACGAATGGAAAAAAATCGATCCCTCTTATTGCAGGTCGTTGGTGGAATCTATTCCAAGAAGACTGGAAGCCATTCGGAAAACCAAAGGTTTTCCAACAAAATACTAAAATAATAAAAAAAGCTGTTTTATAATTAATTTACTATCATTATTTGAAGTGTCCGAATATTTAATTGGAAGTTAACAATCATATATTTTGAATTTGGGCTTATAATTTTTTTTGTAAATAAAATAGAAATTTATTTTTTTCTTATTTTATAAACTATTGTTGCCTAGTAAATATATATGTATTTTTCATAAAGTTACAGACAAAAAACTTCACACCGCGGTATTGTCCGATTACTTGATTGAGCCACTGTAGTATGCATACAAATTTAGTACAAACACCTTCACAGCTAGCTATACCGCACTTTAAGCATCTATTTTCTGGGTTTTTGCAAAATGTTGCTGGATGTCTCAATCTCCCAGACTTTAAACATTGTCTGGCTTTGGATATGTAGTAATCCACTCTGATTCTTACACAATCCACTTTTACAAATTCTGGAAAGTCATCTTCTTCAAAGATACGTTTAACCATGAGTTACGGAGTGAATTTGATCGGATTTTTCCTACTCCTCACTGAAAGTCTTTCGGCTCCCTAGCTTGAAACGTTTTAATCTTTCTTGGTCTCAGGCGAATATCTATTCACCCTTCTATCTGATAATTTTTGTCATTTATGGCTACAGGCACATGGCTCCAACCACCATACCCAATGACGTCTTTCCCTATAATCTTACTGATACCTCCTGCTTGTGCAGAAAGATCCATCTCTTCAATATTTACAGTTTTTTCAAAACCATTTGCAATAAGACTCTCCTGCTTCAAGGCCGCCTTGGCTCTTAGCCAATCCTCATTCTTTGTTCTTTTGAGCGTTGGCATCGCACCACCATCTGCAGGTTTTTCCACCATGCGTTATATAGGGATCTAGCCTAAAACAAAAACTACGTCTTACTTTCTGATATGACTCCCCACAAACAAAGGGTAAGTCCAGAACAGAAGTCAGAGTGTTCAGGAAATAAATACTAAAAAATTTAATCTTTCTTACTTTCTATTTCTCTGACACTCTTCATAGAACTACATTAAAGCTGCGTGCTGATTTTTTCAAGTGAAAAGAAAAAATTTCAGGTGACGAAATTCCGTCACTCTTTTCCCATACAATTTAAATGGGTGACGGAATTTCGTCACGACTGCGTACTTACCTTTAATCAGAAACAAACTAGCTAAGAGAACACCACTTGATTCTAAGAAAACCAATTTAAGTGCGCAGCACTTTCTAGAAAAACTATCTACTTTGACACTTATACTAAGAAACGCGCAGCTCTGCTCGGGCACAACCTTTTACCTAGGGTTTTCGTACTCGAATGCCTACTATTCCTTATTTTCAAATCAATTTTCCCGCTTCATGGTGAATTCAACTCTACCATGGCCGCTTTCCCCACAAAAACAGTCGCCTACACGATTAGCCTTTGAATCAAATGTCAAAATACTTCAATAGTATCGTCTACAGCGGACGTTTAGTCCGCGGACTAAACACCAAATTCCACCTAAATTTTTTAGTCCACGTGCTGTAGACACTCGTGGACCGACCTAAATTTAGGTCGGTCCACGATTTCAAGCGACCTGACCTAAATATAGGTCATGGACTATAATCGTTGTAAACACACGCGACCTAAACATTGATTTTTGTGCGACTATTAATAATGTATGTATGTTGAATATAAGCTCATAACATTCCCCTTTGACACAAAATCATTGAAATAAACATGTTTGAGAGACAAATGAAACGATAAATACAGTGCATGAAGGAAAATTAAACTAAATGACAGCTGTCATATACGGACGAGGACTAAATTCCACCTAAGCAAATTTTAGGTCGGGTTCGTTGTAAACACCTGAGGACTAAGTTCATTTAGTCCGCGCTTTAGGTCAGGTCACTTTTGGTCCGACTGGTGTAAACCGGTACAATGGCTTTGAGGTTGCAGTTTGTGCGATTTTTTCCTTCATTGTTAACTCGACAATATTCTCGTGAAAATGTAGAAGGAATACAATATCTTGTGGACAAAGTTGCAATAACTGATGATGGCAAGACCATCGTCAGTTGGCATCCGGATGTGCCGTTCCCATATGAGTTTTCGAAACCGATACCAGCACCCGGAAAAATGGATAGTGGTTCCCTGCTGAAAGAGGCAAAGTTAGACACAGCGATGCAGGCTTTCAAAAATAAGCATCCAGAAGTTGCACGACAAGAGCTGATGAAGTTAACTTATACGACAAAGCACCGATGGTTCCCACGATCGCGCGATAAGAAGGCGAAGAAGACTCCGATGGAACGACCGTACCTTTAAGAGGGACGTCCGTGTAGTCGATAAGTTATAAGTGTAAGAAATGTACCTTCAAAAGAGAAATAAAACGATAATGGTAGTTAAAAACACATGTATTTATTATTTCTAATCCACTCTTCGCTTCTTTATGAGACTACCAAGCAAGTCTGAAATCGCTGGAAGATGGTCAGCTGCAGGCTGAGACGACTCTTTACCTGCTTTCATGTTCCTATGTTGCGGAAATGTTGGCATAAGTTTCGGGTCGCATGCTGTAAAATAAAATGCAAATTTTATTGCTGTTTACAAAAATAGGTATATGAATGCACTTACGCAACGGTGCCTCTTTGAAGTATGAACTCTGCAGACACTCTTCAGCGGTTGCCCGTTTTTTAGGATCGTACATGAACAAAAAGTTTAGCAATCGTAACCCGGCTGCTGAAAGCCATGGAAACTTCGTTTTGAGGTTATTGTATGGCTGATGTTTCAGTGTGAAGTTTTTCAGTGCAGGCAACGTCGAGTACTCAGGCCATATTGCATCAGATGGAGTACCCAGTAGGTTGATAATCAACTCCAACTGAGCTATCTCCGTCGAGCCGGGTAATAGTGGCTTGTGACCCAGCAATTCACCCAAAATGCAGCCAACCGCCCACATATCGATTGCGGTGGTCTGCACAGGAGAGCCTAGTAATAATTCGGGAGCTCGGTACCACAAAGTAACAACTTGTGGTGTCATAGGCTTCGGTGGAATACCGAAATATCGTGCTAGTCCAAAGTCAGCTACAAATTATAAAATGTATTAGTTTTTTCACACCAAACCAATCTGGCTTGTATTTTAATTACCTATTTTAACACAGCCTTTGTCTGTCATTAATAGATTCGACACTTTCAAATCTCTGTGAACAATATACCTTGAATGCAAATACTGCAATCCTTTTAACACTTGCATTACAATACACTTCACTTCTGACTCGGAGAACGGAGATGTCATGTTGTCGAGCAGCGACGCTAAATCTTGCTCACAATATTCCATTGTAAGGAATATACTAAATAAAATATTATGGTAGCGAATGAAAACTCAATATAACAAACGTTTACCTTTCCAGACTCTTTCCTACCACAACTTCCTTCAATCTGACAATATTTTCGTGATTGCAAGCAATTAAAATTTGAATTTCCCTCAGGCCGCTTACCGGCAATCCATCTTTTTCTTGATCCATTCTTACTTTTTTCAATGCAACAATTTCATTTGATTTAGTGTCACGTGCTCTATCTGCAAAAAAAAAATTGTTTTCCTGAAACCACTCGATATACATTAAAACACACATCATACAAACTATTCCGTAGGTTCCTTCACCTATTCGATTTAATTTTTCAAATTCTGTTACAAGACGACAACGACCAAGCTGAAAAATATTCATTCACGTAAAGAAATTGTTTTCAGTTTGTATGAAAGGATTTATTACTGCATCTCGTTCCTTGATTTCCATTGGTTTTCCGGATCGGAATGAAATCAATACTCCTTTTCGTGTGATTGGGGCTTGCGGGTCTGAGGGTTGTTTGATTTTATTTTCATCATGGTCAGAAGTAGTTGATGTTTTTCCCATTTTTAATTTAGTAGAATAAAACTTTACAACAATGAAATATATTTACAATTTAACTTCGGAAGAAGTGTTTGTTTATCTTAGCTAGTTGAATTTAGGTTATGGTAAATTTCATTTGTCAGATCTGTGTCAGATAGATAACCAAAATGTCCACTAAAATGTCCGTCGATTTATTGAAAAGAGCATTAATAATACTGCCATATGGACAGCGAAGTGTGTATAGTAATGAAAATGGAAATTTAATAATTTGAAATATAATAAACAACATTAGAATTAGAATTGTTTTAGGTACTTATTCCTAAACTTTAAATTCAACCAATGGACGCATTTAGTGATATCAAATGTATATCTCGCCGGTTAGTGACTCTCGCTGGTTAGTGACTCTCACGCTTAAAATCGTACAAGGCGAAACGACGCGATCCACTTTCTTGCCGAAGAAGAATTTGGCTGATGACAGCTTTCCCATAAGCAGTTTGGGGTAGTCAGAAGTTCCAAAAAAACCTAAAGTTTTTGATAAATGCAATTGCATCAAAAATATTACATAAATATACATGTATCAAAAATATTATTGAAAGGTTTTCTGAAAAAAAAACTGATTTTTAGCATGTGAAATTTGCTCACAAACGCGCTAATGACAGCAGTCGAGAAGACAAGACGCGACGTAGAAAATAATAAATCAATATATTTATATTAGCAGCAGAATTTTTATATGGCCCAAGAATACATGATACCGGTGTAAGTAATTAAATAGTTAAAATTTCTATGGACAAATCGAAAGTAAAACTTTCAATGAGTTTTTTTCCCAACTAAGTTTTCTAAGTCAGTGACATTGTAATTTAAAAACCACGCGAAGGATTTGAACGAAATTTATATTATAATTAATTATAATAAATTAATATTATAATAACATAATTAAGCTTATTGGAAACGTTAAAAACTAGGTTTCGATCGAAGGAACCTCTTTTTTTACTAAAACTTGTATATTTTACAAGCAATAAACTAGTGTTTTATTTCATTGACATTCCATGAATAAATTATTAGATGGTGCCATTTTGTTTGTTTACAAAAAAAGAAAAGAAAAAAAATCGATCGGGCCCTAGATCAACTATCAACAAGTAAAATGCTATAATAGTTAAGGCAAAGTATGACTTGTGGGACGGGGTCCAGTTAATATGGCAAAAACTTGGTCTACAATATTTTTTTTTTTAATTTTACAAACAAAGTTAAAGTTTGTATTATTTATTTTACAAAGTAAATAGATCTACTGTCAAAAAATTCCTTGAAATGAACAATTTTTCACGCCGATTAATATTCTTTATTCACTTAACAATAAGCTAATTAGTAACTACTTACATGCGGAAAGAACGGGTTTGTTTTGATAAAACCCGATCGTTCTTATTTTTACAGAAAAATTACTCGCGTAGCTAAAAATTGTTTCGGTCGTTTGATCATTTGGTATGAAATTGAATGCCGGGTACTTGACAGCTCCGATAAATTTCGAAGAGAGATCAAAAGTAGGGAAGAAGTTTCAAAAAGAAAAAGCAAATTATCTAGGCACACACATAGATACAGCTATTTATTTATCTATGTACCAAACAAGGAGTAATAATAATACATTTAATGAAATAAATATAAAACATCAAAAAATAAAAAATAAAAAAAATAAAAAATAAAAAAACTAGACAAATTAAAAAAAAAACAGGTTCTAAATAGGTATAAAATACAAAAAAATATAATATAAATAAATAAGCATTCGATAAATAAATACATAAAGCTAATTTACATGTAGGTCACAATGTTAAACACGCAAAACGCAAAACGAAATTAAATAATTATCCAATTAAACAATTATAAAAATAGTCAGTCCTAAGTCATAAGAAGATACTATGCCGGTAGACTAGGGAGGGTAGGATAAGAGAGCCTTGGTAACTCTATTTTTAAAGGACATTTTAGATATCGTGTGGGAAAAGTGTTGGCTCATACTGTTGAATATTTTGCAGCATCTGTTAATTGGCTCATTATCAGCATATGCTGTGCTATGCTTATATTCAACTAGCATTCGTCGGGATCTAGTGACTCTCACGGGCTGACTAAGCACAAACCTTTCCTGTATATAGTCGACATTAACAGCGTCTCTAATGACATCGAAACTGAAGCAGGCGGATAACATTAATCTTCTGGACGCAAGAGGTAATAGATAATGCAAGCATACTCAAGAAGAGGGCGAACGATTGTATGATTTTGTAACCCAAAGGTTCTGAAACTCCCTGGCGCGTCGCTTAATGAAGCCCAGTCGTTTACTTGCTTGAAAAATCATTTTGTCGTAATGAAATTTAAAGCGGAGCTTTTCATCCAGCACCACACCGAGGTCTAAAGGTCAATCTAAGGTCTTATATCTCTTTATCTCCGCTTTGTCTCCATGTCACTCATTCCAAAAAGTTGAACTATTGCCAGTGTTCCATTATTGACCATGTTCCATTATTACTTTTTAGTACTCGCAACTACATCTAGTTCATGAGTAGTTACCCTTTATTTACCGTGAGGTGGCTATTTAGTTATCAATTGGTGGCTTTGGTTTTTTCATGGTTTTGTTGAATATTTTGGTACTAAGAAAATTGGAAATAGTCGTCATAATGCGTAGAAAGTTAAAAGAAGTAATGTTCTGTTAGTTGTTTTTATATTTTCTATCGATGGTGGTAGTTTGTACTTGTTATTTTCTCCCTTTATTTTAAACTGTTTTACATTTGAAAAAACATTTGAAAGGTTCGAATTTGCTCGTATGAACGAAAATGGCGTTCCATTTGTGATCTACTCCCAAGTACTTGCAAGTACTAATTAGTAAAAATGGAACACGGCAATTAATAATATTAACGTTGATTCCGTCTCAAAACTGGTTTGAATTCCATTTCATTTCAAGAATCAAAATAATTTAAAATGTTTTTAAAGTTGATAAACCTAAAATAACAATGAGAAAAAATAACTAACAAACAGCCATGGTATTGCATAAATAACAACAAAGCATATCTTTGATCGTTTTTATTTACTTATGCTAACATGCTTACTAATAAATAAATAAATAACGAAAGTGTCGATAACCTGAACAATATATTACATGCTATATCTTAAGCATATATTTATAAAACATTTGCGCTTTCCTCAGTATGACACTACCAATTAGAACTAGGTGTCGAGTCGTGACCGTCTTATTTACTATACTCAACTAAAAGCGAAAGTGGAAAACTTCGGCTCACCACCCTTAATGTATTCTACATAAAACATGCACGATTCAAGCTATTTCACGGGCAAGTGATTATTAACAATTAGCTTAATTAAACAAAATTCAACAAATAATTCAAACACGAAATTCGTAAAAGTTAACTTAATGCTTGGTCGGTCGTTGTAGTATCGTTTCTGCGATACTGTTTACTTTTTTCTCTTTTTTCGTTTTTGAACGTGACTTGGAGGTTTTGGGCGATGCAGATGCATTCGTTTCCGGAACTGGTGTTGTTTTCGTTTTGATTTGTGAACTTTCTTCGTTTTCGTCATCATTGCTATCATTGTTTGTTTCGTCATCGCGAATATTTTCCTCGATGAATTCACAATCTTGGTGAGCGTCGGCACATTCGGAAAAGCTTCGCGGTGCCTTTTCCTCGTTTTCGTTACGAATGTATTTGCTGAAGATACCGCGGCCAATAACACGGAAAGCCATTTCGGTCATTGGATGACCTTGAGAACGGAACTCCATTTCGCATAGGAAACGTTTTCGACAGGCTTCCGATCCAACTCCCAGGAAAGTAAAGACAATCTCGCTAACCCTATAAGATTTTTCATAAAATTTTTGAAAATATTCGATACCATCAGCAAATATTTAATTGGGAAATGTATCTTACTTGTCTTCTGTTGACATTCCGCGCCCCTTCGTGCTCGTTCTCCGATGAGGATGATGATCATGATCAGCTACATCGGGTGTTGGATCGGAGTAATGGTATCCGCCGTAGGGATCGTGGTCGAGAACGTCATGCGAGGAGTAACCGATATGGTCATGTCCATGCCAACTGGAAAGTATGTAAATAAATAATGTAACATGTGGTTATTGACACTTTCAAAACAATGCGTATCTTCTAATATTTATTTATGTAAGAAGCAATAGGTTAGGTTAGGTTAGTGAAGAGGGCTGCTGAAAACACGGCCAGCATTAGGCCACCAGTTTGGGCCCATTTGCCACCCTCATAGACAATCACACGCATTCACACTTACAGCCATGGCACTGTCGGGATTCGAACCCGCAGGCCCCGTAGCACGCCGCTTTTCGGCCTGACGCCTTAGCGGGCCCCTTGTTAGAAGCAATAAACAGATAGATTTATCTTTATGAATAATTTAATATCATGTTCAATTCAGCAGCTCAGTTGTGGAAATGTAAATATAACATAATTGCAAAATAGAACAGCGAAATTCCAATAAAAATTTAGTCAGGAACATAATTGGCAAATCAAAGTGTAAAAATAAGAGGACAGTCTAAAAAGTCCTTAATCACTGTACATTTAGGGAAGACACATTTCTACATAAATTTCTACGGTCTAGAGAACCCATTCCATAAAATGATCAGAATACTAGCAGGATATTGATCCTAACTGTAGCTTGAAGGTAGAATTCAAGGATCTATGGAAGTGTGCTGTAAAAAAAAACGACATTTTCCAACATACATATTTCAGAAACTGGCTCAAAACGGACCAAATAACTTTCGACGGCAGACTTTACATGGAAACTCAAGAAATTGATAGCATTTATTCCTGATATATTGTTGCATTCCCAAAATTTCTATTGAGCTAAATATTAGAAAAAACCCAATTAAATTCAAAAATATTGGAAGTTGAAATTGATATTTGAATTTCAACCGCAAACCGTCATTGATTGATAAATTACTTTATTTGCGTTAAGAGTAAATTGCTAAATAATTAAGCTTAGATATATCCTTACCCGTGGTCATATGGTATAATCGGTCCTTCATGAACAATTTCCGGACAGCTTTTGAAGTGACGTCCAAATTTATGATAGCCCCAGACAGCAGCTGTGCCTAATATAAATGCAATTATGACAGCTTTAACTTTCAGCCAATATATGATACCCAATGCATATATGCCGAAACCGTATCCAACTGAAATATGCAAAAAATCAAATAATAAATTTTGATTACAATCGTCTTTGAGTGTATTTATAAATGAGTCATATTCTGTTTAAATTAATTGATTAAAATTACTATTTACTTAAAATAATGTTAGTATTTTAAGCAGGTATATGTGCACGATCATTCATTCAGTCCTGCACCGCACACTCTGTAATCAACACCAGCTACTTGCTTCGATTCCTCCATTGCCTGAGCGCCAAACTGCCCAAATCGCAGCCCGTTTACTGCAAGATAGCAGTAAACGGTCGATGATTGCGACATCTTCCCGCTTACTGCTTTGCTTACGATTCCGGTCATATAAGTTGTAACTCCTCCACTAAAACTTTTGTGTTTTGGCTATCGTATCGAACTTTGGCCGAAACAATCAAAAAGTACGTAACAGATAAATTTGGATATGCTCCCGCACTTTTGCTGTCCAAAAAAACTTACTCCGGGCTATCTTCAGGAACAAACTATTACTTCTTTCTGCATTACTGTTTCTTCTATTAATCATCTACTAAATGATCGACTAAAGTGCAACGTCTGGCCGCCTGAAGTTTTTGTAAAGGACTTTCCTAAATTTCTGGGTAAGATTTTTCGATCTAAATCAACAAAAAAAAAAACTCTAGCGCAATGTTCGATGAACAATGGAAGAATCGTGCAGATTTTGAGCGCATATTCTACCACACGTGCTCCATCCTGTTTCAAGTGCAAAACCACTTTGATCTTAACAATGCGTTTAAGTTCATAGGGTGGAAAGGTTTTCAGAGCTATCACTTGCATGAATTTCCAGATTTAGGGAAGCCAAACACTACAAAACTTTGAAAGCAGCATAGCAAAACATAAATAAAGAAAATGCTCTGTGCTTGCAACACTTTACCAGCACTGCAACTTAAAGTCTGCCACAATTACCTTAGATAAAAATCAAATACCTCTATCGATCTCGATTTTATTCGATGATTTTGTCGAAAGTTACAGGGATAAAAATGTGTTTGAGATCAAAAAACAAAAGATGTGTGGGACCGAAAAATTTCTAGAACTTACAAAATTTAAACATTCGTAACTTATTTTCATTGTAAATCTTTGCGATATGAATACTAAATCTAAGCATTTATTTACAAGAAAATAGCAAAAACGCCCCGCACTAGCAACTCTTTGTAAGCATCAAAGCCGAAAAAATATCACACCTGCCTCACATTGAAATCAACTTACCCTGTGAGTTTTGTTTCGATCCGGGGTGTGTTCAATGTGCATGCTATAGCTGCTCCAAAAGCATAGCATAGCATCGCTTTAGCAAGTGTCAAAATTCGCAGTAGCTAGATGAAGCAGCTATAGATATTGGACAGCCAAGAGCTGCTACGTAGCAGCTCTTGGCTGCTACGTAGGGTCGGTTTTTACGCAGCACAACTCAATAACAAATCTCTTCAGTTTTTTTTTAGCTTTGATCTTTGTGTTTACTTGGATCAGCTAAACACTTGTGGTGCATTTTGGAAATTGTATTAAATTTGCGCGTTTTCAGCATACAGCTGCAGAAAAAACATCAAAATTTTCCAAACATTCAAAACGTTTCACTTATTCCTGGCTTTTGACACCATATCTGTGAAAAAGAGCGAAAAAGAAACGTTGAAAATACCATGGTACACGATTCAGTGCACCCGGCCTGTTGCATTTCACACCCACCTTCTAAAAACTCAAGATGAATTGCACTGTGTAAAAGCATACTTGAAACTCGAGTTGAGTTGAAGTGTTCGAAAGCTCGTATTTAATTTACGATAGCATTTTTCAAGTTTATTGTTCATTTCCTTTGCCACCAAAGCACGAAACCCGCTTTTCATTTCCATTTCTAATCAAAATTGACGTTTGAACAGTGTCTCAGCTGTTTACGCACGTCCATTTTGCCTTAGCTACTTTCTTGCTATCCTCCAGACTGCGAGCAGCAAATAGCTGCTACCTTAGCAGCTATTCCGGAATCTTGGACAGCCCGACTGTCAAATAGCAAGCATAAGAAAGTAGCTATTTCCTGACATTGGACAGCCAGAGCTGCTAAAATAGTAGCTAATAGCTGCTATAGCAAGAATATTGAACACCTTCTCGATGACTGCATTTGAGGCTTTAGGGGTACAAAGAATTTTAGCACTACCACTCGCAAAAGTTTTGAAATTTTCGAAAATTTAATATTTGTTGTTTATTTGTAGTGACAATAAACAACAAATATTAAATTTTCGAAAATTTCAAAACTTTTGCGAGTGGTAGTGCTAAAATTCTGATTACCGTTTAAAAAATTTATGATAAAATCACTTAATAAAGATATTGCAAATCAAATGAATACAAAACCATTAAAAGCTGGCAGCACTATCATGGTTCTTTTAACTAGATACCTTCTGAGTAATGCCCATAATAAGTTCCATTTATCATATGAAATTCGTTTTGATTTCATGGCTGCACTGGAAGTTATAGAGCCAAAAACTTTATTTTCCTGAGTAAATTTTCAAAACCCAAGACACCAAAATTACCATAGCTGGTAGCACCATTTGAATTTTTCAACCAAATTTCTACTAAATACGGATTAGATTAAGGTTCAGCTACTATGTCAATTTCATGTAAATCTGGTAACTGAAACAGAATTCACATGGCAAAAAGCAATTTTTTTCTTTATAATTTTTCAATATGGCACCACTGGCACAGAGTTGCCCGTATTTCCAAATCGCTTCGATCAGACCTGGTCCTACTTAATACCAATACATTCTGTGAGTTTCAACTGTATCTGATAATTGGGTCGTGAGTTCTCGTGAACAGAAGATTTTGATCCTTAAATTTAGGCAAATTTGAGGAGGGTTACCGTTCTTGTCTGATGTGAAATTTCAAAAGTTTTGGTTTGGTTGTATAGACAAAGGATAAGTTTCTTACATGAGTTTGTTTTCACTGTAAAAGACGAAATTTTTTCATTAGAGTCGATGGTTTCATGGTTTTCACTTTCAATGCCTGCCACAGCAGCAGGGTTGCTAGCACATTCATAAGAAATTAAACGAGTATACATCTTAGCAATATCAATATGTTCTTTAAGTTTCATAATGATCTGATGATTTGGTCAAAAGCTATCGTAGTTCAAAAAATTTCAAATTTTCTCAATCTCATTTTAGGCACCTGGAAAATTTCAAAAATATCATATTCACCTTAAAACATGTACGAAATTCATTTCATAAACTTTACTTTTGCAAAAGTTATTTGTTGACAGAATAATAGGTATATTTAAAATATCACTGAAATGGCCGCCGGTGCCAAAGGGTTAAATATTACTAACTTTTTGTGAGACCTGGCACTATTCCGCCTTTACTCCAATGTATCCTGAGAACTGGTCGATAAACTACGGATGACGTCGACAGCATCACAAGTGTCAGAATCAACAACAGTCTGACTGACGCCTTTGACACAAATGTCGGACTAAACCAAGGCGATGGGTTGGCCCCTCTGCTGTTCAACATAGCACTTGAGTACGTGATAAAGAAGATTCCTGTCGACACAGGGGGTACGCTTCTGTATAAGTCGAACCAATTAGTGGCCTACGCAGATGACATTAACATCTTGTCATGTTCCTTCACATCCGCCATAGAACTCCTGTTGACACTTGACCAGGAAGCCAAAGAAGTAGGCCTGAAGATCAATCAGACGAAAACAAAAATCATGACGCAAACAAGAAAGAAGACCTCCATTAGACGAAATATAATTCTGGACGAATATAATTTAGGGAATGTGGACGAATTTATATACTTAGGCTCGAAGTTGACAATGAAAGGCAGTAAAACTGATAAAATTAAACGGAGAAGACAGCTCGCTAATAAAACTTTCTACTCCATTCTGGCCCTATTGAAGACCAGCTGCATACACAGAAAGACGAAGCTCCAAGTCTACCAATCAATAATCAGACCTGTGTTGTGCTACGGATATGATACTTGGACCCTTATCCAAGCATCCGCAAATATGTTGAACGCCTTCGAGCGACGGGTCCTCAGGCGTATAATTGGAGCTAAACAAGAGTGCGGCCAATGGCGGATAAGGTACAACCACGAGTTGTACGAGATTTTGACGAGCCAGAGGTTGCTATAATAATCAAACTGCGGAAGCTGCAATTAGCTGGCCACGTGCAACGAATGGACCTAAGAAGGTATTCGACGTAAGGGCCGAGAGTCGAAGACCAGTGGGAAAACCCAGAAATCGCTGGTCTGACTCTGTCGACGAAGACTGCGCAAAGCTGCTCGGTTTTCGAAATTGGGGGACGCGGTCATTGGACCGAGACAACTGGAGGCGGCACCTGCGAGAAGCCTATGCCCGAGAGGGGCTGTAGTGCTACGACGACAATCCTGAAAATTTCAGTCCAATCGGATGGCAGGTTCCTAAGATTTTTTCATTGACATTTTTTGAAGATATATGTATATATACTTGTATATATATAGTAATATGATTTTTTGGCCAAAGTGATTTTAATACTAATGTTCTTCAAACATTAGTAATAGCCACTAACCACTCACTGTACGCAATAGCGTAAGAGAAATGTTTACCAAGTGGTAAGATATTGAACAATCACTTTTACGAAATCTGAGCAATTTTTCAAATGTCTTGAACAGGATGTGGATACGAAGAAGGTTTCCTTTTTGACAACTGGAAAAAGTGTAACGGTTTCGGGATCTCCATTGGTAAAGTAAATGCCAGATAGGCAACTCTAGTGACTTCTTGGTACCTAATACATTAGTTTTGAGCAGAATTTAGCTGTTTGACTATTATCAGCTAGACTGATTTTACACTCAACATGAGTATTTAGAAGGTGGTGTTGAAGAAAATTTGCTAACCAACTCGTGCTGAGTTCACTCTTGTAAATTCAAATCTACCTTTATCAAACTGAATATACTAACCACTAATTAAAAGTAAAGTAACCTCATGAGAATTCTTGTTATGTCTAGAGGTTGAAACTGGTAAAGAGCTCCATTCACAAATTTATATTCAATAATGATTACGATATTCAATAATCATTTCACGACTAATTTTATCCTGATTTAACTCAGAGCTAGGGGAACTTAAAGCTCTGAGTGCGATCCCTCAGCTGAGCCTGGATTCGAATCAGTGACCCCACACACTAGGACCTTGTGATATACCCACTACACAACACAAGCTACTATTCGTTAATACTCAAGAATAATTTCAAGGTATAATTACAATAGTTTTGACTTACAATTTTGATTCAGATCATTCTTCTGAGACAAAAGAGAAATGGATTTCAATTTTTTTACGTAGCTACCGATTGCATTGCTTGACTAGAAAACTGATTGAAATTTCAAATACTAATAGAACAGCTAACGTTCAATTTCACCGTTATTTTTAACAATGCTAACTTGCGTTAATATTTACAGTTTCAATAAGTTCCAATAGAACTTGTAAACGTTCTTAGTATTTCTCATAACAAATAAAATAAATATGGCGCTTAATAACATTACATTTCCATACTCACAATATTTCAGTGGATTTCTTGACTTCCTTCTTTCTAAACCCGCATCATCATTTTCACGAACACTTTTCAACTCTTCAGCAACAACAGCACCAACAATAATCACAAAAACAAGCAACACTTTCATTTTCATCGGCATTTTCATAAATCCTGGTATGGACTGCAGCCAAAATTATACACTGAACAAAGTACTAAATCAAAAATACACAATCAGCGTCACCTTATCGTTTCATTTGAACTGGACTGTTTGGAAAATACTGAACGTGGTTTTCATCTCAGTGCAATCTTTTATAGATACATTATGTGCGGGCTTTTGAAAAGGTGCTAATTGCAGCTAATTTTCAATTTCAACATGCAGAGAAGCAGGTACGGAAAACAACAATAAAATCGATCGAGAATCTAGTGTTTAGGAGATTTGGTGACGCTAATGGTGTAGGTCGATGTATTTTCCAGTAGAGGGAAATGCATTCGGATCTTTGATAAAAACTTACACTTTTGTAGCTACAATACACAAATGCCGGTGAGCAATAGGATTTAATTGCAAAATGCTGACTTGTCAATAAATTGAAAGTGAAGCGTTCGAAAAGTGTTAAATTCGTTTTCGAGCAATTCTCACATACTACAAAATTTTCTTCTCTATTGTTGATGATGCATTGAGAAGAAATGCAGTAGCACCCTGTTTTGCATTGATATGACAGTTGGCATTAGGAAACTTGTTTTTATAAAAGTACAATATGATAATTTATTCCATTTACAAATTACCAGACGTAATTTATTCAATAGTATTGTAACGTGAAGTGTATCGTAAAAAAATTGAGGCTAAAGATATTTTTTCGAACAATTAGTAGAACTCGCACAACTTACAAAAGTCAAAATCCGCATTTAACATGCTCGAATTCCACTTCGGCTGTGTCAACAGTTTTTTTCAAAGCTGTCTTTGACTAGCGCACCATTTAAATCCCACTCCATCAAAGTGAACTTTTATCGTGTATTCGTCATTAGGCTGTTTCATTTATATTCGTCATTAAGTTTGAAAGCACTTTCAGAATTGAATGAAATTTTTAAATTGTGAGAGAATCTTAAAACAGAAAGAAGCAAAATCATGACAAAACCGTTGTAAAATATTCAACGAAATCACTTATTCCGGAGCTTAAGAAGCAAATAAGGCTGACCGAATAGAAAAAATCAACACAAATAAAAATACCCGACTCCTTTTTCTTCACCCCCGCCTTCAAAAAATTCAATTTGGGTTGAGCAATGTAAGTTTTATAAGCTAAATGAAATGAATTAAGATTTAGCCATAACACACTCAACTAGGCTTTAATTTTTTTTTAATTTAATTTAACAATAAGCATTCACTTTAGCTGTTAGTTTTTTTTTTAGATATGTTCTATGTAATACCGAAAAACTGCCTATATGTTCATCATATTTTACGGTAGTCATATAACTAAATTTATTTTGAAACTTTTTCTTTTTAATAGAGATAGAATACCAAAATTTGAGTATTAACATATTATTAATTTGTATCTTCAAAGCATCCACACTTTCTACCACATTTCTAACTGATTCTCACATTTTCGATATACATGTTTGTTTTCTAATTAGGTCTGTTCGCGTACCTGAATCTATTATAATATATTAAAATAGATTCGCAGAAAGTCGTTTTTGTACTCTTGCTGCAAGCCAAATTTTGCAGCAAAATGAAGCCAGCTGCCAAATTCTGTTACTGCTGCAGTTTGCTGAAGTACGCGAGAAGACCAATTGTCTGACGAAAAATGTTATAAATTTTACCGTTTATTTTTCAAAAACTGTATCTGATATCCGGTCAATGTTGTACTGCCACCTAAAATGCATTCGATTTCCTTCATAGTTTTAATCTGGCTACACGAATTTCCCAAAACCATGCACCGGCTCACATATGTCAAATTGGCATCCATTTCACATTTCCGTGGGCTATTCTCCTGTATACAAATGCTTTATGCCGGCGGTTAAATCTATTTAAGACATTATTACCTATTGAGTTTTGAAAAGTTAATCAATTACCAATAATTACATTGATATTTTGGTAGCGTGGTGTTATCTTATTGAAGTAACGCGTTGCGCTGGCGAACTTAACTTCGTTGGATTTCGCGGGAGAAATCTTGAGAATAATCAAAGGAGACAGGTTTGTTTTCTGTTATGTTATTTGTCTTATCGGTTATGTTATTTGAAATTTCACTGCAAGCTCGGTACAACAAATGAATAAGATATCTTGACATAAGAAACAAATGTTTGGTAGCAATTGCATGATGCTGTATTTTCCCCCGTAGAACAGGATTCAGTATGTAAAAAAAATCCCGTATTTGATAGTATTATGTACAGTTACTTTAATATCGGCATCACATCGTATTTATTCAAAACAAGTTCCTATAATTATTCGCGTATTATCTTTCAAACACGTGCTAGGTATGCCAAGAACATTGCTTTTTGGGCCAGAATGGTTAACAAACAGCTTGCGTAAGGATACAAATGATCGGATTGGCACTGGCCAGGAGTATCCTTGTTTACTGCAAGAACGTCCCTCTCAAAAAGTATTTCTTGTCATCCGTAATAATTTGTATGTTGTTATACCGATAATATTTTTCAGGTAGCCGCAAACCCTAGAGAAGATACTCTAGCTGCCATGTCTTCGTATAGTTCGATTCTACAAAAAAAGAGCATTCCGACTCCGAACAGTCACAGAAACGTGAATAATATCGGTCAAAGTGGTGTTTTGGTAAGGTTATATGTAACAGTAATACAGTACAGACTACAATTATCATTTTCTGATCATTTAGATTGAAAAGACTTACTGCGACCGGTCAAGAGGTGTTAGATCTTCCAATGTCCGATTGGTTGATTCAAGTGCGGCAAGTAAATCGCATACGGCAGACAAGAACGCCAATGAGCTGCAGGTGGTTGAAAAAGACGTAGATTCGGGGGCTAATATAGAATTAAAAGGTGGCAAGGACGTAGGAAATTCGCAGTATGTTCACACTCTACAAACGACGCAAACATTCGTTGCTGATATATCGGGTGCATATATTTTACAAACACAAAGACATACCCAATCAGTTCAGGTTAACGATAGAGAAGAGGTAAGTTCAATTAAATAATTATATGATCTCATAAATGTTTGTCCTGAAAGCCATGCTCTTTACCAAAAAATACTTAAAAACACATCCATCATTCTTCTAAACGTGAACCTTTTTGCATCTTGGATGAGTTCTATTCCTATATTAGTTTGAAGAAGCACAGATTATTCTAGGAATTACTTATATATTATTGTAGGAAAAGCAAGATATGAAATTCTGTGAATATTCGTTTATTTGAAGTTTTCAATCAGTACGTCCCTTCTATGACGTTGAAATTTAATTAAGTTGACATTACAATGGCTGGCACATTTTGAATTATTTTCGTTTGATTATTTAGTTAGTCCTTCGTTTCTCAAACATCCATGTCCGAAAACTTGCACTTTTATTTATTCCTATCCGAAATTATCGAGATCTGTCGCATAGATAATGTGAAGTTAATATGCAGTACTGGCAAGATACTATAATTGTTTTCGAAATTCTTAATAATAATTTCAATGGCCATTGTAATGAATTATTTTTTCTCGAAGTCTTTTTGGCTTTTTAGTCTTTAAGGCTCGTTATACATGAGCGGTTTCATTGCGACTGTGGCTCTGCCACTTATCGATTGTATTTTTACGCAAGCGGTTTCAGAGTAAATGTTTCCTCGTTTTACCAGAGCGATACGCTGAGAAGCGTTCGTTGATATTGAATAGGGACATCATACTATGTGACTGAGCTGGGACAGCATACGAAATGAATGAGGACACTATACAACATCAGAATCGATTTCCATAGTAATTTTGCTCCATGCTTCAAATTTATGTACATGGTTGGCATTTGAATTTTTCGTAGTGTCTCACAAACAGGAATGCTTTTTTACGGCAACTATGAATAGTTCCGTGTAAAACATAATTATTTGATGGTAATGATATACTGAAACCTAAAAAAATTTTACACGATTTTAAATAACTTCGATACATGAATAGATCATATGCCAGTCTGTGCATGTCGCTGCGACTACATTCGATGAATGGCGACTGATAGCGACTATCGTAGTCGCTGGCGACTGAAAACAGCTAACGTAAACAACCTCATTGAATCTTTGGTATGCAACTTAATCGCTAGCAGCTAAATCACTGAGTCGAAGTCGCGATGAAACCGCTCATGCATCACGGGCCTAAGTCTCTCGGACTCCCACCCAAAACGGTAATTGGTTGGATCTTGTTCTTACAAGCGCTTATGATGAATTAGTGGTGACCCCAACTAATGGCGCAGAGCACCTTTTTTTCCAATATTTTACACCATACAGCACTCTCAGTCGAACTTGCCTCTCCTGATTCCATTTGCTTAAAAACGTACAATAATTTAATTGTATATAACTTTCTTAATGCTGATTATGAAAGTATTCTTCATATCTTTGATTTGTAGATTGCACGAATACTCTTGCAAAGTTAGATCTTGAGGAAGCCTTTTCTAATTTTTACAATATAGATTTAAAAATTTACAATATAGATTTAAAAAAGAAAGTTGTTTGAGCCAGGGGTTGGGTGTATGCGAAATCGTAGGCATGAAATGTACCAACGAATAAAGGAAAATATTGACGTTAATTCTGCTATTCAGGAAAAATATAATGGAATTACTAGGCAATTTTTCAGTCTCGAAATGTTTATGCCAATTAATGAAGAAAACCGACAAAAATAGAATCTGCGACCCGAATTTTTTTCTTCAGATTTTATAAATATGAAGCGAAAAACCACCATCCATTTATCTAATTCAATGTTCCATAGCAATATCGCCTCTTCTTCTCCTAAAGATATTTGCCATTTATTGGCAGAATTTCCAGAAAGTTTTCGATGCACCAGACTATGTATAGACAAGTGATGCAACCAGAGGATTGTTAGAGTTTTGGCAACTATCAGAAAATTTTCTGTGGAGAAGTTCAGCGGATTCCTAGACGGTTTTTAGTTTTGCCAGCTGGTGAAGACGATGAGTGGAGAAGAAAAACGGAAGGTTAAAAATGATTTTCAGACATTTGTTCTGCAAAATTTGCAACTTACGTTTATGCGCTAGAGCACAGTTGTTCCAAACAGGGCAGCCATATAGAATTATAGGTAGCAGGGTCGATTTATAAATGAGTAATTTGTTGGCTACTGAAAGCTTCGATTTTCTATTTATAAGGGGGTAGGTTGACAGAATGCTTTTCAGGATCTTCGATTTTATTGATTCTGTATGTTGCATAAACGTGAGTCTATAGTCAAGGTGAACCCCTAGATACTTAATATTTTTTGTCCATGATACATGAGAGCCAAGAATTTGTATATGTGGATTCGGCAAGTTTCTCGTGGCTCGTTTTTTGGTAAAAAATATCGCTTGAGTTTTCCCAGCATTTATTTGGATCTTCCATTTGCTGCAAAAGTCATTGATTAAACGCAATTGTTGTTGGAGATTATTGACAATACGATCAGGGTTATTATCACTAGAGAATAGTGCAGTGTCGTCAGCATACATTGCAATGTTGCAATCCTGGAATTGAGGCATGTCTGACATGTAAATATTATACAAAGTCGGACTGAGAACCGAGCCTTGCGGAACTCCCGCGGGTATATTATATTTTTTGGACAGGCACTGTGCTTTAACAACAAACGATCTGGAAGACAGAAAAGAACGTATAACTGTACATAAGTAGATGGGAAAGGATAAACGAATTAATTTATAAATGAGGCCATCGTGCCAGACAGAGTCAAAGGCCTTTTCAATGTCTAAAGCTATCAGACCGGTGGAATTTTTCAAAGAAAATTGTTGCTTAATATGATGGACGACTCTAGTTAGCTGATGAGTTGTAGAGAGCTTTGGTCTAAAACCAAATTGAAAGTCCGGGATAATTGAACATTCTTCCAGTTTACTTCGTATGCGAGACAGAATAACGCGTTCAAATAGCTTGCTTACTGACGACAACCAACTAATTGGTCGATAGCTGCTAGGGAGTTTTGGGTTTTTGCCTGACTTTGGAATTGGGATGACAATTGCGTTTTTCCATGCGACGGGGAAGTATCCTACCTTAAGACAGCAGTTGAAAATGTAAGAAAGAGC
Source organism: Nemotelus nigrinus (assembly GCA_947369275.1). NCBI lineage: Eukaryota > Metazoa > Arthropoda > Insecta > Diptera > Stratiomyidae > Nemotelus > Nemotelus nigrinus. The sequence continues at coordinate 40,463,570 of OX376372.1, forward strand.
AACGATTGCCTTTCTTGGAATATTTTTCAAAAGAATATTTGCGATACCATCATCTCCCGTAGAAGACTTCATTTTAAGTTTTTTAAGTAGAGCTCTCAACTCTATCGGAGAGCAAAGGCAGCAAGGCTTAAAATCAGATGAGTAGTCTGATAGCTTTGAGGTTTCACGTTGCACAACGCCATTGGTTTCAGGGTCATTAATACGGAGAGTAACTGTGTGGTACTTGAAGAAGTTAGCTGCCAAGGTGTTTACTTTTTCATTTGCAGAAGTTATAGTAGAGCCATCAGCAAGTTCTAAAGGTGGAATGAATTTAGATTGGCTATTTAAAGCTTTTCGAATTTTCCATAATTTTTTAGAGCCGGTTTCCTGAACTGATAGAGTGTCGTTCCAGCGTTTGTTGCGTATTTTCAGAAACACTAACCGGATTTGCATATTTAGTTCGTTCAGGAAGGCTTTAAGGTGAGGATTGCGAGATCTTTGCCATTTTCTGCGAATGTTGTTACGGTGTTTTATTAACGCAGTGGTGGAGTGGTCGATTTCGAATGCTACAGGTTTCCGAGTCAGTACGGGAGTGGCCCGGTCCCGAGCTCTGAGGATATTATTTGTGACATCTAAGACAAGTTTATCGATTTGACGGGGATTCGTAATTTTGGAAAGATCAGTATCACGGAGGTCAATGTTGTCGTTAAGAAATTCACGGTATTTGACCCAGTCTGTTTTACCATAAGAGAAAAACTGATGCTTCTCTACATTGATGTATTTATCGATAATAAAAGAAACAGGCAAATGAATAGACGAAAGCTCATTCAATACTGTAGGTTGCTGTAGGGGAACTCTGCCGTTACTGATTATTAAATCTAAAGTAGACGGGTTACCTCGTGGCGGATAACAGGTAGGACCATCAGAAGTGTGGATAAAGAGGTTTCTGTCCGTCATTAGTTCAAATAGGATTTTTCCAGCTTTATTGGCTTTCGAACAATTCCAATGCCGATGTCGAGAGTTCAGGTCGCCGCATATTAAAAAATTATTTTGAATGTTCGTCAATAATTTCAAATCATCTTTAAAAAGTTTTAATTTTTGGGCATTCAAATTCGTGCCACTGAAATAGACAGCGATAATTGTTAAGTCAATTTGTGGGACAGTTATTGCTACATGCTCTATGACTTTAGTGGCTAGGTTTGGGAGTCTACGGTAGTTGATGTCTTTATTGATAAGAATGGCGACTCCTCCTCCAGTTGCATCAATCCTGTCGTTTCTAACAATATTATAGTTGGCATTAGATAATTTATCGCCTTGTTTAAGCCAGGTTTCAGAAAGTATAACTAAATCAACTTTATTCTGAATGACGAAGCTAAAGGTTTCCAGGTGTTTGTTACGGATGCTCTGGCAATTCCAGACCAAGCAATTAATTTGGCTTTTATTTACATACAAACTTAGTGGCAAGGTCGACAATTACGTTGAATTGATCATTACGAGACTGGCACGAAGCAAGTATCGTGATGAGTTCCTTAGCTAAATTTACTAGCTCAGTAGCTGAAAACAAACTATTGGCCTCAGCGGCCGGTGATAAATTATCTGCGCTAGGAGTATTTACATAATTATAATTGCTACGAGCTACTGCGCTATACGAATTCGCACGAATTTGATGCCCCGAGCTTTGATTAAAACAATGCTGAGAGCGTACACCAGGCAATGATGGAAAATCCATGTTGTTCAGTACAGGAACTCGAGCTTGGACAGGTTTGGTGCTGAACTCAGGACTACGTGTTAAACGCTGAGATGATCGCTTGCGAATTATTAAGTATTCGTTGCGTTTAGGGCAAAGAGGGCTGTTGGAGAGATGATTCCCCTTACAAAGAGCGCAACATATTTGAGAAGTATCATTCGTTGGACACTTCGATTTGTCATGCTGCTGGCCGCATATCAAGCATTTTAATGGTAGAAAGCAGAAAGATGTCCCATGTCCGTATGATTGACACTTCCTGCACTGAGTCGGATGGTTTGATTTCTTTCGTTGAAAGCTCCATTTGATTTTAGTGTGGTTGATTGCGTGTATTTTGACTAGTTCATTATACTTCACTGAGCCATGGGCGAAATATACGATGAATCGTGTCTCGTCACTATAACGGCGTGCGTCATCGGGTATCATAATTTTCTTGACGTCAATGCATGCCAAGCCGTGCTCGTCGTTTAGAAGCTTTTGGAGCTCAGTACAGTCCATGTTATAGAGACCGTTTAGAATAAACTTTTGCGGTTTTTGGTCAGCTCGCGCGTAGGTGAAAAAATGTACATTCTTTTCGACAAGATAAGAACGAAGCTTATCGTAGGAATCAATATCATCCAACAAAACTTTTTTCCCTACGCTGTTGTATTGAATGTTGTAGCTTGTGATATTCACAGCATCAATTATTTTGATTATGATATCCCGATCTAACTTGGGAATAACAATCGGGGGAACTTTTACCTTTTTAGGTGAAGTGTTTAGAGTAGCGATCCCGTTGGTAGTTGTTCCTCCATCGTCGTCGACGAGATTTTCAAGCGCCGTGTACCGGTTGGCACTGGTAACTGACATCACTGAGTCAGAGTGGTTTCTAGGGAGCGTCAGCCGGTCCCTGAGGAGCATGGGAGAGGAATCCCGTAGACGCTGTATCGGAAATTATAGAGACATTGCCAATTTATCTTCAATTCCGAAACTTTTTGAAAAGGTTGTCTACGATAAACTTGAATCATTGGCTGATTATTTATCTTCACTTGTTGATTATTTATTTATTTGTACACACGTTATTTGTTTGTAGCCTACTTTACATTGGTATTTTATTCAATTGTAGCTTTTTCTTGCTTAATTTGTTTGGTATTTCTATATATGAACTTAATTTAAACCAATTTTTTCCTCTTCTTCAGTGGGCAGATTATCCTCGAAATATCGATATATGTCGAGTAATTAAAATAAATCTAGCTTCAAAAGGAAAAAATTGGTTTAAATTAAAATATTTTTACAAACTAGGAAAAAAATTGGTACACAATAAAAACAATTTAAGTTTACATCTTGCTTAGTGAAATAAATAAATAAATAAATGAATTGTATAGCTTTGCTGTCCCCTTCACAGATTTGTTATACCATTTCTCGTTATTTGTTATTGGATGTTCTCGAATTCTCCTCTCTAGCGACTCCCACTAGTGTTTGATGGGGTTTAGGTTTGGTGATTTTGTGGGTGCATGTAACTGTTTTGGGGTCTGGTATAGCAACCAGATCATAAAAATGTTGACTTTATGCTTTGGATCACTATCATATTGGAAGCAACAATTTGTATCACCATGTTTTAGAGTGCCTTGCAAGTATTCTTTTGGGAGCTCTGTTCCAGGCTTTCTCCTTACTATTTTGCACCTTTTTGTGTCGAAGAAATTCCACTGAATTTTCATGCTCCTTTGCAAAGGAAATGTGCGAATAGTAAAGATCTACTGAGTAGAAGGAGAAACCAATTTATTTTTCAATTTTAACGGGACTAATTAATTGGAAGCCAGTGAACGCATATTTTTTCTAGTAAGTTGGAAATAGTATTCCATAAACTTTACTATCTTGTCATTTATAATTCGCTTAAAAATTTTACTGAAGGTGCTTACTAGAGATGGGTTTATACTAATATTTTGTGATATTACCTAATACGAATATATTAGTTACACGATATTATAATATCTTAAGTAATATTAATATATTACTATTTGGTAACTAATACCAAATATTAGTTAAGGCATTAGTGAATGCCTTAACTAATATTTGGTATTAGTTAAGGCATTAGTAAATGTTGTTAAGGCATTAGTGAATGTTGTTGAGGCATTAGTTAAGACTTTAGTGAATATATCGTATTAGTCATACTAATGAATGTTTCGTTAAGTTATTTAACTATTGGCAGGATATATGTTATGGCTAGGATAATGTACGATCGCTCATATGTATATGTATGAGCGCAAATGTGAATGAGGCAAGTTTAATGAGTTGATTTGGAGGTAAGTTTTGTCGATATATGTATGTTCGTACGTATGTTTGGGTGTATCAATAAACTGATCTTGTTCTTGAGTGAAGTAATGCGATTAATGGAGTAATTTGCAAATTCTATGATTCGAAACGGAGAATAGTTTTCGAATGCAGGCATCTTGCTAAACTGAAGAATGAGAATATTTTCGGCAAAAGTTTGGCGACCGTTAATAATTAATGGTAGCCGATGGTGATGTAATTATATGTAGATGTTAGCTCTGTTCGCGTACTGCAGCAGCAACCTATTTTTGTAGCTGGCTTCTTTTTGTGGCAATATTTGGCTTGCAGCAAGAATACAAAAACGACTTGTTGCGAATCTATTTTAATATATTTTAATAGATTCAGGTACGCGAACAGGCCTATTATCTTGTTTTTTCCAGGGCTGTGGAGTCGGAGTCGTGGGTCTGTACATTTAAAGTGGAGACGGAGTTGCGCTCGACTCTGACTCCGCTTTAAATATACAGGGGCACGACTCCGACTCCACAGCCCTGGATTTTTCATTGCGGTGGGTCGGTTCGTTAGCTATTAGTGGCAATCCAATGTCATAAAATTTGTTCCCAGTGCCGATCCTTTCTACAAAATGAATCACTGAAATGCCGCCGTTAATTTAATGTGAACATGCTTCGGCTGTACTAAGAACCTTTGACTCATAAATAAAGAAGATAATTAGAGTCGGCATGAGGGTGCAAATGAGGTAGAACCATGCAATTTTGTATATCCATGCAAATGTGAATGTAAAACATATACATGGGTACATTTAATATGCATCCTCATACAATGACCTCGTTTTAATAGTCAAAGGTTTCGATTACAGCCGCATGCAACTAATGGCGGCAGTCTCTATACACATTTTTGTTTTTCAATGCTTAATTTGGTAAAAAGACACGGCGTTGCGAACAAATTGATTGATGATAACAAAACAAGAATACAAAAAATTTCACGCGAAACTAATATTTATATATTATAATACGACACATCAAGATATTACTATTACCTAATATATTCAAATATTAGTAATATCTTAACTAATATGAATATATTAGTCCCACATCTAGTGCTTACCCGCAAAATTGTTCTATAATTGCTGCGTTCTTCAATATTAACACTTTTGTGGATAGGACTAATTAGAAGACTTTTTACTATTGCAGGAAAAGTTCGTTTTTTAAATGACCACTAACCATTAATTTGGTATTAATTGATTAATTTTGTCACATCCTACTACTCCTTTTGTGAATTGCCGATAATTCAAAGGTCCGAGTAACAATGAAAGTAACTCAACAAAATTGCACACCAAAACGAGTTTGGGCGGGTACAATGATGCGATATAACTTTGTTCCGCAGCGAAAATTTCACAAATCTCAAAATTTATATTCGACTTGTTCCTATGAACGACTTTAATATGCGTTGTGTCCAACGTAACTGCCAATCACAATTCGTATTTTTTGGTCTCATTTTCTCTTTGTGGTATGCCATGTAGCCTTTAAAAGCTAAATTTCTCATTAATATTATTTTCCTAGACTTGAAAGAATCAATAAAAATATCGTTAACATGACCAGTGACATATGGGGCATTTCACGTGAAGCGGACAACAAAAAAGAAAAAGGATTTCGCTCATATTGGGCATAATGGTACTTCTAGAGGATATGAACGTGGAAACGCAATTTTATTTTATGAGGCTTAGTTGCCAAGCTATGGGCTTCTGAATAATTGACAAAATTGATGAAAGGTATGTTTGGAAGCCGATTCTGAGATTCGAAAAAAATAGAATAATTAATTATTCTATTGGTCCAAATTACACGCGACCTATCCTGTCAAATTCTAAATTTTTCGTATTATTTTTCTCGGCCTTCTTATATCATTCATGCAATTTTTGTTGCACTGTTATTGAATGAATTAACAAGTGGTCTTACAATTCATGTAACACTACCCCCGCCCTAATTTTTTTCATACTGAATAGGTATTGCGCCAGCCGGTCTCATGTCGTCGGAGTTGTAGTATGGAGCGAGACGATCCAAGTGCACGATCTTCATTTTGGCCCCCGGCTTTCGGTATTTCTGTACGCGGTAGACTACGTCGTTTAACCGGGTGATGGCTCAGTAGGTCCCTTCCGAATTATGCTGCAGCTTCGGAGATCGGCCTTTTCGACGTCGTGGGTTGTACAAACAAACCAGCAGCAAACCAACTGATGAATTCGCCTTTAATTCATACCTGGTTTTCATGCGTTCGGTGGTACCCTTGATGCTTTTCCTTACAATTCGGTGTATTCGGTCCAACCGTTGCCTTAGTTTGCTTGTGTACTCTGAGATGGTTTGAGGTTGCTCGGGAGAAGTTCCGAACTTGACATCAGCTAGTCGACGGAGGATGCTCCCAAATATGACTCTGGCTGGTGCATCACCCGTTGACGAGTGCTTTGCTGCCCTGTAAGCCATCAAGAAGAGAGGGACGTGTCGATCCCAGTTCCTTTGTCTTTCAAATTTTTATTCAGCGTGTAGTTATACAGTTCGACAATTCCATCAGACTGGGGATGAAGAGGCGTTGTTCTTGTTTTTCGAATCCCCAGCAACTCTCACACTTCGCCGAAGACTCGCAACTCAAAGTTTCGACCCTGATCAGAATGCGGTTCGCGGGGTACGCCATACCTGCTCCCCCAATGTAGAACGATTTGCTCCACTACTGTAGTTGCCTCTTGGTTCGGAATGGGATATACTTCTGGCCATTTGCTGAAGCAATCGGCCACGACCAGAGTATACCGATTTCCACACTCGGACTCACAGAAGGGTCCGGCGATGTCCACGCAATTCTTTCGAACGGTATTCCAACGTTGTAGGTTCGCAACTGTCCCCCTGTTCTTCGTTTTAGGCCTTTGACGGAAGCGCAGATGCTACATCTTCGGTAACAATCCTTTACGTCTTCTCGAGCTCGGAGTCAGTAGAACCATTTTCGCACTTTTGCTAGGGTTTTGTTTACTCCCTAATGGCCCCCAAAGTTCCTTCGTTCATCATCATGTAGTACCTCTTTCACTCGGCTTTCTGGAAGAACAAATTGCATCCTGCATGATGTACCGTCCACCACTTCCCACTTCCGCTTCAGCACGCCTTCCTCAATCTGCAGAGAGATCCGTTGGGTCCAATAGCTGACTACAGCGCCATGATGCGATATACCCTTCCATTCTGGACGTCCCGTGGACTCCTTCCATACCAGCAAAGGCCCAATTTCGTCGTCGGCTAGCTGAGCGTTTCTAATCTCACCATGCATTGTTGCTTTCAACCGTCAGTAGCCATACCTCCTTGCTTGTCTCATTTTCCTCGATATTTTGGTAATGTTTGCAGTTGGTTGAACAAGGACGACGGGACAACACAGTAGTTCTTTTCACTCTTTGAGAGAACTCGACTGAAGACTTTGAAGAAAACCAGGCATGTCTTCCAGCTCAACCCATGTAGGACGCATTCCATCAGGCGATCGAAAGTTGCTAGAGCGTTGCAAAGTGCAAAAGACATTACTACGAATTGCCATAGTCCCGTACCGAACGAGAACGAAGCCTTCTCTCGGTCCTTCTTGTCAATTTCCACCTGCCAGTAACTGCTTTTGAGGTCCAACCACTTCGCGCCAGCCAAGGTGTCTATTATGTCATCGATCCAAGGAAGTGGGTAGCTGTCTTTCTTAGTAACGTCATGGAGTTGTCTATAGTCGACAGAGAAGCGAGTGCTCCCTTCCCGCACTACCCTGATCATCCTGGCCTGTGAAGAAAATACCCTAAACTTAGTGACCAGGTCAGAGGCTTTGCTGTATAGCTTTGGCGGCTGTTGGTTTGGTTCCAAGACTGCGGTCACTACTCCACGGGTTTTGCTTGGCTCCTGCTTCTTCTTGATATGTTGATCGTTATCTATTTCCAGAGATGTTACCGTGGAAACAAGTTGGCAGCTGCCAATGATGTATCCTGCCTTGATGCTCGTGACAGAGTCCAAAGTGTTAACGACCCTAACTGGCACGCATCCCCCCTTGTTTGCCCTTATTAGACTTTGCGCTTAGATTAGATTGCGCAGCGCTGGTGTTTTCGTTGGTTCGTTTTCGTTGGTTCGTTTTCGTTGGTTTACATAAGCTCGGGGGTCCCAAGAATCACCATCAAGCCTGGCCCATATAACGCTTTTGGAAGTCCTCGGCACGTCAGTGCTCGGGCTTACTACTACTCGTAACTTGGTAGTCTGGTCACTGGAGTATTTCGTCAGAATCTCAACATTTTACCATCTCAAGATTCGTTTATCGAAGTCCAGAGTGAATCCGTCCGATCGGAGAAAATTCATGCCAAGGATGCAGTCGTCAGTGATGTCAGTGATGTTTCTGGCGACTAAGAATCGATGCCTGAACAGTAAAGCTCCTAGTCTGACTAATCTTCAGGACTGCTTCAAAAAGGTTGATTTCTTTTTTAACGGTTTTAAGTTAATTCATTTACTTCGGTATTTTATGATTACGTTTTTCTACTTTGATCTAATTCAAAATGTAGGTTTTCTAGCGTCAATAGACAGCTCGATACAATATGGGATTCTCCTCTCCTTTAAGAGGTTAAGCCTCTGAATCATTGAAGCTATTTGCTTTTTAATATTTGCGTTGCTGAGGTGTGCAAACAAAGTTTTCTTTTCATGATAAATTTTCATTATGGAAATAGCTCAGAAAACCAGATAGATTGTAAAAGAAAAATTGGTCTGTCAAATAAAATATTTGCGTGAAAAAATCGTTTGTTAATTGTCCTTCTGTGCGTGATATTTTTCCTCTCTAATCACTTCTGAGTATCCTTCATCATCACTATCGTTATATTTTGAAATTTTTAAAATCAACTGTTGTTTCCTTATATACGTAGAAATTTTATATAATGATTAACTTCAATTATGTGAATAAAGTGAATACACTTTCTATATATTCAATTTAATATATAAGTTTTGAATTCCATGGGTGTTAATTTTTTAATTTTTTTTTTTCAGTTTCCGGAACTAGGAACTCGAGCACCGAAACGTAGTCTGTCCAAAAATCGTGAACAAGGCTACAGTGACGAAGTATATATGTTTTCCGAATTATCACCTTATGCAAGACCATTTGAATTGCATCGATCGGGTCTAGAAGGTGACTCTGTTCAGTACTCTTATGACAACGATGATTATTACGATTACAATGATCAATATGAAACTTACGAATCGGCGCAGAACGCAGAATTATCTGTAGATGCTCAGCCATTTATACCCTGTTCTGTTCAAGCACGAAGTAATGATAACTATGAAATACAATCACAAGATGAGATCGACGACCCCCACTTTACAAGCAAATCGTTATCGCGTCGAAAATATTTATCGAAACTATCAGTTGATGCAAAACCATTCGAGTTTAAAGGAAAACGGGCTTCAAATTCATTTGAACACGATCCCAAGGAGTCAAACTTCGATAGAAGGTATGATAGACCTGCTGTAGATTATTTCGAGAGCTCAGATTTTCAATATGACAGCAATGAAGGAGAAGATATGCAAAATAACGAAAGTACCAGGCAATCTTCTGGCGAGCGGTTCTACAAAAGAAGTCGCCAATGTAGTCAAAGCGATGACGATGTGTTATATGACAAAGAAAATGAAAAACCTAATAATATGTCTCCGACGAATGACAGAGCAGACGTGAACTGTGCGAATGATTATTCGGGCAATAGAAAGCCAGTTTCAAATAAAACGAATTCATTGTCTCAAATGAAAGAACCGCTATTATATAAAACATTTCGTACTGATAATAATGAATATAATCAACATTCTGCATCAGAAATCCGAAAGAAAGACGCCTTGTTTGATCAGAAAAAAGTATCTTCGCAACAAGGTATGCCAGGTTCAAATAAAAGTGACAAATATACTAAAACTCCCGAAAGCGATTTGACATATAGAGGTTGGTGTAGTAGTGGCAAACATACCAAGACTCCCGAAAGTGATTTGACATATGGAGGTTTGTATAATAGTAAGAAACATACCAAAACCCCCGAAAGAGATTTTTCATATGGGGCTACCTCACGGGCATCTAATAGTTATAGTCCGAATGATTCTCCTTATCATAGTAAAATCATTGGTCCGAAATCTAAAAATACACCATCAAAGTATCCTTTATTGAATGATCGACTGTTCAACGATGAATATAAATCAAGAGCTGATACTTCACGACCAGGAACGAAACCATCTTATATTAGTTGGAGATCAGATTCGCATGCGAGTGAGAATAGTTTCAAGGAAATTAATGTTTGCGAAGAAAGTGAAAATACAAATGTAAAATGTCAAAAATCATTTGAAAACTCTAATCAACATTTCAGACCTGAGAAAAACGTTTGGAAAGCGTATAGTAAGAATGCATCCACAAGATCATCGTCAATCAATAGTAGACGTAGTGATGGTGGCGAGAAAAATGTATTGGAAAATTGGGATGACGATGAATTGAACATGATTATCGATTCTCAGTTTGATTCGAACATCAATTTAAGGCCCAAATCGAATTTAGTTAATGATAACGGTAAAGGTTTTATGAAAAGCGACGAAGATGATCAAAACACATTACGTTATCTATTTGAATTGAAAAAGCCATTCTTGGATAGAGATAAAAATATTGAAATTCCCACTTTGAGTGGATACCTCTCACAAGATAATCAACTCGAAAATCAAGTTCATAAAAATAATTTTATTGAAATAAGCAAATCGCCGAAATCATCGCCAGTTAGGCAAGTGTCGGGTGAAAACCTATCAGCAAAATCGAAATCTATTTCACCTCGAAGCCTGAACGGATCTCGTAAAGATACAGCCGAGGATATTTCCAATAAATCTGCGAACGATAAAAATAGCACTTCTTCTGGTATTGTGAGCTGGCGAAGTAAAGATAGTAGTAGCTTTAAACAAGTAAGTGAGCGTGAAAATTTGAATAATAGAAAAGATGATGAAACATATAAACGTCAAAGATATAATTCTTCGGAAGGAAATCACAGCTTTTCGGAAGATAATAGAATTGGAAATATTTTGGCTGAGTATGCGCTAGAAGATTTGGAACAAACATCAAATGAATGTGACGACTACTTGGAGAAAAGAGATTCTGGGAAGGAATCTTCAACCATGCATTTATCGACAACTGCTAATTCAATATCAACAAATACATTATCGAATCGCAATGATCATGCAAGAAACTCTGGTCGATCCGAAAAACATATTGGATTTGATAAGAGGCAATATAATATAGAGCAAATGCTATCTCAAAGGGATAAAAAATACTTTGACAACAACCAAAGGATTATGCCTCAATCAAATGATTGCGATTTTAATAATTTATTGCGACGATCTCCTGACGAAGCCAACAATTTAAATCCAAATCAAAACGATCTCTATAATAACAATATCTTAAGCTGGAGATCTGAGCCACATGAAAGGAATACAAATTTTCTGTTCCAAAGAAGCCCGGTACAAGGCTCATCGAGATTGATACAGCCACCAAATCCATCAGGCTATCAAATAAATAATAGCACAAATTCGATATCCCCGTGGAGGAACTATCCGCCAGGACCATATTTTCCACCAAATATTTGGAGCAACCCACCGGCCAATATGTGTTCTCCTACTAATATGTATCCTCCTGCCAATATGTATCCTCCGGCGAATATTTATCCACCTGCGTATAGCGGGGGCTATGTTAACCAGATCGAATTTAAGAAATGCATTCCGCTACCACCGATTCCTCCTCCGATTATGCCCCCAAATCGTCCATTTGTCCCTCATGCATTTGCTTCGCCTTTCTGGCCACCGAATATTGGTACTGTAAATCCTGCTCGTGAATCTCCAAAGGTTGGTGAAATGTTTTTAGCACAACATCAGTTGCATTATGGCTCTCGTGAAAATGTAAATAATCCTATTGGGAATTTTCAATATAATTCAAACATTGTCATCCCTCCTGGAAAAAGTAATAATGATCTACAACACAACAATGCCCAACAATACGGTGCAGAACAATTTAATGCACAACAAAACAACAGTTCGCAGCAACAATACAGTGCACGTGACCAAAACAGTCCGCAACAACAATACAGTGCACGTGACCAAAACAGTCCGCAACAACAATACAGTGCACGTGACCATAACAGTCCGCAGCAGCAACACAATGCACTGCAACAATACAGTGCGCAACAGAACTGTGCGCAACATTACGGTGCAGAACAATACAATACACAGCAACAAAATAGTTCACAGCAACAAAATAGCGAGCAGCACCAAAACAGGGCGCAGCAACAATACAATCCACAACAGCAAAACACTGTACAGCAAAGCAACATTATCTATCACCAAAACAGTGCGCAAGAGCAATACAATGGACGACAAAAAAGTCCAGAACAATACAATGCTGAGCAATACGATGCAGAAAAATACGATGTAGAACAATGCGATGCAGAGCAATATGATGCAAAGCTATACGATGTACAACAAAACAATGTCCAATATCAATACAGTACACAGAAAGAACACTGTGCACAGGGTCAACACAGTCCGCAGCGGCCATATTCTGCGCTGCAACAATACAGTGCACAACAGAACAATGGGCAACAGTACAGTACAGAACAATTCAATGCACAACAACAAAACAGTGCTCGACAAGCCAACTGTGCACAACAACAAGACAGTGCACAGTACCAAAATAGAGAGCAGCATCAAAATAGGGCGCAGCAACCGTACAGTCCGCAGCAACAGTACAGGGCACAAGAAAAAAACACTGCAAATCAAAACAACAGTGTTTATCACCAAAACAGTGCGCAACAACGGTACAGTGGACGACAAAACAGTGCAGAACAATACAATGTAGGACATTACAATGCAGAACAATGCAATGCTGAGCAATACAATGCTGATCAATACAATGCAAAACCATACAATACACAGCAACAAAACAATGCACAATCTCTATACAGTGCGCAGAAACAAAACAGTGCAGAGGATCAAAACAGCTCTCAGCGAGAACATAGTGCGCTACAACAGCACAGTGCACAACAGAACAATGCGCAAGAGTACAGTGGAGAACAATACAATGCACAACATCAAAGCGGTGCACAGCGACAAAACTGTGCACAACAACAAAACAATGCAGAAAACCAAAATAGTGAACGGCACCAAAACAGGGTGCAGCAACAATACAGTCCGCAGCAACAGCACAGTGCACTACAAAATATTGTACAGCAAAAAACCAGTGCTTATCACCAAAATAGTGCACAACAACGATACAGCGAACGACAAAACTGTGCAGAACAAGGCAATGCAGAACATTACAATACAGAACTATATAATGCACAACAACAGCACAGTGCACAGCAACAAAACAATGTACAGCCATACAGTGCACAACAACACAGTGTGCAACCAAAAACAAGCAATACGGGACAAAACAGTATGCGACATAGCAGCGAAAACTGTGGCTTCGAAAGCAATGTTAATTCTTTAAAGAGTAACTCATACGAAGTGCATAGTGTTGATGAAGTACGTCGAAAGTATAAACAAGTTTGTGAAAATAAAGACGTTATACGTCCAAATAATAAGCCAGTGCTGTCTCTAGTGCCACCGCCAGTGCCACCCAGAAGAAAACTTGGTTCTAATAATAACAGCTCTACAACCCAGAATAGCGAAACATCAAATAAAACAACAAGCGGCTCATCATATCACTCGAAAAAACCAACAACATCTGAAATGAATGAAAGTGATGCCTTTGGCAAGAGTATTTTGCGAAACATATTTCAAAATTTAAATATTGATCAAAATGTTGGCGAAGCGTCGAATGTTACGACAAACTCTTCATTATCTCAACCTAAAACAAAATCAAATAAATCGGTTAATGATAAAACCAAAGCATCAACAAATCCATTCCTATGTGGCGACTTGTTTGATGAAAGTAATATCGAAACAGCGGTAACTTCATCTATGTTTTCGAATGAAAGCAAACCGAATGGTGCTGCTCTTAAAGCTGAAGTGAACTCAATCGATAAACAATCGAAAGGGCAAAATCCCTTCTTGGAATCTTTTGAACCTGAAGTTCCTGATAGTCGAAGAGAAGAGGAAATCACTTCGAAAAAATCATGCCCGACGATTAATACTACGAAAGATCCTTTATGGTTCTATACTACATCAAATTCAAAGACAAATGGTCCCTTCTCCAGCATCGAAATGGCTGAATGGTTTCATGCGGGTTATTTTGAGAAATCGTTAAAAGTGCGACGTAATTGTGATAAACGTTTTATAACAATCGATGAATTGGAAAAGTTAACTGGTAGCAGTTCACCGTTTTTGGATTCCCGATTAGTTGCACCGTTGAATGCAGATAGGCCACTACCACCAATTCCGAAACGGAACAACACAAATCCATTTCTGGTCAGCTAGTTTTCAAGTATGTTGTAGTCTTAAAGTAATGAGACGAATAAGGTATGTGATCTATTCTTTAAGATTTATTTTTTTCAAGTACTGAATGACAAAGTGAACTCGTTAATTTTTTAGCAATAAGAATTTGTATAATGTAAGTTCATATGAAATGATAAGTAGGAAATAAAATTCCGCATATGTAATAATAATTGTAAAGTTTGAACATAGTTTTTGGGATATGCAAGCTTGGTTAAATCAAAGCAGGCAATATTTACTACATTACATATTGATAAACATAAATTAAAAAACGTAGAAGATTCACCACTCTTGAGACATGTATTATGTTCGATTTAACAGTATGTTCTAGGCAAAATCCGATTCCTGGTATAATGATTGCTAAGAATCGTATCAAAAACATCATATGAAAGACTGAATTTGAAATTTAGAAGCGGTTATGTCTGGATTTTTTAGATATTGAAGGCTGATTTTTTATTTTATTATAATTTAATGCGATTTTTGTTTTAGTGGTACTCTTAACCAGGGAAAATACTTGAAGGTTAATATTATTTTCATGAAGCAAAAAAATATAGACTACCTTAATTATAAGCTATCTTGATTTGATCGTAATTAATGCGGTCAGCTAAGCTCTCTAGTTCCATAAGAGTTATTTTTCATCATTCTCAAAACAGAACATATTTAGCCGCAATTGTGTCAAGATATTTTTATTTTTGCATTATTTAAATGTATGAACAATATGTCTTATTTGCTCTAGTTAACGAAATAACAAAAATGTTTCTCCTGGTACAAACAAAAACCAACCCGTTCTTGACGAAGCATACAAATTTCACATGCATGCTAAAAAAATATGATGACTAATATGCACGGTTTCCTGAGAGTTGATCTATTTTGTAAATTTGTCGTTGAACTCTTTTAAACGGCTGCAATAGGATGTTGTATATCTTTAAAAATTCTAATGTAGATTTTGAATCAAACGCAATGTTAGTTTGCAAAAGACACACTGTTTAACAGACAGAGAAATAAAATTCGAATATGTTAACATATATAGATTTAAACTGAGGCAACCTTTGTAGCGAATTGATAGTTTGAGACGTGTGTCAGACACTCAACCAGACCAAAGTCCAGTCAAGGCTGACACATAAGGGTGATGGCGAACCATCAAAAAGGCATAAAAAAAAATTGCCCCGGTAGCAGGGTGTCCTAGAAATGGCCGTGAAGGCCTTTCGTCCGCATTAGCGGTGCACCCTGTAGTCCACACCCGACGGATGCTAGTTTGCCGCTTTGCTAGCTCTACGCGGCTGGGGTGGGTCAGGAAAAATGGGGTGAACTTGCTCCCAGAAAAAAATTGGGACGATACGTATAATTCATCCGTCATGAAATTACACCAGCCGCCAAACAAAAAAAAAAGGAAGGGCTATGTCCGTACAGGACCACACAAAGTAGCTCTCAGACATTGGCTGTCCAAGCAGACCCAGCCGAGACGTGACGAAGCACGCTGCTAGCATTGGCTAAAATTTAAGAAAATAAAAAAAAAAACGGGGGAAAATGCCTCCTTTTAGCAGTCCCGCCTCAAACCCCGGAGCCGTGACCCTAGATGTTGCGGGATCCACCGCCCTCTGATCTTGGCCTAAATCCGGAATCTAAATTGAAGCAAAAAAACTACATGGCCAATAAAATTATTAAATTGCATTTTTTTTCTTTGCTAACGAGCAATAATAAGAACCGAACAACTCGATTGTTTCTCTTCAAGAGTAAAGTTTCAGATGTTCCTTAATAACATTAACGTTTAATATTTGTTAACTAACTAGGTGTAAAACGCTATAAACTTACTCGTCCGTTGTTTCCGTTTGCCCATGTCCATCATAGCATATAAATTATAAACAATAAAAATCTTACTCAGATTTCGGTCAGCAAAACACGTGCGCTGGAGGCACCCAAATACAGATGACCCACCCTTCGAATTCGATAAGCCATTCAATACATTGAACTGCCGCAGAGTGAATACAAGTATGCACTACTTGTTTATTGATAACTTTTAAATTGTCAATTAAACTTCTCGTCGTAGCCAATTTTGCAAACAATGTATATCTATCCTTTTTATTCCCTTGACCTTAGTATCATTACAAAAGACCTGTATGGATTTCCCTGATGAAAGGAGACCGACGTTACGACGAATGCCGTACTTCCTGAACGCTGTTGTTTAGTACGTCATAAACCAACGCGATGCATTGTGGTTATTAGTTTCCTATTAATAGTAATTATTTTACTAACATGACCGAAAGAAATCCACTTTGAAAGTGGTTCCACAGATAACCTCATTCAAGTGCAATCTAAGGCTTCTCATATAATTTCCAACAGCCTCTCAACACTTCATCTACAGTGGTACCTCGACATACGAGTTTAATTCGTTCCGTAACCTTGCTCTTATGTCAAATTGCTCGTATCTCAAAGCAATTTTCCCCATTGAAATTAATTGAAATGCCATTAATCCGTTCCAGCTCTCAAAAAACCACCTCAGTTTTTTTTGTAAAGGTTTTTGAATAAGAAAAATGTATTTACAAAAAGAAACATTTATTCATAAACAACAAATACATATTCTATAAAAACATAATTAATAATTCACTAAAAAAAATTCATTAAAAATCAAAGTGAAGTGCTTGTGGAAGCGCTTAATTTTCCCTGGTCTTCGCTTTTTTCGTCACGCTTTGCGTATTGTCACCAGCAGATCGTTTAAAAAAATTGTCCAAAGAGGTTTGTTTCTTCGTCTCTTTCAGGATATTGCGGAAATGCGTTAGGCAAGTTTCGTTGAACAGCTCCGATGCACGAACAGTTGCAACTTTTTCGGGGTGATTTTTGTCCACGAACTCTACAACTTTCTCCCACATTCCCAAGATCCCCTTTATGTCTCTTGTAGCGATAACCTCCTCCATTTCTGGCTCCTCCTCAAAACTTTGAACCACCGTATGCTGCTGCGAATGAAGATCGTGTAACTCTTCAGTTGTAAGCTTCTGAGACTGTTCCTCGACGAGTTCGTTCACATCACTCTCATCTACCTCCAGACCTATCGATTTTTCCAGAGAAATAATCTCCTCTACCACTGACACTCCAGCTTCCAACCCTTCGAAGGCCCTTTCAGCTACAGCTTCAGGCCACAGCTTCTTCCATGCAGAGGTTAAGGTCCTCGTTGTAACACCCTGCCATGCCTGATCAATAATTTTTAGGCATATCACGATGTCAAAGTGGTTCTTCCAGCACTCTCGAAGGGAAAGGTTTGTGTTCTCCGTCACCTCAAAGCAGCGACGAAAAGTGTGCTTGGTGTACAACTGTTGTGTACAACCTAAAACCGAAAAGTCAAACTGACAAATGTCAAAACAAACACTGTCAGCCATCTTTTTTTTGCTCACCATTGATGGCAGCGACAACTGACCACCAAGCGGTCAAGACGAACAACAATAAAATGATTAATTATTTTTTGAATTCAAAACCGATCCATACACTAAAGCGATTTACGTATTTTATGTGTGATATATATAGGAGAAGAATTATGCAATAAAACACAGTCTGACTTGGTAAGCCATACTTGAATAGGCGACCATAAAGACAGAGAAACTTAAAATATATCTTTCAATTTATTTTCTTGCATCAAATCACTCTGAACTAATGCTAAAGGGGCGGTTAAATTCGCCACGCAAAAGCGACGAGTGAATTTGAAATAATAAAAATTGAAGTTAAAGTTGAAGGATTCAAGAGTTGAAAAAAATTAAATAAATTAGCTTGTTCAGTCCTCGATCTGACCTAGGAACAGGAAGAGAATCTTCGATTACCGTTACTTTTCATGGCGATCCTGCCCCCAAAAGAATTTGGTCTACCGAAGGTTGGTCGACCACAGCCAAGGATCCATCCAAGAATCTTACAGGCCAGGAAAGAAGAAGCGCTGAGGACAGCAATACCTAAAATAGACAAAAAAAAAAAAAAACGCGGCGGCAGCCTTGTCTATATTAGAAAAAAAATTGCAACCATAAAACGCATTGCGACCGACGTCGAAAACCCTCCAACATGGGAAAAGCAAACGCAGATGTACCAACAAATTGATGATCTGAAGCAGCAAATAAAACGCCGCGACACAGAAACAAAAAACGAGCCGACAACAGCAGAAGATCACCAACCACATATGTACATCAGGATCGAGCACGACACAAAAAACACACGACAACAGACAAATAAAGAAATTACAGGAAGAAATCGCAGCGCTCAAGCGATTAGCCTTAGACGAAAGCAATCCGCCACCGTGGGAGATTCAACAGCAAATGTACGACCGGATCGAACAACTGCGAAACCAAATAAAACAAATAATACAATAACTGAATGAATTGAACATTTATTGTAAATTAAAATGTATTAGAACTTAACATGAATTCAATATACAATTCAAAATTATAACATGAATTTAATATACAATTTCAAAATCAAAAACACAAAACACATGTTTTCCTGCTTAGAAAACTTTTGACATATACATAAAAACACTAAGTACTTATAGAAATCACCTGCTGATCTATGGGCTGCAGGATAGGAGTGGTGTTGGGTGGCAGGTAGAGAACCTTTATAAATTTGAACTCTTCGAGTAAATCATCTTCGAGATTTGGTGGGTGAGCAGGGGCATTGTCGAGGACGAGAAGGGCTTGCATGGGTAGGTTGTTTTCGAGTAGGTATTTTTTAACAGAAGGGCCCAAAACCAAATTTGTCCACTCCACAAATAATTTCCTGGTGACCCACGCCTTAGGATTTGCCCTCCACATAACTTGCAGAATTTCTTTTACAATCTTATGTGCCTTAAAGGCTCTGGGATTTTCCGAATGGTATACTATCAGAGGCTTGATTTTGCAGTCGCCACTCGCATTGGCACAAAGTGCTAGAGTTAATCTATCCTTCATGGGTTTGTGACCTGGCATCGTCTTCTCCTCCACCGTTATGTAAGTCCTATTCGGCATCCTTCTCCAGAAAAGCCCTGTCTCGTCACAGTTGAAGACTTGCTGGGGGATGTATCCTTTGGCTTCTATCAGTTCGGAAAACGTTTTGATGAAAACCTCAGCTGCCTTCACATCCGAACTTGCTGCGTCACCATGCCTGACGACGGAGTGAATGCCGGTCCTTTTCCTAAAGCCGTCAAACCAGCCCCGACTGGCTTTAAACGAGTCGTCCAGTAGATATTGTTGATGTGCTACGCCCGTACATCCTCGCCAAGTCAATCACTCGCACACCGTGCTCACTTTTTTCGATGATTTCACGCTTTAGTTCCATCGACATCATTTTCTTCTTCGGGACCATTGTTATAAAAATAAATGTTATAACGTTTTCGTTTGTTTTTAAAACGCGCACCACATATAAACTCGACGACCGCTGTCCCGCACAATTTTCACTTTGTATTAAAACTCTCTTTTCGTGTTAAACGTTTATTTCACAGCTGTAGCTTTTAACTGACCTAAATATCGTAATAGCGACCTATATTTATAAACAAAATATTCTTATCTACTACTTACATACTATTCGGGAAACTTCCCACGAGCTTTTGTTCTAAAATGTGCGAAAACATTTGGCATCCAAATGCAACGGCGGATTTCGCACCTTCCTTTGAAACTCACCGACATTATATGAATACATCGCACCCGCCATGAAATACACCATTTAACTTGAAGATTGCATATTATAATATCTCAGCGTTCTCCTTCATCCATACTTTACTTTGGATGTACTTTTGAAACATCACCTACCAACACCAAAATTAAATGATTTTGTGTCAATCATTCACTCGTATACAATAATTCAAACATTATTTCACGCGGAAAAATAAATCAGGCTCTGCCTAGATTCAAATCTAGTCATAATCATTGCAGAACTGTACCGAACTTCACTGAAATCAGAAACAAATTTGAAATTTTTCACCTTTCCATTTTTAACTGTAGCAAGGGACTTAAACAAATTTTAAACAAGCTGATGGACAATCCACGGAGGTGTATTTCATCATCATTTCAAGGAGCACTTCTATTTTGACCGCAGAATGTGAAATCATGATCGTTACGCATTAAACGGGGACTCCGCTTTCACACTGAAAACTCGCAATCGTTTGATTTTCCGTTTTCTTGTTAACACCCACGACCATGTATCGTAACACTTTCAAAGGATTCAACACATGTTTGTTTCTGTCGAACAAAATCTGCTCAAACTTTTCAAAATGAACTTGATTCAGCCGCTTCCGAAATATTAAATCTAAGACTCAATGGTCTTCGCACCGAACGATCCCGCGTTGCGATTTTCGAAAACCACCTCGCCTAAACGGTGCTCACCAGGTGCTTGATGCACGAAAACGCGACTCCCTCGGTCTACCAACTCTAACCAACACTCTCGACGCTGTGCTGATCCTCGTCCACGAATTTTTATTTTTCCCCCGAAAGTCGTCATATGCGATTTCGATTTCCCGAGTACCCGGTATATATAATTATAATTCGTAGTATTCGAGTATCGTCGATTTGAATTCAATTTCAGTGTCGTGGGTAAGGGGGGGCATCTGAACTGTTGATTGAAAATTTGTAAATTTTTTAAAAAATTAAAATTTTTTCGAATGCTACACCTTCCCTGTTCGGTGATGTTGTACGACTGCCTTTCATTGCATATATTAGCTATGAACCAAGTGAACAGCTGTCAGCCGTTGATGGAATATCAAAATTCAGTCCGACCCTCTGTTGTGGATTGTGAAATTAGGAGCCTTGATAGAACACCTCAACTGGACCGAAATCCAGCAGAGAGCCCGGAAAGTGGTCGGGATGCCAAAAACCATCAAGAGAGGGCAACACACACAAAAAAAGAAGTCATTGCCCCTGGAGCAGGGTACCCTAGAAATGGTCGTGAAGGCCCCTGGCTCATCTTAGTGGAGCACCCTTTTATCCAACCCCGTATCACGAATTTAAAGGACAAGATAACGTTTTAACACCTTATTTTCTAAAAATTCACTACTGTTTTAAACATGTACTAATAATATCATATAACATACTCTACGTTGAATCGGTTCCAGAGCTTTACGATGCGTCTGGTCCCGGCGGCGGATGACAAACGGCTGCCTCAGTCTTCTTGCTGACACCCGACGGATGCTGGCATGCGGCTTTGCTAGCTCTCCGCGGCTGGGGCGGATCAAGAACAGCGATGCCAATTTAGCTATATTGTAGCTAGATTTAGCTACAAAAAAATCGGTTTTCCTATGTGTTTCCTCAAATCTAGCTACAAAAGCTTTAAAAGGTTTAAAAAAGTTGACATCACTGGTCAAGAAACATTGGAGTGGATAAGTTCCGAGAAAAGAGGCAGTACATATATTTCATCCGTCAATGAAATAGTAGCCGCAATATGAGAATTTTGTCTCGTTTTTATTGTAGTCTTTGAGCTCTGCGCCAAGCTAAGCTTCCTACAATGTCAGACTAATTCTTACTGCGTGCTACCACTCTTTCGAGTGTCCCATCATCACGTCTGTTATATATGATTGTTTCATTTGTCGATTCAACAACTATGTCTCTTTTCAAATGTGCGTGTAGACGTAGTATTGACGACAGATTGGCACGTACTTCCGGAGCGAGATATATCTCTTGCCTTTCGCGTAAGCACTGCTCGTCATCTTCAAACTTGAAGCGTGAAGCGTTTATTAACCACTTTATGACTCTACATTTCTAGTCCTAGATTTACGGTTGTTCCACAAGCGATACATGTTCTTTCCGGGGTTAGGATCTCCTCTTGGAAAGAGAAGATATAGGATATCGTTACACGTTAAATTTGCTTCGGCACAAACCATCTCTAGTAACCATTCCGGGCATTTCATCACGTCAGTTTTGGGGCCGTTAGCTCACCGGAGATGAGGTGGGTAGGCGCCACTCGCTTCCACCCCGAAGCTAACTCTATCCCGTCGCCGGAAGCGAGAAGATATCGACGGTACGCTCGGACCTTCACAGATCAATTTCCCTGACAATAGTGCCGGGTTACTTTCCTCACTTAATTGCGCGGGAGAAAATGAACAACACACTGTTTCAAATTACAAAAAGCTAAGCGATATCTTTAATCTTATCTCGGTTACATTAAGCGATATCTTTAATCTTATCTCGGTTACACTAAGCGATATCTTTAATCCTATCTCGGTTACACTACGACACAATCTTATCTCGGCTATACTACGTCACTTAAAACTATTTCTCACTTAAATTATCAATTTAAAATTAGTTTACGCTACCTTAACAAGACATAGCTATGTTCCCGCACTGGGACCCTTCCGCAGACTTTCCTCCTACTAATTCGCACTTCTCCATCCGATACGTATTCCAAGAATTTTCTGCTTAAGGGGCGATCAATCCGTAATATTTCTAAAACCTCCGTCCGATAAGTATTTCAAAAATCTTCTGCTCAATGGGCGATCAATCCGTAATATCTTTTGCAGCTTTTCCGCGATTGCATCGTCCTTTGGTTCAACCAAACGCCATTCGTTACTCGATCAATTCTTGCTTTAGATCCGGAGAACTGCAATCCCACTGATCCGATCATTTGAAGGATCATATATTCAGCTGTGCTGATGAATAATGTTCGCTTCATTAAATCAATTTTTGATTTATCTTTTAGTTTTCCACAGGAGAGTTGATCAAGCCGTTTGGTAATGGCTTTGATTGACGAATTCAGCTTTTCAATATCATTGAAGGTTCGCAACTTTTTGAGTGTGTCATGAAATCTCTTTTCGTGATGTTCCATAACATTTACCCATTGTTGCCTTTCCTTAGCAGTTTTGTATAATGGAGCTTGTAGCGTATTTGAAGATTGGAGAGTAGCCTTAGGACAACTCAGAACCAGACCGAAGCTCAGAACCAAGACTGCTAAGGTAAGAAAAGTGAAATGGCTAATGCCATTCGAGAGGCAAATCAAAAAAAAAAAAGAATTGCCCCAAGAGCAGGGTACCCTAGAAATGGTCGTGAAGGTCCCTCGTCCGCATTCGCGGATTACCCCCTAACCGACCCCGACGGATGCTGAGGTGCCGCTTTGCTAGCTCGCTGCGGCTGTGTTGGGTTCATTGAAACAATGGAGTAGGTCGGCTCTCAGAAAAACGGGATGCTACTTATGATCTCATCCGTCATCATATAGTAGCCGCAAACTGGTATACTAAAATACCCAAGGGGAAAAAGGGGGCACATTTCCGTAAAGGAAACCACCCGGGGCTCTGCAACATGGGTTGACTAAGCAGACCCAGTGCCCGTGTCGACGCACGGAGCCCGAAAGTTGAAAATTTTGAAACGGAAAGAGGGAAAAACACTACCTCTCTTTTCGCAGGAACCCGGGTGAGTCAGACAGCCCCGGGCCCCCGTTGGTGGCGGAGCCTTGACCCCGGATGGTCTGGAGTCCTCCACCCACTGACATTGGCCTGACTATCAAAAACGCATAAATGAAACTCGAAAATTGGCCAATGTCCCTCCCATCGCTATCCAGTCTCGATCGTCGTTGTTTTGGTCACATTGACACATGGCTATCACTAGCAACGCCTGACCAGCCGACACAAACTTAAGCGCCATTAACTAATGGGTTCAATCGAATCCCGGAACGAAATACTAGAATACCTCGTCAAGTCTGCGAAGCTATGAACGACGTAACAAGTGCGCACAGCACAACGAACAGTACCGTCACTTTCTCAAGCAAACTTGCGAAAATTCACACACTCCAGTGCACACCTATTTCCACTCAATTCCCAATTCCACAAATCTGGCTACACTTCAGTACCACGAAATACAGTTAGTTTTCGTTTCGGATTTACACTTTGAAAATATATTGCCAGTTCCGTAAGCTTTTCTATTAGTTTTGAATTGCACAATAACCAAAGCACTTGTTTTAAAGCGCAGTCGGAATGCCCGTCTTCTTTCAAACTCGCGAATCAGAACAACTATCCAATTTAACAGAGGAACACTTAACTTATTTAATCTTATTCACTCCCAATCGTCCCGGCTCTATTACGACCGCCGCTAGTCATGCCACACACCAGACCTCTTCGTCTTGCGACTCAAAACCGACTGCCTTGAGCTCTCGTTCTCCCTTCGAGACGAACCTGATTCCTGTAAATTCTCGTCGCCTCGCACATCAAGCCAGGCAATGTCAAATCGGACTAACTGTAACTTGTGTAAGTTCGAATGAAAAATACATTATTTTCGAGTGCGTTACAGTGCGCGTCGAAATATTGCTTACAGAAATTTCTGATGAAATTTCTAGATGTTACAAGCTGAATACGTTTTGTTTCCGATGTCGTATTTCACGAAGGTGTCCACGCGAATGCGTTCTGGAATCTCATCTTCGAATGAGTCATCGGAGGATATTAGCGACCTAGATGTATTTGTATCACTGTTCGTTTGCGATATTTCGTCAGCTATTGTACTTGGTGACAGGTCGGACAGCCTCTTTATGCGTTCGTAGATTTTGAGTGCATATCTTTTTGGCCTCTTCCTCCTCATCAATTGGTATCTCTTCAATCTCTGAAGCATCCACACAAAATGTTGATGAATGTGCCATGATTAAGGAGATGTTTTGTCGAAAGTTCGCGTTGGTAAAACACTAATTAGAATTTAAGTATAACTGGCTTTTATTTTAAAAATTTTAAAAGTTCGCTTTAGTTACACTGTAATAATAATATTAATAGAGTTTACCGGCTTGTCTTCGATTTAGGCTATCTACCATACTACGACCAGAACCTAAAACGCAATATAAACTCAGAGGGAAAAGGGGCTGTTGTCCGTGAAGGATCAGGCTTAGCTCGCAGGCATGGGCTGTCAAGCCAGACCCAGCCTAGACGTGGCTGTAGCGAATTGTATTGTTAGAGCACCTTAGCACAACTCATAACCAGACCGAAGTCCAGAACCAAGAGTGCTAAGGTTCACAAAGTGTAATGGCTAATGCCATTCAAGAGGCAAATTCAAAAAAAAAAAAAAAAAGAATTGCCCCGAGAGCAGGGTACCCTAGAAATGGCCGTGAAGGCCCCTCGTCCGCATGAGCGGAGTACCCTTCAACCAACCCCGACGGATGTTGGGGTGCCGCTTTGCTAGCTCGCTGCGGCTGGGGTGGGTTCATTAAAACAATGGAGTCGGTTGGCTCTCTGAAAACGGGGATGCTACTTATAAATCATCCGTCATTATAAGGTGGCCGCAAACTAGTATATAAAATATACCCAAGTTTGCTAGTATATAAAATAATTCCGTAAAGGAAATCACCCATGGCTCTGCAACATGGGCTGACTAAGCAGACCCAGTGCTCGTGACAACGCACGGAGTCAGAAATTGAAAATTTTGAAAACTGGAAAAAGGAAAAAAAACACTGCCTCTCTTCTCAAAGGAACCCGGGTGAGGCTGACAGCCCCGGGCCCCCGATGGTGGCGGAGCCCTGACCCCGATGGTCTGGGGGTTCTCCACCCTCTGATACTGGCCATAATATCAAAATCTAAATCAACAAAAACCAGAAACTACTAGACATGGCCAGCATCCCTCCCTTTAAAAATTCTGAAAAATTCACAAGAAAACTAGGTACTCATCGGCCAACCAGGCCTCGCGAACCTAAAACGAGAAGTCTTCCCGGGCTTTCGCCCAATAAGAAGGCCAAGGATTTTATTTAGCTAAACACTACTGTATTTATTGTTATAAAAAAATAACTGTTTTGTTTCTTGACACATAGTCACTACCATAAACAGATGTCACTATAGCCGTAATTGACTAAAACATGTTAATTTGTAAATAGCAATTTCAAGTATTGTAGGTTTGTTTTTATTTCTTTTGAACTAGTCTACTAAACTTGATTTTGCCGTTTTTTTTTCCAAATGCGAAATTCCGAACTCAATTCAAAACCGTCGCCAACAAGAGATCTCTTGCTGGATTAGCGCTGTTTTACTTGGTCGCCAACGGGCGAGACCATGTCGACTCGTCGAGGGTTGTCCGTCGCGAAATATTTTCAATTATTTCTGATGCTACATGACAAAGCACGTAGCTACCAGCAGGGAAGCTGAAAAAAGAAAAATCTGAAATGTGAAAATGGAAAAATTTGCATCCAACCAAGAAGCTTATTGAGTGCTTCTTGGTTGGAGGGGCCAAGCAACCAAAAAGCTGATTGGGTGCTTCTTGCTGTTGGGGCCATGACACTTGATGGTGTTGTGCTCACGCTGCTCACTGACTTTGGCCTAAAAAAAAAAGTGGCCGATGTCCCTTCTCAGCCGAACTTAACGCGATCTGAAAAACAGAAAAGTTATTCTCGGAGTTTCACCGAATAAGAAGAGCAACTGTTCGAATTTTAACAATTCATTATTATCACTTCAATGGCTACGCGGTTCTTTCTTTACAGCTCTGTCTTCCAAGTCTTAGATAGACTATATTATACAAGACCGTTCGAGAACTAAACTATTGACAAAATGGCTAAGAGCCGAGAAAACTGAGCTCAATCTCTTTTCACAAAGCGCCCCGCTAATTCTACTTACTGATGTTTTTAATTCTGGACATAGCTATTTATTTAGCTGTAGCTTATTATAAAGCTACAGCTTTCAAGAATCTTTGTGCTGCTTATAGCCAATATATGTTAATTTTACTCTTGGCGCCAGTGAGTTTCGAAGCGAATTAGTAATATGTTCGCAAGACAAGTAGCTGATTTTTACTTGAATTCAATATCTACGAAAGTAATTAATGAAAAAGCTTAACAATGATAAAATCGTCCTTCTCAATCGTTTCTTATTTCTCACTTACAATAAGTGTCGCCGCTTCTTGGCGACTCGCGATAGCTGTATTTTTCGTCCTTTGTGACGAATACTATAAACACTCCATATACTTTTTAGTAAAACTTTATTATTTTGGCAACTACAGTTTAACAGTCGTACTAAACTTAAACAAATTTTGTGTCGCTAAGCCGTCGCTCGTGAGGATCCGAAAGAACGGCAGTGATAGTACTTCAAATTATGAGAATGTGAAAGAACAGTGCTTGTCCTTTTTACAAATCTCCGACAATAAGTATCTAGTTAAATCATAATAGGTCTCTTGAATAAGCATTTTACACTATATAACCTCTACCATCATTAATCACTTGGTTGATTTACTGTCCTGATTTTCTGTCAAAAACGATTAACCAGTTTTCACCGTCGAGTGCGAGGAAAAACACTACTCTATGTCAATTCCTTTTTCCTTATTTTTTAGAAAAAGAATATGGCATGGCTAGCAAGCCAGACTCAAGCGAGATGCGACGACGCGCGTTTGCTAGAAAAACGACACCTGAAATACATACAAAAAAACATAAACACTGCAGTATATGCCTCCGTGCATAGGCAGAAACGAGTTGGCCCCTGGTGTTTTTGGGGTCACGCCGCCTTATGACTCCTGCCTAAGAAAACTCCATTACTCGAAGTTCAAGCCTAAAAATAAACAGGCCAGCCAGTCCAAATGGTAACTGGAAATGAAAAGTCCTTACGAGTTTTCGGCCAACATTATATTAATAATAATATTTCGGCCAATATAAAATGCTAATGTTTCAATATCTAGAAATCCATTAGAATTTCATAAATTCTCTTTTCTTTATGGTTTTGAGTACTCGTACACAAGGAGCTTTGTCCTTTGAAATCTTTCATGAGCAATAAATGCTAATTATTTGGATTAAGAGAATGTCGCAAATATTTGTGTGCCATTAGAGACAAAGTATTTTGTATCTCATTATTAACTATATGAAACTTTTTTCTACATTATATTTTGCTCATTCCGTTTACGAGCGCGTAAAGCCAGAAAAATGAATATATCAAAATTTAAAAACAAAATAGGCTTTCAAATTACCTATGACACTTGTGAGTGTTTATTGCAAACATGTTGTGGATTGTTCCAAAATTTGTTCTGATTTTATGCTATGTACAATAGCACAAAAACTCAAAATTTTATTGCGTCTATCGCAAAAATATGTTAAAGTTAAGAAAATTTAATGTTCTGAATAAATAATCTAAATCTAATCTAAATAATCTATGAAATAAAACTCGCGTAAGATGCCTTGGAAAAATAAGAATATTGTAAATATCTGAAAACTATTATCAAATCATAATTTTGCACTAAGGTTTCGCTTAGCCGTTGCTCCAATTCTCTTGGCTTCACCGTAAAAAGCTCTACAAAATGCACTTGCTTTGATTTGTCAAAGATGTAATTCGTAGAGTAAGATAGATTGTAACTAATCATTATCATGATATCAATTAATTTCGCCTCCTAAAGATTTTTGAAAAATACATAGAGACATATTTTTAGTTTAATTTGTAAATTTTTTCTAAAACAATTAAATTATCTGCTTTTTTTCGCAGGATAAAGTTCAAGTAACGCGGTGATAAAAATACTGATTTTATCGATTGCATCTTTATGCAGCCTTCTCCTTACATATTCTTTTAAATGGTTATCAAAATCATCTGAGCAATACCTTGAAGCCAATTGCTTCTTTATAGCGGCCCAGCTAATTTCAATGCCATTTGTGTGCGCTCCTGTCTCGGGATCCTTATGGTGTAATTTGTGGTTGACGGTTAAGTGCGTAAAGCCTTCGGAGTTGAGGCAGCTATACGCTTTCCACTCATCCGATATGATGGTCGTCCCTGGCTTAATATATTTTTTTATTGGTGGAAGCAAAGTGTTCCGGCTTCGATCTTCGACCACTTCAGCAAACCATTTTCTGCTCCCTCTCTCGATTCCTCCAACAACCGACTTTCCTTCCACACGCTTCTCTTTTTGGTATTTCCTCCTTCCAAACTTAGATTCGTCTATCTCAACCACCACGCCATCGCCCCAAGCATCTGTTGCTCACTTTCAACAGCGTATGCGCCCACCTGCCGGCAAAAGCGACCCCATATCGCCATCGTATTCGATGTTATTTTCGCCTCATACAGAATGAAGTTTACTGTGCAATCATTAACCCAAAGGTCGGCGAGCAAAATAAATTGGTACAGCGATATTTTACTGTCATGCAGCCATGTTTCAGCCATCGTGACGATCAAACTTACATCTCCAAACCCAGTAGTCTGTCCTTCTTTGAATATTCATCCCTTTACCACATATTGGACAGTTGCGGGCTGACGGCAAAATACCGGTCCGCATCGCCCAAGACAACGCACAGTTCCCATCCCGTAAAGAGTTGATGAATTCTAAGCAAAATTGATGATCCATCACGGCAATTTTTTCGCAAATTAATGTAATAGCTATTAGAGATAAAAAATAACTTAATTTTACCTATATTATGTATATTACCTAATATAACTGTTATATTGTTAATACACTACACTAAACTATTTAATAGTTATTAACTAAATTTAACTTAGGGCTTCTATGAAAAGTTAACTTTGCTCGTGTTTTTAGGGCTGCTCAACAGTCCCAAAGATAAGAAAAATTAATTAAGTCTTGCCATGAAATTGGAAAAATTTCTAAAAGATATTATTCTACAGTCAGAAATATAATCACAAAGTTCAAATCTTATATGAAATTTAAAAAAAAATGATCATGTCGCAAGCAAGTATAAAAAATCATCAAAGAAGTAAAGGCTAATCCAAGATCAAGTGCAATGGCAAATGGAAGCGGCTGCAAAATGTACGAAAAATTCCAAATTTACACAAAATAAAAATATCACATAGTCGGTCAAAAATTGCAGCTACCCAGGATGTAAGCCTTCCTACAATACAACTACTCTAAGCATACTTCTTACTTGCTCAAAGAATGGCTATTGTACCGTACAACGCGTATTTTTCCCGAGAATATTTAATCTATTTCTATTGTCGATGGTGATTCCCAGGTATTTTACTGATTTATTCTCTTGGACTACAGTACCGTTTTTTTTCAGGGGCATTGATTTCTTTTTGCTGCCAGACGGTTGGACTAGAACGAAATGAAATCTGTTAATATATACGAGGTTTGTTCAAAAAGTATCGCGAATTTCATGTTTTTTCAAGAATTATTTATTTATTCATGAATATCTATTTTGTCCCCTTCAAAGTAATCCCCATCAGACATTACACACTTGTGATAACGTTTTTTCCAATCCTCGAAGCATTTTGAAAAATCATTTTTTGTGATCTTGTTCAGCTCCTCCTTCGATGCCGTCTTTATCTCCTCAATCGTGGCGTAGCGTCGTCCTTTCATGGGCCTCTTCAGTTTCGGGAACAAAAAAAAATCACAGGGGGCCAGGTCTGGGGAATACGGTGGCTGCGGCATTATTAGAGTGTTATTTTTGGCCAAAAATTCGCGCACAAGTAACGATGTGTGAGCAGGGGCATTATCATGGTGCAAAAGCCAATTTTTGTTCTTCCACAAATCCGGGCGTTTCTGGCGGATTGCTTCTCGCAAATTGCGCATTACTTGAAGGTAATATTCCTTATTGACCGTTCTACCCTGCGGCAAGAACTCATAATGCACCACGCCCCTGCAATCGAAGAAAACTGTCAGCAAAACCTTCACCTTCGACCGAACTTGGCGTGCTTTTTTCGGTCTTGGCTCGTGCGGCAGCTTCCATTGGGATGATTGAGCTTTGGTTTCTACGTCATAACCAAAAACCCATGATTCGTCACCAGTTATGACTCTCTGGAGCAAATTTGGGTCGTCACGGACAGAATCCAACAGCTCCTGAGCAATGTTAATGCGATGCTGTTTTTGGTCGAAATTGAGCAATTTTGGTACGAATTTCGCGGCGACTCGTCTCATGCCCAAACTATTGGTAATAATCGAATGGCACGAGCCAATCGATATATTTAGGTCCTCAGCAACTTCTCTGACGGTGATTCGACGATTGGCCAATACTAGTTTCTTTACTTCATCAATGTTTTCGTCTGTTGTTGACGTGCTCGGGCGTCCGGAACGCTCTTCGTCGCTCACATCTTCTCGGCCCTCTGAGAACATTTTGTACCACCGATAAACGTTGCTTTTGTCCAAAGTAGCTTCGCCGTATGCAACAGTCAACATTCTGAATGCGTCCGCGCACTTTAAGTTGTTTTTCACACAAAATTTGATACAAATTCTTTGATCCATTTTTTGAAATAGACGAAAATCGAAGACAAGCTAAAACACGCCCACGCACAATAGCTGTCAAAAACTGACTGGACATTCAAAATGGCCGAAATTGTCAACATAAGTGAGGGTCATGAGTACCAACATAACGCCACCAAAAGATCAAAAATCGAACATACGTAGCCCGCGAAAATTCAAAATTCGCGATACTTTTTGAACAAACCTCGTATACTTCTCCAGTATCCCCACCTAATTAATTTTTTGCATCATATCCTCTTCACACTGTGTTCACTAGTTGGAGTGAGTAGGACAGGTAAACTACCGCAACTATAAATATTAGCGTTTTTTGTAGCGAAAGTTTCACTAGTTCTGTGTCCGTACGTCGGAAAGTGTTCGCGAAACTAGAAGTCATAATCGTTGAGAGTGTATCTTTGCCAATTGCGACTTTGATTTGAAATTAAAATATGGCTCGTACTAAGCAAACTGCTCGAAAATCAACTGGTGGCAAGGCGCCGCGCAAACAATTGGCCACAAAAGCCGCAAGTCTGATTGATCCCCCATTCCTGATAATAATCACTGAGTGACGTAATTTGTCTTTGTACACGAATTGTGGCAGGCAGTTCTTTTTTTTGGGTGCTCGAGGGCTATTTTTGTGCATGACTGAAATACCTGGCATCCTGACTAGTGGTATTAGCCAACGTTTGTTCGATTAATGTTAACAGTATTATACAAATATATAATTTTATTTCACATTTATTTACTTAACAGCACTTTATTGAAAAGCGTTGATTTGCGAACGCTCACTTGCAGAGAAATATTGCCTTTCTGAGAATAACACATGTAGGAATCTACATTGAGGTTAAGACTACTTTGGAATTCTCCGGACAGCAACTCACCCCAAAAAAGACCAAGAATGTATAGGTTTCCAGTCCGACTTTTTAGGAGCGGTCCAACGTAGTCCAGATGTAAAAATCTGAAGGGTATTGAGTTGACTGTATCCATAAATAGCTCTCTTTCCATTTTAATTGTGGCAACTTAATTGTATGCCCATTCGAGTACAGGATGGCATTAGTACCTTTACGTATTTACGTATTTCACGAAACCAAAATTGTCGTTTCGGACGTCCCAACGTTTTGTCGGGTGCTAAATGGCCCATCTCATCATGGAATGTTCCAATTATTCTCCATCGAACTGTAGTCGATGTAACCAAGAACGATAGCCCCATCTAAATTAAGGCTGCGTTTAAGCTGTCGATGCCTGTTTTGAGATTGCATAGTATTTCCGAAAGAAATGGGAATGTGTTGAAAGTAGTGAATATGTTCAAACTCTTGTTGAAGTGCATAGCCATAGTTAGGAAGCTAGTGCTTCCCATTTAACAGATGTTCTATATCGAACATTACTATCGGAGATGTGTTCAAATTACTTGCTGTTTACCCCCACCTGGTCTGGGGTAGACAGAACCTGGTTAGATTTATTTGAGTTGCCGGCTAGTCTGGAGACACGCTCACCCAATACCAAATCTAGAGCCGCTGAGGGAGCTTCGGCTCACCAGGTACGACTTCCAGCCACCTTGTCTCAACTGGAGTAGTCGATCATAAAACTAGATCGCGCTAGCGGCGAGTTTCAGCCTTACGATGAAAGCGGTCGAGGTTTCACTTAATTCTAGAATCGCCGAGGTGGATATATTCTCCAGAATTTTTTGTTTAAACGGGAGATAAAAAACAAGAAAGTTCCCTCCGACGCTCGTCGTTCTCTAACGTTATAGCTTTTACGAGATCTTCCAGCCGGCTGAGTATCTTCCTCGCCATATACAAGCTAAAGAATTCTGAGAACCAACCACGAACTATGCACACGGTACACTGTGTTCGCCTGCTGCCACTTCGATTCCGTAGACTAAAGTCATATGTTTTAAGTTCGAGTTATTCAATGATACACTATATTCATCTGATACGCTATATTCATTGATATACGATATTCATGGCCTGCAAAATATTCATTGATATACTATTCTCTTGCTTCTACTTCGAGTTACTCCACCACTCACTTTTACAATTCTAAATTTGAATTCCCTACGATACACTTATCTCTACTGCAAATCATATAATTCTCTTTCGTTTCTTAACCTACTTACTGCATACTACGGCTTATAAACATTTAAACATATGGGCATTTATAGCTGAGAGTTTTTTCCCTTTTCTCCATGAAGAGACATCAAATAAAAATAAAAATCTACAACATAAGACGCTGTTTCTGCATGCCATAAAGTATTTTTTAATATACACATTTATTTCACACCTGATTGACTAAAAAGTTTCGAGCTAGCTAAATTATGTTGTTACCATTACTTATATCTGCAGCAATCTTTAATGCGTCGTTCAGTACGTTTTAGCCATAAACATTCAAGTTAAATCCATTAGATTTTTCGCCAAATATATTCTTCAAATATTTTTTCATCAAACACATACAATGTAAGCCACATTTGCTGCAAATATAATAAAATCTAACAAAAATGTAAGCGAAAAATCCGAAATCGATGCGACGATTTCCCAAAACTTCCCTCAAGCTATTTTTAAACCTGGCAGTACTTTTTCGAACATATGTTATGTATGTACAGTACTGCTCAAAAATCCTTGAACACCATAAAAAATACAGTTTTTTCAACTTTATTCTATTATATTTGCCCAAATATATATTTATTCGCTTTGATTTTGTACGTACTACGTAGTTACAGAGTTAAGAGACTGTTTTATTTACATTTTGATCATTTTTTTTGGAATTTCTAAAGAAAATATTAAATATATCATTTCAATCGATTTTCTTGAATATGTCCACCTTTTGCTTTGATGACAGCGGCGCACAATTTTGGCATTCTTTCGACAAGTTTTTGTAGTGTTTGTGGTTGAATATTGTTCCACGCTTCTTGTAAACAATTCCAGAGGGTCGGTAGGCTCGTTGGCTTTAAGTGTCGGACGCGCCGATCCAATTCATCCCATAACAGCTCGATGGGATTCAAGTCCGGCGATTGTGATGGCCATTCCATAATATCGAGTTCTCCCGCTTCTTTTTTTCCATTCAAATAGCGAGCACAAAGTTTGGATGTATGTTTTGGATCATTATCCTGCTGGAAAATGAAACCACGGCCAATTAAACTGACGCCTGATGGAATCGCATGGCGCTGCAGTATGCTGTGATATTGCTTTTGTTCCAAAATTCCATCAACTTTCACAAGTTTGCCGACGCCAGCGTGACTAAAACAGCCCCAAACCATAACTGAGCCACCACCATGTTTCACAGTTGGCAAAATACATTCTTTTTTTAATCTTTCATTGACTTTTCTGCGAACGTATTGACGCCGTTGAGAGCCGAAGAGTTCAAATTTCGATTCGTCTGTCCATAAGACTGATTTCCACTGATCAATCGTCCAGTTGACATGGCTTTTGGCAAAATTTAGTCTTTTTTGTTTATTTGCGGGTCGGAGAAGTGGTTTTCTGACGGCAATGCGTCCAGTCATACCTTTTTCTATGAGCCGACGTGACACTGTCTGGCGCGATATTGGCGTAGTCAAATCTTTGTTGATTTCAGCACGAATTTGTGATGCAGTTTTGAATCGGTCGGCTTTACTTATAGCGTATATTTTGTTGTCAATCCGTTGGTTTGTTTTTCTTGGCCGACCAGATCTTTTTCTGTCAGCATTTTGACCGGTTTCACGATATCTCTTCAACGCCGTAGACACTGAACCCACTGAAATCTTCAATATTTTGGATATTTCTCGATATGATTTGCCGGTTTTTTGTAAAATTACGATTTGGGCGCGTTTTTCCACGGATATTTCCTTTCGTTTGACCATTTTGAACGTTTTTTAATGAACAAATTTTACGAAAACACTGTGCACACACAACAAACACTTACGCCTACGAACACTGCTTATGCGCTTTCTCCGTAGTTAGTTTCAAGTGTTCCACACTGTACAACATCATGACAAGTGTCAAATGACCAAATTTACCGTTATTTTATGACAAATCAGTGCATCAATCATGACGTTTGCATCATACTTTATTCAAATGATTGATAATTAGCAATATAAATCGCGGCAAGTTTGATTTAAATGTAAAGAATAATTAGAATCGATAATGGTTATTTTGGCCGTTTTTGGCCAATATTTTTTAACTCGAATTCGTGGCAATAAAATCATTTTTTCTCAGTAAAATGCAATGATAACAGTTTCTAATTAATAAAAATACATTTAATTTACAATATTAAAGCGAATAAATATATATTTGGGCAAATATAATAGAATAAAGTTGAAAAAACTGTATTTTTTATGGTGTTCAAGGATTTTTGAGCAGTACTGTATATGTATCTTATTATAAAAGTTTCAAGATGGCCACCAAATAATGCGAATAAATCGTGCGGGCGGGCGAATAAATCGTGCGGGCGGGCGAATAAATTAAATTTTTGAAGTGAATCCCGGGTATAAAAGGTTTGCCGCGAAAAGAAACCTTGCAAAATCGTTCGTAGTTTCGGGTGAAATGAAGTGTGTCGTGCGGAATTGTGTTTCAGCGTGAGAAAAGGGTGCTGAAATCGTTGGCTTCCACTGGTAAGTTTCAATTAGAAACAAAGAAGAGAAAGAAAGATAAAGAAAAAGAAACATACCAAGGGAAAACAAATGATACTACTTGCGGAAACAAGAAATAGTAGGAAAAGGAAGGACAATGATATCACTGTGAAGGAATGTAGAGCAAAGAAAGGAAGAAAGACAAGGTGAAAGTGTAAAGTGTAACAACATGTGGAGATTCTCGCATATCAATTTTCAAAATACGGGCCAAAACCCATCCAGAGAAGCAATCCATCCTCCCTCATAGCCAATAAACAGTCGAACATACGGTGTTTTAGAACCAACCAATCCTGTCAAAACCCATCTACAGCCGAACTTTGCGGTGCTCTTGAGACTTTGTTAGGGAGTAAAGAAACTGATTTGGTTATGTTCTAACAAAAATATTCTTTATTGACTAAAAACTATTCCTAGAAGATTCCTACATTGTGCTCTACGATCTATGATGCATAACATGGTTTCCAAATTTTCCAAGATTAGTTACAAATCATTAAATTGTAGGTGATTTTTAAGAATTACAAGATTTATGTGAACTGATATATGTAAGTATAGGTGATTATAGTATATTTTATATTTATAGGTGATTATTCTAATAAGTTGCTGTGATGACTTCAATCCGTTGTAGTTGCTGTGTGCCAATGTGGTTGTTGCTGCGTGCCGTAAACGATGATGTTGTTTTGTGCCTGTTTAGAAATCGAAGTCTTGCGACCATAGCAAATCTGGGGTTTCCACTTTGATTGTTTCCTCGTTCGAATCTTGGTGTGTTGACGTTGTTTTATTGTAAACATCTGGTACAGCCCAAACGTCTCCTGTTCTTGGAATGTCATTTGCATCGTTGTTGTTCTGGCTCAAGGTCATGTTATAATTGTGCTTAATGCTGTTGATTTCATTGTTGTCGTCACTGCTGTGCTCATTTAACAATGAGTTGCTTGTTGTTGTTGTGGTAGTAGTATTTTCTTCTGCATAAAAGTTGCTCATGTCGAAGCTGCTGATGGTTTGGTCCATGATGTAATTGTAGCGATTATTATGGGTGGGAAGTGGCCTTAGCACAACTTAGACCCAGACCGAAGTCCAGAACCAAGAGTGCTAAGGTCAAACAGTGGAATGGCTAATGCCATTCAAGAGGCAAAACAAAAAAGAAAGAATTGCCCCGAGAGCAGGGTGCCCTAGAAATGGCCGTGAAGGCCCCTCGTCCGCATTAGCGGAGCACCCTTTAACCAACCCCGACGGATGCTGGTTTGCCGCTTTGCTAGCTCGCTGCGGCTGGGGTGGGTTCTTGAAAATGGAGTTGGTTGGCTCTCAAGAAAACGGGATGCTACGTAATATTCATCCGTCATGAATTCGTAGCCGCAAACTGATATGTAAACATATCCAGGGACCAAAAGGGGGCATAGTTCCGTAAAGGAAACCACCCAGGCTCTGCAACATGGGCTGACTAAGCAGACCCAGTGCTCGTGACAAAGCACGGAGCCAGAAAATTGAAAATCTACAAAAGGGAAAACAGGATAATGCGCTACCTCTCCTTTACAAGGAACCCGGGTGAGGCAGACATCCCCGGGCCCCCGATGTTAGTGGAGCCCTGACCCCGATGGTCTGGGGTCCTCCACCCTCTGATACTGGCCCTATATCAAAATTCAAAATCTAACAAAAATACTGAAACTAACTATGTTGGGCCAGTATCCCTCCCTTGTAAGAAAAATGCTGAAAATCACGAAAAACTAATCATTCATTGGCCAGCCAGGCCACGCGCGAACCCTGAAAAATAAGAAGAACTTCTCGGGCTTTCGCCCAATAAGAAGGCCAAGGGGTTTCAATTTAACAATTCATTATTAATTATTCAATAAGATTTCAAATTAACATGCTTCATATATAATCATGACAAACCTTCAGTTATTATTGAGCACTTTGTGTTACTAGCTACGTCCTTTGTGGACTACAACTTAAGTATTCATATATATAGTCACATATACATATAACCACCTTTCTTAAAGCAACATTAAATACATTCCTTTTTTGTTCGTTTTTTTTTTCTCAGTTTAATATTAAGTATTCATGCGGTATTCTATTCGCTCCGCTTTTAACCTCTTTCATTAATCCCCTTTTTAGTCTAGGTGACAGTTTAATAAATCTGGGTAATATATCTGTATTCTTGTGTGTTCTGTATGCTATGCTAACCTAGGATTCGTTACGAGAACAGGACAAGGGGGCTGGCTTCGGATAAGCTAATTGAGGATCGACAACTATTTGCTAGCTATCTATGATATGTCTGTCTAGATACAGTAGACGATATACCTGCTCTATTCTCAAAAAAAAAATTATATATTTTTTTTTTTTTTTTTCTCTAGCCTTTGTTTTCTCTTCGAAGAGCTTTACTACCTACTACTCCGGACAACTAAAACTACCTAAGGATATTTGCGATGGGATGCAATCAACGGCAATTGATGAAAGAGTGTATGTTATAGCTCATCGAGACTTTCACCTGGCATTGTACCCAGTGACCAAGCGCGTATTTATTTTTTATTTATTTTTTTTTTTTCTCTTTTGTATGCATTGACAAGTTTCATGAACCCTTGCAATAACATGTATGAGACACGATCAATATATCATAATAAGGAGTTCTATTCAACAACAACAAAAATCAAATAGTCGAGCACGTTGCTACCTATTTTGCGTTTTAGTATCAAGACAGGAATGTTAATAGCGTTCTTATTCATAATATCATTAATTAGCTTGTAGGTCTAAGAATATTTATATTTTTTTTTCCTTTTTTCTTTTCAACAAGAAAAATTCAATATACCAGGTTGTTCAATAAGTTTTGTCGTTCGATAAGAGAGGGCGTTGCTACTAGCCAAATTTTTTTTTTGTTTTGCTGGTACACTCTTCATATGAACGTATGTGAAGTTTCATTTCAATCTGTCAATTCATTCTTTGTTTACAAGCCATTTAGTGTCGCCGTGTCACAGTATTTTTTTACAATGGAAAAAATTGAATATCGTTCAGTGATAAAATTCTTATTTTTGGAAGGTGCGGCACCAAAAGAAATTCATGAACGACTGTTAAAAGTGTATAATGATTGTTCACCTACAATTAGAACAGTAGAAAGATGGGTTGGTGAATTTAAACGTGGTCGTACAAGCCTTGAAGACTATCCACGTGAAGGACGTCCAAAAAGCGCATCAACACCAGAAATCATAGCCAAAATACAGGATATGGTTTTGGAAGATCGTCGATTGACTGAGAGAGATTTAGTAGAGGCTCTACACATCTCATTAGGCAGTGTGAGCCATATTTTAAGTGAAATTTTGGGTTTTAGAAAGCTGTGTGCACAATGGGTGCCGCATTCGCTAACAATGGAACAAAAACACATTCGAATGCGACTTTCTCAGCAACATTTGGAGCATTTTAAAAAGGATAAAGTGGATTTTGTGCGTCGATTCATCACTATGGATGAGACTTGGGTCTATCACCATGATTCTGAATCAAAACAAGAGGCTAAAGAGTGGTGTGAGCCTGGTTGTTCGGCTTCGAAACGAGTTCGTGTCCGGAAATCGGCCAAGAAGGTTATGGCATCAGTTTTTTGGGATGCAAAAGGTCTTTTGTTTGTGGATTACTTGCAAACTGGTAAAACAATTAACTCTGAATATTATTGCAACCTTTTGGACCAGTTGAAGGAAAAAATTCGTGAAAATAGACCCGGTTTGCGGAAGAAAAAAATCATTTTTCATCAGGACAATGCACCGTGTCACAAGAGCATTTTGACAATGGCTAAAATCCATGAATTAAAGTTCGAATTGTTGGAGCATCCACCGTATTCACCGGATTTGGCCCACAGCGACTTCCATTTGTTTCCAGAACTCAAAAAATTTATGCGTGGCAAGCGTTTTTCATCAAATGAAGAGGTCATAACGGCTGTTGAAGCGTATTTTGCAGACCTTCCGGATTCTCACTTCAGGGATGGGATCCACAGAATGGAGGATCGTTGGAGCAAGTGTATTAATGTTCAGGGAGATTATACTGAATAATAAAGTTTATTTTGAACCATAAAATTGTGTTTTTCTTATCGAACGACAAAACTTATTGAACAACCTGGTATAGTGCTTGAAGCCTTGAACCAGCAGCAATTGCGACGCAAACGAATAATCTTTCGAGTCACGTACTTCCATATTTCTGACCCAATAACAGTTTAAATTCCTCATAAAACTTCGAAATGAACTTACTGTACAAAACACGTACCATTCAGATTGTACATGAATCAACAGGATCAGGAACAAATCGCATCTTCAATTTAAACTGAGCAAGGAACACAAACTCCAAAATTCAAAATAAATAGCAATAATTGTGCCTGAAACGATTGAAACACGAAATCAATCCGCACTTCAAACACATGTCTCGTCAGATCCCACTTCAATCCTTGCATCCGATTAGCCCTCCGAGGTTCTCTCCGACATCCCACCGACCAATTCCACTAACGTCAAACGATCCTCCAGATATTTCTGGATTTTTATAACTCCGCCGCGTTCTTAATTCCGATCTCTGACATTCCGTTCACAAAACCCGCCAACTCGTCAACTTCCCAACTTCTCCTTAAACCGTCCGGCCTCGGCCACGAATTCCTATCGACTGCTGATATTGAGCACTCAGCTCGCAAAGCACGCTTACACAGCAAGAGGAAATCCCGTTAGGAATTTCGTTGCTGTGCGAAAACAAAAATAAGGTCACCGGGGGACTTGCGGGACTTTATTTTTGTGCAATTGAAATGCGTTTTCAATTGAAAAAATATTGTAGCATCTCCGATCCATACAGTGTGGGTCGGAGAAATGTGACCAGTAATTTTTAAATAAAAAAATTATAAAAATTACTGGATGCTACATAATCGTTTATGGACTTCTTTACCATGTCTGGTAGGCTGCCTGATAGTTTGCCTTCAATGTTGGTAGCTTGTTTGTAGAAATTGTTGTGTCGTAAATGAATTAGAAAAAGTCCCAATTCCTCACTAATATTGAGTCGCTGTAGGCAATTTCTAACGTGTGTGTCAACGGCTA
The DNA here is from genome assembly GCA_947369275.1 of Nemotelus nigrinus. NCBI lineage: Eukaryota > Metazoa > Arthropoda > Insecta > Diptera > Stratiomyidae > Nemotelus > Nemotelus nigrinus. The sequence continues at coordinate 40,504,699 of OX376372.1, forward strand.
TGCTCCAAAGGGCTGGGTGGGATCTATCAATTGTTGTTTTAACGATCTTATCGATGCATTCTAGTACTGGTTCTAGATTTGTGTTGGGTTTATTCGAATATTTTGGGAGGCCTAGCATGTCTCTATCTAGGTCTGAGCTGTATCTAAAAGCCATGTGGTACCATTTACCATTATCATGTTTGTATAGCATGTTATTGCTAGTGTGAATTAGGGAATCTGTGGCCTCCTCTTTAGAAAATAATTTGAATTTGTATGTCTTGTTGTGGTTTTCGGTGACATGTTTTTGCTGATTGATGATGTTTAATGCTAGGCTGTTGAGAATGTATAGCATTGGAGCCTGGTGATGTTGTTTGGTTTCGAAAATGAATTGATTTTGGTCCACTAGGATGCTGGTGCAAAAAACTTTATGTTTTCTACCCATGTAGCTGTTACTCAAGTCGTTGTACATTTGTTGCGTAATCAGCTTGGTGAACACTTCAAACAACCGCTTTCCTATTTCAATGTCTCTGAGGCATTTGAAATAGTATAAGGATCCGTTCCATTCAAACATGGAGTTCATAATTATGATGTTTTCGATGACCAATTTAAAGGTTTCATAGTTAGAGATTTTAAGTTTTTCTTCTATTAGCCATGTGTTGTTGTGGAATATGTAGTATGCTATGGTGCTCACGTTTAGATAGTGTGAGGGGAGAACCGGGCTTGCTAGTGTGATTTTGTGCTCTTTCATATTTAGATTGCCATGTATTTTTTCGTATCTGTAGTTTTCTTTCCTTATTTGTGCCGTATCTAATTTAATTGTTTTGTGGGATATGATTTCTTCTAGTGTTTCCATGACGTTTGTAGCAATTTTATTTTGCCACGAGTTCTCCCAGTTATTGTGTAATTGTATTTTTGTTAGGGTCATGTTGATACGTTTGGCTGTAGTTTTATGGAGCATAATTGCGGGAATTTTGTTCGTTTTTATAATATATTCGCCACACTATCTTTATTTAGCATCTTCTGCACTGCTAGCGATGCATCATTAATATGCTTGATGGCCGAGTTTCGATCTAGGTTGATTCTGGTAATTTCTTTTATATCATTTAGATATTAGGAGCTCACAAAACCAACCGAACTCGATTAATAATCGAAAGACTTTAAAAATTTTATTTCATTTTCATTTATTTCAATTCATCCATACTTTTGACTATACTATTGAGCAAGCAGGTCACAAGGATTTTCTTAAGTCATATCATCATATTCTAATATTTATAAAATTCTTTGAGTAAAATTTCAACATTATTTCTAATATGAAAACAATCTTTTGTGCAGAAATTCATCCATACTTTTAAACGACTAACGTGCAATCCGTTTCCTTTAATTTGTCAATTTGTCGTTTCTTCACTGTACCAATTTATTTAAAACTATACTTTAATGAAAAATATCAGCCTATTTGAAACTATACTTTAATGAAAAATATCAGCGCCCACGAACAACTAAACCGAATTCAATTATCAGTCGAACGATTATGAAATTTTATTTTAATAAAACCTCAAATCCTAACAACTCATCTTTTGTTTTCATTCCTATCGCTATTCTCTCATTATACCATATTCACCCTATCCGAATTTTTTAAGCGTTTCCCACAGTTTTCAATTGTATCTATACAATACAACTCCCTCCAAAAACACTAGCCAGCCAACACCAATCATTAGAGCCTCAAAAAAATGTTAAATAAAATGGGCTGAAAATGTTTGTGAAAATGTTACAAAAAAAGACCGAAAATTGTTATAAAAAATGTTAAATCAATTTAATTCAGATATTCATAAAATAGAGCAACAAACAGAAAACTGAGAAAGAAAACTTCATTCTGTATCATTTTTCATTCTGAATCATCTTTATCGTCAAAAAAATTATTGTATTGAGGAATATTGAGCATTGCAATTTGTGATTGAAAGGGATAGTTACGTCTACTGGATAACATGTACTTATAAATGGACAATGAACGTTCCGTATCTACTGATGTCATTGGTGCAAAATTTGGTTTGATTTTGTGATCCACTGGTAGGTCGGTGTAAAAATCTACATCAGGGTTCTTTGATAGACTTTTTTCGATTCGGTCTCGTTGATGACAGCGAGTAAATTTTTCATAGTTGATTCACATCTATTCGTTTATTTAGAAATAGGAAATTTCTAATGAAACAATGATTGCTTATTCAGCAATTGTTCCAGTTTGTTTCAACTCCTATTAATTATACTGTCAAAAACGCCGAATGAATCATGATGTGAATCTGCTTTAGTTTAATCATCGTTAAATCATTATTGAAGTTTATCTTTGTTTATTTCATAAGATAAATGAAATTTTGACGCTCTCAGTTTTCTGTTGAATAAATATAAAAAACACTGTTTGGTTGACATTCATATTATATGAATGTACTATATTCATCTTTTCGATTGATTTGAGCAAATCGTGAACGATCAATCGAGAAAAATGTTTAAATTTCTACTAAAATTGTGAAAATGGCAGAAAATTGTTAAATTTCCTATGAAAAGTCAGAAAAGGGCGGAATATGTTAATTTTCCAAAAAATAACAAAAAAATGTTAAAAAGTGTTATTTTAACAATTTTAACATTTTTTTGAGGCTCTCAATCATCATCGTCATAATCAGCTGGCCCATGTATTTCTATATACAATCTGCCGCCACATGGTTACGCGACGAACAGGTTAATATCACTCGTAAAATGACTGAGCGTGACGTTATGTGTGCGCATGTGTATCACCGATTAAAGAGAACATCGAGGCAGCCAAATGGAAGAGAGCACCGTTGCTCTTTTTGGTTGCAACGACGATGGTCGTCTCTAATGAACACACGACATGTGATGTGTGTGTATCCATAGAGAATTTCCTCACAAACCTTTTTATGAATTGAAGTGTAGGCCGCCAGAGCGCAACCATATTAGATCATACCCAGCAAACACAGCACTACTTTTAAAGTGCTGCAGAAGTCGTGAGTAAACCCGTGAATGCTTTTAATGCTAGAGATAGCATTTTACCCCAAAATTCACCTATTTACTTCATATTATCCGCGTACGTGTAATATGTTTTGTTTCATGGTTGATCGTGTCCATCCCACAAATAGGAAAAAGACAAACGATAGGACTATGATCAGTGCAATAGTACTGCTATACTACTGCCAAAGTGATGAAAGAGCACCACGCAATACGTACTGCTGTAGTACTGCAAAAGTGATGAACGAGGAGCCTGCAATACGTAATGCTGTAGTACTGCTAAAATGGTGATAGAGCAGTGAGCAATACGTACTGCTGCACTAGTGCGGAAGTAAAGTTTAGAAGCATTAAAGCAGGACATTCAGACGCGTGCATTTCTTAGTTTCTCAATTGGTAAATTATCATATTGCGATTTCTTTTCGTTATTTCAACTTTAATTGTAGTGATGAAGACCATTTTATGTATTATAAACATTTTTATTACTATATAATGAACAAACTCGATAAATACATTCACGTTTAATGCAAATGAAAGTCATATATATATTAATGGATATATTTTCATGTTTCAAAAATATAAAATAAAACGATATTCTGAATACTTTATTATCTATATTTTTTAAGATGGTTCAATGCGTTTCGCCAAATATATATTTGGTTACGAATACTTAACTTTTCTTATATAGTGTTATAAAATATTTTTATTATTATTATTAGACTGATAGGAATGACAAAATAAAACTTAGAAACATAAAAATAATGAATAGATTAATTATTAAATTATTATATTAATGCTTACATCATTCATTCGAAATAAATTCGAGTGACATTTCTTACTATCTATTCTCTACTTACTATCTATTATTCTATATTCTTACTGTATATCTTACTATCTATTTTTTCGCCTTTGCCTTGGACCACCTATTATGAGATCGCTGAATAGACATACGTAGTTGCGATTCATAATTTTTTCGCCCCATCTGATCACCAAAAGCATCTATTCAAAGAAAAGGATGAATGTTACTATTAATTATTATTATAAATAATTTTATGCCGTACCAAATAATATTTGTTCATATAGCTTTAAAGATTTTAAAGCTCGTTTACCGCAACGCCCTTCTAAATTAAATTGCCAATATACGTCATCGGTGGCCAACAAACGAAATCCCCGGTCTAATACTCCTTGTTTCCGCAAGGCATATTCCTAAAAACAGTAGCATATACTCGATTAGAGAATTAGTAATGTTACGTTATATTTTTCATATCAGAAAATAATTACCAGTTTTCCTGAAAAAACTTGATCTTCAAGGCGGGAATCTAGATCTGATAGCTCGGCTATGCTTTTTACCGGAAGGTTTGTTTGGATTTCTACATCGATGTCATCTTTGTCCTCGCCGGTATACATTTTGATTTTTTTGTGCACGAGTTTCGAAATGACGATATTTTCTCGTAACAATTTATTAGAAGCTGATTGGGTTGCTTCTTCTTCTTTCTATATAGATTGAAAATTATATATTGTTTCTTGCAAATTATAAAAAATACGTACCCTATATTTTAAGCAATCTTCCTTAAATGAATTAAATTCCGTTTCCAGATTTGTGATTTTTTCCAAAATCTTCTGCTGCATATTCTGTATTTGCTTTTGCCCTGTTATCAATATTTGATAAATATCATTTAAACCCGTTGCACAAATATCACCAGATGCAACTCTTTCAATACATTTTTCACTCATAGATGCCTCAGCTTTGCTTCTTATTCCCTGCATAAATGAAGTTTCGGTGCTATCTTGGTATGGTGGATGATTTTCTTTTGAATGTTGTGAGCGTTTGACTGAAAGTATTAGCATATTTTGGTTAAAAACAAGCAGCAGTACGAAGAATTTATTCGAGCATACCTTTTTGAGTCGAAGTCGCAAAACTCTTCACCATTTCACTTTTCAAATCATTTCTACTACTATCAATTATTGGGGAAAGAATTGTGTAGGCGCTGAGGCATTCACTATCTAAGCAGATAGTAGTCAAAATAATTGTTAGCAAAGTAGTGTAAAATTGAAAACAGATAATCTTACCTGATTCTCCATCCAGCAAAACTTCCGACATAATTAGTTCCGCAAATAAACAAAATATTTAGTTATTGAATTCGTGAAAACAATTGTGCAATACCGGAATAAGTACTTGCCCTCCGTTGAAAGGTATGGCAAATAATTTATGTGTCAAGTCCTCTTGCAAGAAAATTTGCAACTCTGTTGTTAGTTCTTCGCAAAAGAAGATACCCAAGGCTATGGAAGATTGAACAGGAATTTCAAACAATGGATGTATTTTGACGAAACAATAGCCAAAAATAGATTTTTTGCCATTGTGGCTACCAAATCCTATAGCTTTTATGGGGGTACTCCCTTTAATAAGACAGTAAGAATTTTTTTCATTTTCTGCAGATACTCTGATCACATTGAATTTAGAAATTTTTCCACTCTCGTCACATGACATTTCGTCTAAACGTCGAAATAGTTGCTGCAAAATTCTGTTTGGCTTCTTAATTAATTTTTTTATATACTGCATGTAGTTTTCAAATTTATAAGCTGAAAAACTGTCTAAGGGTCCAAACTGTTTAACACAGTCTGTTAAATGAATCAAACAGTGAACATTGAAGCTAACTCTATCTTCGCCATATAGTACAGGAAATACTTTAACAAACTCTTGCAGCATTTCACCTGCAACTTCAACTGTATTGTTTGTAGATCGATCACACGCTAGCAGTCGGATAGCACAATGCAGAAGTAAAAAATGATAATAAAGGTCATCGTGTACTGAGTCTTTCAGAGCCACAACCCCAACGTATAATAAAAAATGCCGGAACTCAGTTGCTTTCCATAAGCCTATATCGTCAAGACTTCTGCAATTCCTGCTGAACTCAAATGGAAAATTTTCGGCAACTAAAGCAATTTTTTCGTTGATAGCCGATACGTTGACGAATTTGCCACCAACTTCGTTTTTCACCATGTGAGTTAACAATTTTTTTGTAATACCCAAATCAATTAAATGCATTGGATCCAGCACAAATTGTGTAACCATTCCAATTCCTAAGCCTTCCAGTAATAATTTTTCAGCCCGATTTTCACGACTGTGATATGATTTATCACTTCTATCAGCAAACGACTTGTCTGTTCTCGTAATGCCTTGAGTAGTTTGAAAGACTACTCTTCTGTTAATATATCTGCCACTTTGCGTACATTTTGGACAGCTGTTTTTCCCCGTATGATAGGTAACACCCGTTATAAATGCTCTTGCGGGTGCATCACAAGTAAATACTCTAATGTCAAATCGTTTAATTGTTTGACTTGTGCCAATTTTAACACCATTTAATTTCAAGGTTTGAATTTCTTGAACGAAATCTGCTAAGTAATCATCGACATTACTTGGCTTTTTAAAACCAGAATAACACCCTATTAAAAATGGTGGTTGACGTGGAAAATCGACAAGAGCACCTAGTATTGGCCAAAGTACTCTACGTGAGCTCTTAAAAAGGCTCAAGCCATCAATACCGATATCTACTAAGACACAATCTTTTTCGGCTAGAATATTAAATTTTTCAGATTTTAGATTAGATTGGATACCATAATGAAAATACTCCCCCGGTGAAACAGTCCTGGTTATAAGTGGTAATTGGCTAGTTCTTAAAAGCTTTCGTGCAGTGCGCGGCAGATTTTTAACACCAGATTTTTGTAATGCTTTAAGCAAATCATCAACATGATTCTGAGGAACATGATTACGCAAAACCCATTGCCTTAAATTTTCTTGGATATCTAAGAACATTGTATTCATTTCTGATTCACTACTAAGACTTTCTTCTACCGCACATTCACTATCACCTGCATTTGAAGGACTCTCCAAATTAAAAGTATTACAGGGCTCAAGAACATCATTTTCAGCAGACAATGCGGAAGGCATAGCAAAAGAGCTCAGCTTAAGATGTCGGTCTTTGTCACACTCGAATTGAATTAATTCTTTGTGCATCATTTTTGCAATTGTTTTCTTGGACATTTTATATTATCTTTTTATATTATTAAATGGAAATTAATTAATTATTTAAAATATCAAACAAGTAAATATTCATCACAATTCACCTTTATTCGATTGTAGATCACCACTGACACGTAACGATAACTAAAATGTTTGAATAAACCGGCGATTCATTAATTATCTTTCGTTTTTGCACTTCAGTTAACAAAACACACAATACTTCACTAGTCACTTGCACAGTACGACTGACGGGTGAGACAAAGTGTCGGGACTCTTCCTTGAAATGTGTAAAAATTAAATCTGTAAGAATTTCGGGAAAACCATTTGAATTCCGACATCTGGTCAGCAGTTTCGCAGTAGTGCAGCAGTACTTTATGATTCTGGTAAAATGGGCAATCCAAACAAAAAAAAAGGCATTAACGAGTTGGAAAAACCAATATATAGCAGTCTGTTCAGGAGTTTAGCAGTAGTACTGCAGCAGTGCAAAAGCATTTATATTCATTGAGAACTAGCAAACGCAAACACACATTAGAAAATGCATTAACACATTAAAAAGATTGCAGAGCAGTGTGTGAAAGTGCTGAACGCACGTTTGCTGGGTATGTTCAGAATCTCATCATCCGATTGTAAGCATCACGAACACCATCAGACATGAGTAGTAAAAATGATCAAGTGGATTTATGTTTGTGTTTTTATTTTTTACTTGTCAGCAATCAGAAAAGATTCCGGACTGTTATGGAATTGGTTCTTTGATGTGGGGTGAGATATAGATGTATCTATGATGTTTTATCACATGGATGATTTTAGCGTAGGTTAATGCCAGACATTGCATAGATTATGTCCAGGAATCAGAAGCTGATGGTAAGAAGCAAAGGGAAGATGACGGCATGTGAGAAAAGGACGAGAAGAGGAAAGCACGATAGAAAGATGAAGATGACAAAGTAATTGCGAATAGTTAGAAGGGCCAGAGAAGAGAGACCGTGCTTGTTTTGTGTTTTTCGTTTTTTGTTTGTTCTAGTTATTTTTTATTTTTTATTCTTTACTTTTTGTTCTTCCTCCTTGTTTGTTTCTTTGCGTGATGAGCAGGGATGTAGAGGAGGACATTAGAGAGACCAAAAACATCCGGGTTCTTGTTATATATGTGAACCCTTGTTTATTTATATATAGACTCAATAGTGTGCAGTCGGAAACCAACCACACTCCTGTATCAACTATCAAACCTGGACTGGTATCTCTTTGGGTATCATTAACATATGTTAGTGGCAATGATCATATGTGTTTCCGTATTAATACTCTATCTGCATGTGGGTACACTAGATGAATAGATATTCCAACAGGAGCCAAGAAAACGGAAACAGAAACAAAGAAGAGAAAGAAAGACAAAGAAAAAGCAAAAGAAAAAGAAACAGACCACGGGAATACAAATGATATTACTTGCGGAAACAAGAAATAGTAGGAAAAGACCGGACAATGATATCACTGTGAAGGAATGTAGAGCAGAGAAAGGAAGAAAGACAAGGTGAAAGTGTAAAGTGTAACAACATGTGGAGATTCTCGCTTATCAATTTTCAAAATACGAGCCAAAACCCATCCAGAAAACGCAAACCAACCTCCCTCACCGACAACAAACAGTCGAACATACGGTGTTTTAGAACCAACTAATCCTGTCAAAACCCATCTACAGCCGAGATTTGCGGTGCTCTTGAAACTTTGTTAGGGAGTAAAGAAACTGATTTGGTTATGTTCTAACAAAATTATTCTTTATTGACTAAAAACTATTCCTAGAAGATTCCTACATTGTGCTCTACGATCTATGATGCATAACATGGTTTCCAAATTTTCAAAGATTAGTTACAAATCATTAAATTGTAGGTGATTTTCAGAATTACAAAATTTATGTGAACTGATATAAGTGTAGGTGATTATAGTATATTTTAGATTTATAGGTGATTAATATAATAGGTTGTAGGTTATGGTAAAAGCATGTTGTTATTGTTGTGATGACTTCAATTCATTGTAGTTGCTGTGTGCCAATGTAGTTGTTGCTGCGTGCCGTAAACGATGATGTTGTTTTGTGCCTGTTTAGAAGTCGAAGTCCTGCGACCATAGTAAATCTGGGGTTTCCACTTTGATTGTTACCTCATTCGTATCTTCGTGTGTTGACTTTGTTATATTGTAAATATCTTCCGATTGGCTCTCCTCTTCGTCACTACTAATGATGATGGTTTCTATTGTGTTTTTGGTGGATATGGCATGGTTTTTATTTGTAGATTTCTGCTTGTTTGATAAGCGTGTTCGTTTCTTGTCTTGCTGGAAGAGATCATTGATGGTAGCTGTACGTAGCCTTTTTGAAGAAGTCGAGAGTTGGATGTCTTCAAGATCCTCAATTGATTCTGGTACAGCCCAAACGTATCCTGTTCTTGGGATGTCATTGATTTCATTGTAGTCATCACCGCTGTATTCATTTAACAATGAGTTGTTTGTTGTTGTTGTGGTAGTAGTATTTTCTTCCACATAACAGCTGCTCATGTCGAAGCTGCCAATGGTTTGGTCCATGATATATTCGTTTATGGACTTCTTTACCATGTCTGGCAAGCTGCCTGATAGTTTGCCTTCAATGTTGGTAGCTTGTTTGTAGAAATTGTTGTGTCGTAAATGAATTAGAAAAAGTCCCAATTCCTCACTAATATTGAGTCGCTGCAGGCAATTTCTAACGTGTGTGTCCACGGCTATACTCCAAAGGGCCGGGTGGGATCTATCAATTGTTGTTTTAACAATCTTATCAATGCATTCTAGTACTGGTTCTAGATTTGTGTTGGGCTTATTCGAATATTTTGGAAGGCCTAGCATGTCTCTATCTAGGTCTGAGCTAAGTCTAAAAGCCATGTGGTACCATTTACCGTTATCATGTTTGTATAGCATGTTATTGCTAGTGTGAATTAGGGAATCTGTGGCCTCCTCTTTAGAAAATAATTTGAATTTGTATGTCTTGTTGTGGTTTTCGGTGGCATGTTTTTGCTGATTGATGATGTTTAATGCTAGGCTGTTGAGAATGTATAGCATTGGAGCCTGGTGGTTGTGTTTGGTTTTGAAAATGAATTGATTTTGGTCCACTAGAATGCTGGTGCAAAAAACTTTATGTTTTCTACCCATGTAGCTGTTACTCAGGTCGTTGTACATTTGTTGCGTAATCAGCTTGGTGAACACTTCAAACAGCCGCTTACCTATTCCAGTGTCTCTTAGGCATTTGAAATAGTATAAGGATCCATTCCATTCAAACATGGAGTTCATAACTATGATGTTTTCAATGACCAATTTAAAGGTTTCATAGTTAGAGATTTTAAGTTTTTCTTCTATTAGCCATGTGTTATTGTGGAATATGTAGTGTGCTATGGTGCTAACGTTTAGATAGTGTGAGGGGAGAACCGGGCTTGCTACTGTGATTTTGTGCTCTTTCATATTTAAATTGCCATGCATTTTTTCATATCTGTAGTTTTCTCTCCTTATTTGTGCCGCATCTAATTTGATTGTTTTGTGGGATATGATTTCTTCTAGTGTTTCCATGACGTTTGTAGCAATTTTATTTTGCCACGAATTTTCCCAGTTATTGTGTAATTGTATTTTTGTTAGGGTCATGTTAATGCGTTTGGCTGTCGTTTTATGGAGCATAATTGTGGGAATTTTGTTCGTTTTTATATTCGCCACACTATCTTTATTTAGGATCTTCTGCACTGCTATCATTAATATGCTTGATGGCCAAGTTTCGATCTAAGTTGATTTTCGTAATTTCTTTTCTTTTAAGTTTTATGTTGATGTATGTTTTCTCCATCCTATAGGGGATGGTGAATAAACAAATCCTTAGTGTTTGTTTTGGTCAAAATTATTAGTTAGGTAGGGGTGTATATATCAACATGCATATATAATAATGAAATTTCCTGTAACCAAGTTCCTGTGGGGAGATCATGCAAGTGATTGTTTGGTGTGTTATAAGCATAATTATATTCTAAATTGTTTCAATTCTAACTTGTTTTCATATTTTATTGACTTTTTTTTATATATATATATTGATATTTTTGTTTCCTAGTTATCTTCCCTCCCAAGTTTGAATTTGTGTATGGGCATTGGTCCATTGAACTGCAATTATGTTTGTCTATGTCGCTGTCAGTGTGTTTACCTATGCCACTGTCAGTTGTCATTTAACCTAAAGAAATGTGTTACTGTGCCCAGTTTATGATAAGTTTTTATTGTTTTTTGTAGGGGACAGCTGGAAATTTACTGAAGTTGATTTGATTTCATCCTATCTGAAATTGGATTTTTATATATATATATATATATATATATATATATATATATATATATATATATATATATATATATATATATATATATATATATATATATATATATATATATGTATATATATACGGTAATTATTTAGAAGTGGGGCTCCAGTCAAAACTCGGCCCAAAAAATTTTCCACCCTCTGGAGAGTATTCTATAGGTTAGAAATAGATGTTTTAAAGTGGGGGAAGACATTTTCAATGATAGTTTATAATAAAAAAAATTTTGTTATAAACGAAAAAAATTTTTTCTTCCAATTATTTAATTTTTATTTATTTACATATTTAGACCAAGTGGGGCTCCAGACAACCTATGTATTATGAGGTTTCTTCCTGTTCACTCAAATTCAAATAAAAATCATGAATAGCAATGGCTAATTGATGAAGCCTTAGAGTATGATTAGGGAAACGTTGCCTAAACAGGAACTCGGCGATGTACCCGGTCATGTGGTAATCCCGACGACCATATTTGGGCATATCCTCACGTGCATCGCGCCAAACACGCTCGATGTTCTGCGTGTATGCACCTGAATCAGGATCTACAAAATTGAAGGTGTGGTTGACCGTGAGGTGTTTAAAACCTGGAACAATAAACATGATGAATTTATTTAGATAGTTTTAAAACAAAAATTAGATTATATTTAAAAATTAATAGTAGTGCGGAAATTATATCTTTTCCAAGCGATGAATTAATTCTGTTAAAATAAACCAATAAACTCTAGTCACGTGTAAATGTGATATTTTTTGACCAACTATTACTGAAAATACATTTAAAAAATCATAAAAGTGACGAAATTTCAAAAAAAGAATCAAAACAGCAAACATTTACTTACCACTCTGGTTAAGGCAATTGTACGCCTTCCAACAGTCTGACATTATCGTCGTCCCTGGTTTAATGCGGCGCTTGATTACTTCTAACAATGTTTTGGCAGAACGATTTGGAACAGGTTCCATAAAAACCTGTCCAGATGTTCGATCGAACCCACCAAAAATCCAAGTTCCCTCTATTATACGCCCTTTATGGAACTTCCTTTTGCCAAATTTGGCTTCATCAATTTCAACTACGTGTCCATTACCACCTAATTTTGGATCACAATTAGTTAAACACCACTCTTCCAATCACATACAGTTGTCGACGACAGGCCCATTTCATCCATTAACATCTGTTGATGTGGAGGATTTAACAAAATATATAGTGCTAAAAACTGAGTCGATTTTTCAGGCGACAAATGCGTATTTGCCAGCCATGAACTTGCGCGCACTGATCTTTTAAAATTACATCGTGTTTCTACAATCCTATGCCCTTTCTTCTTTCTATGGCGTCTTTGGCACCGCCACAAGCACTTAGGTGGTGAAAAAGTTGCGGGATTGCCACATGACGAGCACAAAATATTATTTTCTAAAATCCCATGGTCTTGTAAAAATCTGATACTTGATTCTCGCGATGAAAACGTGATTGATGCACGTTGAATACTCCAAGTACAACCTTCGCAAACCATGGCTTAGATCAAACTAATTAGATCAAACTTTCCAAATGAAAACAAAGGCAACAAGAAAATAATTCCTAGTATTTGAAATCTCGTTGTTATCTTTGTTATCATACAAAAAAAATCATACTCTAATATTAAAAAATCAAAACAAAGCAAAGTTTCGTTTACTTCACATAGTTCAAAGAAATAAGGGTATTTATTTTGATGGTTTGTGATCAAAATTATTAGTGAATTTCAATATCAGAGTAAAAAATGGAAATCGTTATTTATCGTGAAACCGTAAAAAAATTCTCCGAAAGAACAAAAAATTGGTCAAAATATGTCATTTAATAAAAATTAAAGTAATTAAAAAAAAAATTTTTTTTTGTTTATAATAATTTTTTTTATTATAAACAATCATTGAAAATGTCTTCCCCCACCTTAGAACATCTATTCCTACCCTATAGAATAGTCTCCAGGGGGTGAAAAATTTTTTGGGGCGAGTTTTGACTGGAGCCCCACTTCTAAATATTTACCATATATACATATATACATATATATATATGTATATACATATATACATATATATATATATGTATATGGGCTGAACGAATGTTTTTTTTTTTGAATATTCAGTTGCCGTCGACCTGAAACGCCGGCGAAGTTATAAAATCAAAGTGTGAAAAAGTGAGTCTAACCAACGGGAAAAATAATGCTTACGGATATATTCGGTAAGCATTTCGCGTAATGCGTGGAAGCATTACCGGACCATTACATGTTGTTTCTTTTTAACATTGCATGTCCTAGGCTGGGAAGATTTTTACAATGGGAAACTTATGCTTTTCGCTTTATAGCTTTATGTATAAGAGCTTTTCGCTCAATAGCTTTACAGCTTTCTAAAGCTTAGCTTATTGAAAAGCTGGACGGCGTATTCATTCAGTAGAATTGAGTATAATGAAGCTTTGACCGGCTGCCGATCCTACCTCAGCATGACCTGGAAATTGAAGCTAATGCCTGCCATGTGATTGCAGAGCTCCTTGAAAATTCCAACAGCACGTTGTTGCATGATACGTCATCAAGGGGAATGCGTACTGTTGCTTAGATGGATGGCTGAGCTTGACCTGGAACGTAGCGAAAATTAATTCTTGCTGTGAATTGCGAAAGAGGAAAAGTACTGTCGACTAATTTCATACAATGCGTGCACATATTGAAAGATCCATTCTTATTTAATTTTGATGATTTTGATTTTTCTGAAACCTAACAGCGACATTATCCATTATGTAGAGACAAAGATACTCACTCCTGTATGTCGGAAGTATTAGAATTTTCGTGGGTGGAAACTTTTAATGTTTTTCTTAACAATTAATTTAAATATGTGACACAGACACAATGGAAAATACCGATCTTCAAACAACTCAATTCTATTTATTTATTAATTCTATTTAAGTAACAATACTTCTTATCTGCACGCCGTTCTGCAGACTTGGAGATTTTCGTCCCATTTACGTGAATTCTCGGTTGAAGTCCTTAGGAACAAGAGAATACCTTGATGAGCACGCTCAATCTGCCCATTTGCCCGAGGAGTTCGGACAGCATTTTTTCAATGCTGGATATTGTGGTTAGCGCAATATTCCTTAAACTGGCCTGAGGTAAATGCCGTTCCACGAGCCGTAATGATTACCACAAGTAATCCGAAGTATCCTGTAAGCTCATTAAATGCTCGAATCACCGGCAACGTCTTAGTGGATTTTACGGCTTTAATTACCAGATATTTAGAGAACTCATCACTAATGCCCAAAATATAAGTATTCCCTGCTGTGCTTTTTGGAAATGGTCCCAAATGGTCAGCGTGCAGTGTATGAAACGGTACTGGCACCACTGGGTGGAAGGTAGAAGGTGGAAGGGCTCGTGCAGTCGTATTTGTGTGCCTTCCGACCATGGCTCGAGACGTTTCAGTCTGATTAACTGGAAACCGGTTTGGTTCCGACACTCGATTCTCTTCGAAACGAATCAATGCTGCGTGTAATGCTTGAACGCTTTCAAACTCGATGCCGGCGATGACGTTTTGCAGCGACGGATAATTGAGTCCTCGACGAATATATTTTATTATCGACTCATCCGTTAGATTGCCCCTACGTCCGAGGGCACTCATTTTATAAAAGTACCCCTCAATAGATTCTAGTCGCTCACGCACCGTCTGCATCATTTGTAAATGAATGTCGGCATCCGAAATTTTTGCTGGGAAATCTCTTGTCAGCCGCTCGGAGAATTCTGAGAAACTACGGAACACATCAGCTTGTCCGTCGTTGCAGACTTTTGCATATCCACGCAGCCGAGTCTGGGCTGCGAAAAGTACAAGTTTTTCATCCCATGCATAAACGTTTTGTAAATTTCGGATCCGCTGGATGAACTGCGTCGCCGACCATTGTTTTTCAATAGGATTGAATTCCGGTAGCATTTCGCTAATCTCGCGAACCGAAAAACCTGTTCGTGCTTGTCTCTCCGACATTTCGAAAACAGTCCGTTCCCGTTCCAGAATCGAGCGTTCTCGCTCTAGCAGTGCACGTTCTCGTTGTAGTAAGTCATCCGTGACTTCTTCGATGGTGGTTTGCGGCAAGCGTCGTCGACTGGGATTTTCCACTGCATCGGTACCATGAAACAAAATTCCGTCGCGAATGGTGGCGTCCTCTACCGAATCATCCTCTGCAACGGCGGCAGCTCCAATATCTCGTGGCTGTGGCGTGCTAGCGGCGTTTGGATTGTCCAATAAACGCTGGATCAAATCATTTTTATTTCCGCTAATCGGCAGACCACGCTCCCGCAGCAAACTCTGCAATTCGGCTTTCGAACGATTCGCGTACATATTCTCCATTCTGAAACTATCACTCACAATATCGATGTTCTTTTAAAATCCCACTTCTGAACTGACACAGACACAATGGAAAATACCGATCTTCAAACAACTCAATTCTAGTTATTTATTAATTCTATTTAAGTAACAATACGTCTTATCTGCACGCCGTTCTCAAAATGACTGCCTCGTTATCGACGTCTCTCGACATGTCGTCTCCTCTGCAGAGAGAGAGTGCTCAGTCCGGGCTCTCTTCCCTCAGTGTTACCGTGACAAATGGAATACAAGAAAAATAATATTTCCTCCACGTACAATAGCAAAATTTACACATTTTTCCTTCTTATTTTCCAAAACCAGTTTTGCTGGTGGTTACTTTGCAGTAGAATTTTTAGCATTAACGCACTCCGAAAAAGTAACGCAATATGTAAACAATTAGATGCTCATTGATTTTAAAATTTTACTTAATGTAACTTAAAGTTTAATTATACCCATAAATCATTCATAAGTTTAAACACGATCTTATTGTAACGTTTTTTTTTATCAAGGCACTTCTGTTTATACATCCGGCCTTTCGCTTTCTTGATGGCCTTTTTCATGCTCTCAACATATTGGGGGTAGCCATATGCCTCACATTTTACTGCATCTGCGAAAGTTATAAAATTTTTATCATGAAAATTTTCAACCAATTATATATGCTTACCGAAAACCAATGAGTTGAAAAACTTTAATTGTTTGAGCCCTATTTTATTTCTGAGGCCATCCCAAAATATTATTTTCTAAAATATTTTCTTATATGACAACGTCGTCGGCGAAAAAATTTCCCAAACAATTTGCTACGTTTGATCTTCCGATAGTATGCCTTATATAAAGTATCTGCAATACGATAGAGAATAAATAAAAATTAATATGACAATTTATTTTCTTCAATAAATACCAAGTCTTCTTCCCCAATTTTCTCAATTTCCTTGTCGATGTTCAGCAAATCATCGAAATTTTTGATGGGGAAAATATGAATTGGTTTCGTTTTGGCAGGATTAATGTTGTGGCTTATTTGTTTCAGCAATTGCGTTTGAGCTGCAACTGCTGCGGTCAGATTTGCTACGCTGACGGCAATGTTGTCAATTCTTTTCTCCAACTGCTTGTAAGCTTGAGTAAATATAAATTAATAGGACTCCAATAAATGGCAAATATTTCAGTATTACCTGATGCATCTGATTCGCGAGAAGTTCCTGGAGTATTTCGTAGACTTGCACGAAAATTTGATGCTGTTGTGTATAAAAAAATAACAGGCTTATGTTTGATTCTTGAAAAGGAATAATGTTAAGCGCTTACTGTTTTGTACGGTATTCTGAATCTCTCGCAAAGGTAAAAACGGTTTTGTTGGTGGCGATAGCGAAACATTTTGCTCCGAAAGCGGCACGGCTTCTTGCTTATCTAAAGCATTCTTGTCTTTCACAATATTTTGTTTTGCTTCCATCCTGGCAAGTTACCAATAGATTAATATTTTTATGCGTATTCAAATGTAATAAATTTGTGGTCATGCTTAATTTGTTATAGGGTGCAGTATTGGAATGAACAGTAAGCTGTCATTGAATGGTAAGCACATTGTTTTACGCACAATATCTTCTATTGAGAAGATTTGCTCGACATTGCTGAGGGTCTTTACAAGACAAACGCCTATGCTACTTAAAGAATCACACGGCTCATCAAAAAAACTTGTAGTTTCTAAATAAGGAAAACCAACAACGCAATTCTTTCCATTATCATCTTCATAAAATCCAGCAACTTTTAATGGTATAAGTGGCTTCACGTAGCAACAATCGTTGGGCGGAGAATCAGTTAAATAAAATAAATCAAATAAATCGACAATTTTAATTGATTTTTGTAAAAGACCTCGTTCCATTGTCCTATTGCTCAATTGTTATAGTATTTTCGTTGGCTGACGAATGTTCTTTAAAATTTGCATGAAATTTTCGAAACGATAGGCAGAAAAAGAATCAACATTTCCATACTACTCAACACAGGAAGATATGTGTAACAAATTGTGCACGTTATAACTAACTCGAGCTTCTCCGAATAAAGCCGAAATGTTGTTATATATTTTCAGCAACTGCAAACTCTTTCACTATATCAAACACTTTGTGAACGTTTTAATATTTCTTTAATGTTCTTAACTGGAGTTGACTGTTCGAGTCAAAGTCTGGATTACAACTGAATTTATGAATTTTAACTTAACTAAGAATTTCTATTTCTATATGGAAATATTCTGGTTTCACATGTGTATGCAAACAATATGAATTATGAGCATCGTTTGTGTACACATGTGCAACGAAATCAAAATTTTATGTTGCCATGCATATGCATGCAAATCACGAACCAAACGTAAACATTCCCTTGAATTTTTAATGGTCATCTTCTTGGACCGAGAAATATCGAAATATCATATGCCACACATCTAGTGTGCATAAATGTTACAATCATGTGAACGCCTACGATTGTTTACGTTGGTGTCGTCTTGCGAGTCAAGTGGTTTGAGAATGTACATAACAAAGTTACGCACAAATGTTTCCAGTATTGATCGCACAGTGTCTAAATATTTTCGACAATTTTTGGGACACGACATTAGTCGATGTGCACAGGATAGCAGTAAAAATGTTATGAATAAATCTTCGGGCACACTATCTTTTAACACAACCATTCCCGTATACATAATAAATTGTCGGAATTCAGTTGCCTTCCATCTCAATATTTCATTCAAGTCTCTCGGCTTTCTACTGAATTCCTTGGGAATGTTTTTTGACAGCTTGACTAAAGCCACATCTATTCTTTCCTTATCCGAGTCTTTTAATTTTGGCCCATTATATTTTCCTGCAAGGATCAGAAGCAACATCTTTTTAACTACTCCTAGATCAATGAAATGCATAACGTCGATAGGAAATTGTGAAATCCTTCTTATGTTTGCTGTTTCCAATATATGCATATTCTCCTTGAAGTCATTCAAATGAAATTCCTTGTCTGCCCTGTTCGTAAACTCTTCGTCAGTTCTTAGTTGCCCTGCTTCTATCTGGTACGCCAATCTTTTTTCAATTCTCGTTGCTTTTTGCTTACATTTTTGGCATCCGTTGGCGGAAGTATGACCAACAGTACCGGCAACAAATGATTTGCCAGGTGCATCGCATATGAAGGCTGATATACTTATCTGTCGCATTTTGTTGCTGAGCGAAATTCCAGTTTCTTGCAATCGAAGGAACTCTGAAACGAAATTTCCCAAGAACTCATTCACTTTATTTGGTTTTTTGTTTCCAAGATATGCACCAATCAAAAATGGTTTAATATTATTGAAATTCCGTAAAGCTCCCACTATTGGCCACAGCGTTTTATTCGAACTTTTGAATAATGGTAAACCATCTATGAGCGATTTTACAGCAGTACCCAATTCGGGATTGGGAATATACCGAAATTCGTGAGCTTTCTCTGCATGTTATTGTATTTGTGTGCACACGATAGTTCTGTGTACGTACACGTCGGTTTTCATCATGGCGCCATCTGACTACTGCTGTTCACTTCGTCCGAGCATGTGCACACACGCAGCTTTCCGATATGGCGACTTCTGAGCAACGCTGCTTGCTTCGTGTCAGCACGTCCGTGTAGTCAGATTTCCAATATGGCAGATTCTGACTTATCCTATTCACATCGTGCGAGCATGCTCGTGCAGAAGATTTCCCCTAGCGGCTTCTGCTGATTGGTGTTGATTTCGTAGGGGCGTTTCCATACAGGGAAATTCCTTACATGGCGACTTCTGAAGAACGTTGTTCATTTCGCAGGAGCGTGTACAAACGGGCACACTTCTAATATGTCGGCTTCTGGCGAGTGCAGTTCACTTCGTAGAAGCGTATTCATGTAAGGGAATCCCAATGTGGCGGCTTCTCAAATTCACCGTTTACTTCGTTGAAGCGGGTGGAAACAGGGAAATTTGTTTTATTGAGGCTTCTTCTGGCGAGTGCTGTTCACTTAGTTGGTGCGTGTCTGGTGAATAGCGACGTCGCCACTTTATGCATCAACGTTACATGAACCATTTGCGATGATGGTTATGTGGTGTAGGCATTTGGCGGCACCGCGGCCGTGAATCGCATGTTCTGGGCACATTTTAGCGCTTTCGAGATATTCGATGATTTGTGTTTTGATTTGTACTGCAAATAAATAAATATTTTCATTTTTTTTTCAAGTTAGCT